>JAEQBH010004184.1:0-199361 GCA_016808115.1 Tetrastigma voinierianum | reverse complement strand
CTCTAAAGATGCGGATTACATTATCTATATGGTGTTCCTTGCCGGTTCCATAGTCCTTAGGCATCTGATATATCTTCTTCGAGAAAAGAGTTTAACTTAAAGCTGAGGTGGTTGGAGTTGATTAAGGATTATGATTGCGAGTAGAGTGACCGTGGGAAGGCGATGTAGTGGCCGGGTACATAGTGAGCTTGGAGGTTTCATGCCATCTGCCCGGTGTTATATCTCCATTGTTGATAGAGTTGAGATCTTTGTGAGGTTGATTACGGAGTAGGCGTCTGAGGACTATTTGTTGGCGTCATTTATGTTAGTCCTCTTCTCGTGGATCGGATCGAGAGGTCGGGAAAGCAAGTTTCGAGATGAGTTAAGTTGAGGGTAGAGATTGAGGGTGGTGAAGCTCGGAGTTCGGATCGAGAGATGATGGCGTAATAGTTAGAGGGAATTCGAATGTATTATTTTGGAAATAGGTGAACTAAAGGAAATCATGGAAGAGGCTCTCTTAAATATGTGTACCTTGTCTTTCTTAAAAGATGTATCATACTGCGAGGAGCATTATTGGGTGGAAGGGCGTGAAAGAAGTACGATTTCGTATCCGGATACCTAACACATCGGCGGAGTGAGGTAGAGCACGGAAGCGCGGGAAGATCGATAGCTGATTCCTACGTATGGAAGTGGGATAGAATTACTATGGATTTTGTTCTGGGGCTTAGGAACTCGAGGAGACGACCATGATGCGTATGGGTGATGAGTGGATGAACTACTTGAAATCAGGTGCATTTCTCGATTAGCAATGATGATCCGTTGGACAAGTTGGCGATTATATGTGGAGATAGTTGAATTTTGTGGTGTTCTCATCGATAGTCTCGAGGTGAGACCACAGGATTCAAATCGATTTTGGTCCGGTTCACAGGATGCCATGGGGACTTCGATTACACTTTAGCACGACTTTCCATCCTCGGTGATTGTCGGTCGGAGAGAACCATTCGACCCATTTAGAGGATATGCTTAGAGCATGCGTGATAGAGTTTAAGGGAAATTTGGGATAGGCATTTATCTCGATGGAGTGCGCTGCAATGACAGTTATCAATCCGACATAAATGGCTCGTTTGAAGCATTGTATGGCCGGAAGTGTCATTGCTCTTACGTATCTTTGTAGGATGAAGTAGGAAGAGGAGAGCGTAGGCCCGGAGTTAGTCTGATTACCTTAGATAAGATCCCAGTTGTCCTAGAGCGGACTCAGAGATAGCCGGGGACCCAGACGGAAAAGTTATGCGAATGGCCCAGTGAGGATCTGGGATTTAAGGTGGGCGATAGGGTCTTCCTCAGAAGTTTTCCTTTGGAAGGTGTCCTCGGATTTGGAAGACGCGGAAAATTTGGGGCTGAGCCATAGGGTCATGGGATTATTGCGAGTGGGACCGTGTATATAGATTAGACCTTCCTCAGAGTTGTCTAAGGTTCGCCAATGTGTTCATGTATCCATGCTCACTTGAAGTACATTGAGATCCCTCCATGTGCTCGGAGATCGGCCAGTCAAAACTAAAAGGATAATTTGACTATAAGGAGCCGGCTGATGTAGATGGTAGATCGCGGAGAGCGATTTTTGCGGAATAAGGTCATTAGTTAGTCAAAAAGTTTTATGGAATCATGGGATTAAAGTGGCTACATGGGAGTCGGAGGCTGAATGCGCGGTCCAGTATCCTCGATTGTTTTCATATTAAGGTATCATCTTTATGTTAGTTTTGTTCATTTCGACGACGAAATGTTCTGGAAGGAGGATTTGTAACGCCGTCGAGATGGTGTCTGGTATGTAATAGTATGTGCACCAAGGGCTTCCTTAATTATTTAGTGCCATAATAGAATTTTTGAAAGTCGTTTTAAGGGTGAAATTATAAAGTTTTCAAAGAATTGGCACTTTTACGAAGTGAGAAAGTGGATGGGTGAAATTCGATTATGTAATTTTAAAGGATAATAATAATAATAAATTACGAATTGTTTAAGGAAAATGAAAATTCTCTAGATCTCGGATGACAAAAGCGGTAGATTAAATTCGTCATGAGAATCTAGTGACAGAAAGTTTCGTCGAATTAAAGGGCCGAGTCGGAATATTTTCTGAATTTCGAGTGATAAATCACTAGTGACCGGGGCCAGAGATTTCTGAAAATACGGAAATCGAGAAAATGACGTGAGTTAAAGTTCATTTAAAATAAGTGAACTAAAAAGAAATAAAATTTTTCAGAACAAAAACGAACTCGAATGAGGCAATAGAAATTAATTATCTAAATAATAATAATAATAATTAAAGGAAAAAAAAGGATAAAATCAAAAAAATCAAACTGCAGGGGAGACGGGCGTAGTGAGAGCGTCCAGAGGGAGAGTGAGAGACGATTTTGTTTTATTTTTATTTTCTTCTCTTTGTTTTTTTCAGATTTACGAAAATTGGACCGTAGGCTTTCATAGGAGCAGAAGGCAAAGTTGGACTACGCGAAGAGAGCTACACATAGGTACCAATATCTTAGCCTTTTGTCAAACTTTAAAATATAGGAAATTTTCCTATTTGTGTTATTTCAAGCCTAAAGGTTATGTAATGGCTTGAAATTTTCTTAGAGGCCGTGAAAGGTCGGCTTCAATCCCAAAATTTTTAATTTGAGTTTAGGAATTTTAGGAATTTTAAGGGCCCATGTTCGAGACTGATCGAGGCTGAATTTGGAATTTGTTTTGGACAGTTCGGGTTGAAATTCGGAGTGTAGTCGAGCAAAGTCGGACATAATTACCAGAGAAATGTTCGGTACTTTTTAGACTCACATGGAAAGTTCCTTGAGTGGTTGCTAAAACAGGATAGTTTTATGGGGCGTTCCCAATGTGTAGGGACATTTTGTTAAAATTTTATCATGTGTCGATGTCCTTATCGAATGGACTAACACAATAAGTTTGTTAAGATCGAAGTTCGTTCGATATGGTCATTTGAAAGCCACAGTGTATGTTTTATGGTTAAAGCGTTGAGCTGAGGAGCATTTTCGTACTTTGTATGGATTATTGTAAACGATTTGAGCATCAGACGAATCTACAGAGTGTAATGATTTGAAAGAAATTGAGTCGAGAAAAGGTAGTACTGAAATCATTTTCTAAAAGCGAAAGTGTTTAAATTACGATTTGTAAAGTGCTTTGAAAATATATATTTATAAAGCTTTTTTTTTACCTCCCACTTGTTATACTCGGCGAAAAAGTTTGATTTGGTATTTAGAAACAATTTGGCTGGTTTAGAAAACCCTAGATGGCACGACTCGATTTAGGTCGGATGTATTTCGGATTGTGCATAAGCGATGTTATGGGATATATGACTAACTATATTGCTGGTGACAGGTGAGGTTAAATCTGGTATATATTTATATAGTGAGTCGCCCTCTGCATTCGGTATATAGTTATTATTTACGACTTAGTACATAACGATGAGGTGTTGGTTAGAAGGTTCCCTCATAGGCATTTGGTTCAGGAGTTCCATTGTAACATATAGATCGTAGGTGTTCGCGGGACCACCATGGCCGGTGAGTGTTAGGGTTCTCTGATGCAGTTAGAGGTTAGGGCATCCGCGTCTAGGGTATTTCAGAAATGGAGCCCGCGATGGTTGGTACTTGATTTCTGATATAGCACTTTTAGATATTAGCCACCATTGAAGCGGTTTTTCGTGACGCCAAATAGTTTTGAGCGAGTTTTCAACGGCGAAATAGTTTTCATAACGAGTTTATTGGCTTGATTTTGAGCGGTTTCGAGAAATGGTTTTCATAGCAAGCCAGTTTTCTTATATCTTGATTTTACAACCATTTCTGTCTGATTTTCATATTGGGAGAATCTGAAGCGAGACGGCATTTGGGAACTTATAGTACTCAGCGAGGCAGTTTGGCTCACGATTTTTGTTTTTAAAATAATTTTTTCAGTGCAGTCTTTGATGAAGAACCTTTCAAGATCCTCAGTCCCCAGACAACGTGTTGTGATTATATAAGATAAGGTGTAAATTAAAACTAGTAAAAGTTAAAATGTGGCATTTTGTATATATAAATATCTTTTTGTAAAAATATGCATGCATGGTTTTGAAAAGCAGAGGGTTCACGATAAACATATTGGATTGATCCTTATCTTATATTTGATGAGACCGGGGGTCCTTTATTGTGTAGTTGGACATTTGGAAAACATTGGGAGTGTATTTTGTTTTATCTGGTGATTTTTATTTTAGGCTTGACCAGTGCGATCGTTATCTTGTCGGTTTTCGTTAAATCTAAAGGGACGTTTGATAGAAAAGTGAAAAATTTTATAACCCACGTTTTCCATCTGAGTTTAAGCGGTTTTAACGACAGCTTCATGGTAACTTGGCCGGTCGGCGGAGCTTGGCTGGGAGGTTCTTGTGGAGTTCAAGCAAATTTCACATCCTTTAGGAAGGGGTTTGTCTGACAACCTGAACGACCCACTAAATTTGTCTAAAATGGGTTCTATATATTCCAACAATTCGGTCCAGTTTTGGGGCCAAGTCCAAACTTTAACCACTCACAACCTCAAATCAGCCAAGCCATTAACAAAACACTTAAAGGGTTAAATCAAGTAGGAGAAAGCCCACACCTCTTGGAGTAGTGAACTCCACCAAATCGGTGTCGGGTAGCCCTCGTCACATGAATCAAGCTTTTGCTTCTTGCTAAAATTAGAGCCCAGGTAATTAGAGCGACGGAAATCTAAAGAAAAATCACACACACTCTCTCTCTAAAATCTGCATCTCAGCCCTTACTGCACGTTTTCTCCAATTTTTAGAGAAGAAAACTATTCATTTTTGTCTTATACTCATTTAACTTTCCAATAATTCCATCCATGTCCCTAAGTTTTGGATTTTTGACATGAGCTTAATCTAGTCATTCATTTCCATCCTCTCTCTAATCATGCAACATGTGTCACATGAGTACATGTCGGTGACTTTGTCGCGTCGTGTCTCTCATGGCCGTTTCTGGCACAGACAGCCGTGCCTTGAAAAAACATGGAAATTTCGAGCGTACGGTCGATAAAATTCGCGTGGTAAATTTGGGTGAGAGACGATTCCAACGGTGAAGTCCGTTTCATCATCCGAGATCTAGAAAAATTTTGGGTTTTAACCAAAATTACCATTTTACCATTTTTCAGAAAATGGTGTGTTATTGCTTGTATGAATAACACGCAGTGTGATTATGATATGTTAATGTATGTTGTATGATATATTAACATGGGTTGTGCATGGAGGAGAATTATATGTATCAATTATAATTATCCATGGTATGTAAATGTTCATGTAGCACTCATATATACATGTAACATGAAGGAAAATGCATTGACATCATGCATTTCATATGCACGGGTACATCGCGTGGAGTCGGGTGTAGGTGCATGGTATTGTTTATTCACCGGTGTTGGTGAATGGGTAGTGAGCTCGGAAAATGGGACAAAGTTTAAGGTAGGGAACTCGTGGGTGTAAGGCCGTTTAAATGGCCGTGTGTGTGTTGGGCGAATTTGGGTGTAAGGGCCGCGGTATCATCAGAAAAGTTTTGTAAGGAGTGTAAGAGACGTGGTTTTATCGAGAAAGTTACGTAGTGGGTGTAGAGACATGGTGTGATCTTAAAAGTTCTGTATGGGTGTAAGAGACCCGCGGCGTGAGCCAAAAATTTCAATTGCCCAAAGAAGACACACGGTCATGGTTATTACTTAGACTTTAAGTTGGGTGATAGGAGTCGCGATTGACTTTGGATTAGTTACCCATTGGCAACTGCATTGGGTGCTAGTGAGCCGATAAGGGCTCGGTATATGGTGTCTGTTAGTACTACCGGTGGCGGTTGTCACACCCAGCATAGGCATGCGTGAGAGTGTTGAGTGACTGGGATATGGGCATAAAAACATTTCATGCATGACATATGACATTCATGTAGACATTATTTTACTTGGATGCTTGTTTGCTTGTCACGACCATTGCATGTGCACTTAGAGGAGTAGCCCATGTAGAATTATTTCTCTGAGAGGCTTTGCTTAACTAGTGGTGGGACCCTTTAATTTACATGACAAATGACGCTCCTTCGGTCGTGAGTGAAGTAGGTTGTGGCCTTGAGAGCATTTGTAAAATATATTAGAAAAATATGGTTTTAATATATTTTGGCATGTAAAAGTGTAGAAAGAGTTGTACATGAGCTCTTGTAAATTATTATAAGAAGACTTGCGAATGGCCTCGATGTATGAGACATGTGAGGTGTGCTATCGGGCACCCAGATATTCACGAGGTTTTAGCCCGGGTTGTGGTGTCAGCAGGACCCTCGGGATAAGGGGCATCTGGCAGCCACTTGGAAGGATTCACTAAGAGACATCCCCTCTGCATGTATGTCATGCAAAATTATTTTTAGATCTTGAACTTGGCTAATCACGGTCTTGGAATCAAGTATCTTGTAGTCTAAGAATTTTCCCACTACAAACTTCTTGAGCCTTGCATACTCAGTCTTGTATTTTTTGTCCAAGGATTCCCACAATTCTCGTACAGTATTGAAGGCGTAATACATATTATACAGTGTGTTGTCCAAGCCATTTGGGATGTAGTTGTAACACAAGAAATCAGCATGCTTCCATGCTTCCACGTGACCACTTGCCCAGTAGTTGCATTTTCATGATGCGGAGCATCCTCTTGAAGCAGACGGAATTTAAGGTGGTGAGTAGAACAAGCATCTTTTGTTTGCCACCTTTTAGATTTACAATCCCATTAAACTTGGCTTCTCTCCGTGACTCGAGTCATTGGCGCCCGTAACGGGCGTTGGAGGCACCACGGTAGGAGTAGAATCGGTAGCCATTCTTGTTTATAGAAACAATATGTGCTTTAAGAAATGGCGAACAAATTCTTATGATAAAAGCAGTATTAAATCAAAGCGGTCTTGAAGAGTTTTGTAATAAATCAAAAGCAGTGTACGGAAGTTACGTGAATTCCTGCATCAGGCAGGGCTGAGAAACAAAACTATAGTTTTGAGTTACGTATGCAGGCTTGATAGTTGTTGAATTTCAGGTTTGAACTTTAAGAATGGGAAGCGGAGACAAGATTAAAAAGCGGAATATATATGTAAAAACTAAATTGTCTTAAGATTGTTATTTAAAAACCAATAGAACGGAACGAACATAACAAATAAAGTGTTAATGAAAACTGTTTGTAGAACGAATAAACTAGAACCTATATCGGTATAGTATGAGGCGTTTTTTGCGAATAAACGAGATAGAAAGTTAAACGATAAGGTGGAACTTTATTTCTTTGGGTCATTAAATGATCGAGTCTTGTGTTGGACCTGATTTCCTTAAGGTGACAGGTTGAGGCCCTCGCGGTGGTGTTTTGAGTTCTTGGCTGATTAGATGCTCTAGGATAAAATGATCTCCCGACACAAAGAAAGCACTTCTTGTGGTTGGTGTCAAGCCGGGAGACTAGTGCGAACTTCGGTCTCTCAAAGCGAAGATGATAAGTTGATAGCAAAATGAATGATTGTGTGGCTATGGGCTCGCTCATGATTTGTTTGAGTACGGTCGGGAAAGCCGTCTAGGGTTTTACGTTCATAGCGAACAAACACGATCATCACATGTGGAGAAGACGCTCATTGATTAAATTCCAAAACAATGTTTGGTGCCAAAGACTTAGGATATGTATGGGGCGAGGCGGGGGTGGCGGCGTCGTGCATCCTAGTAGACAGAGCATGTCGCCAGTCCTCCCCTTCCCTGGTTGGGGTGCCTTGAGGCCCTGAACCTAACAACAAGGTAGGTGTATATGTACCATTTAAAGTCTTGTTCCCCATCCCGGAGTGTGGGACATAAGTTTTTCCATGACTTAAACATTTTATTTACCATTTTTAGTGGCGATGTTTTGTGTCAATTTATAATTCACTCCTTAATGGTTTGAGCAACTCGATATATAATCTTCATCTCCTCATGGAGAGAACACATTCCCATGTGGACCCATACAAAAGAGTTTGTGGGATCCACATTTTAATTTTGGCTCAAAGATAGCCTAATTTATTATGCTCAAACCATTTTCAACAGTACAGCAGTTAAATATTAATTCATTTTGAAGCCCGATCTTTATGTTTATAATACTTGGCTACTTGAAGAGTACATCACAGTAATTACTTTCATCATAATACGTGATTAAGAGATTGACACCATTGTCTTTGGATATTTGTCTTAATGAATTTTACATAGCCACAAGTAGTAACTTGACTGTGTATTATTAAAACAACAATGTGAGCCATTTATGAGGTGTCAATAATTCAATCATCTTTCATTGGAATAATGCCACAACTTTCAGAATATTTGTCAACAAAAATGTTGGTAGTACAATAATCAAAGAGGAAAAAGCAGAAAGATGTGAGGTCATAAATTCCTTAAGCAGTCTGTCATCTTGAAAGTGTTTTAGAATACCCTGATATATTTCTCATAATATATAAAACGATGATTTGAAGGACATCAATATCTTCTGATCACTCTTTGAAACTGCCTTATGTTCATATTTTTATCACCACGATGAGTATAAAATTTTTCATATTTGAAAGAGTCGGAATTGTAATCTCCAGAATTCTCTGAGTCATTGGACCGTCGGATCATGCATCAGCCTATGCTAACCTGCAAAATATAAATTTAAGAAAGCGGCGGGGGAGGGTCTCCTCCGTCACCTCTCAACCTTCAAGTTAGATCTGTAGTCCTCTTCCAGTTAGAGTTTTGAACCTTTTTTTTGTTTGTACCTTATTCCATGTCGTGGCCTCCTTTTATTAGGGAGGAAGGAGATCCACTCTTTGTGGCAAGTGGATGATTTCCTTCCAAATCGGAAGGAGAAGGTGGTGCATATCTCACAGACGGAGACCAATTCTTCCTTTTAGGCGGGAGAGAGGAGAGAACGTGGGGCGCATATCTCGCGAGGGTAATTCTTCGCTTTTAAGTGGAAGAAAATTGGGGTGTATTTCGAGGAATGGGGACCTGAGAGAACACCCATCTTGGGTTCATGGCGGCGTGGGATGATGCATTCTCCCTCAGAGAACTTTATCCATCAACCAACTTTGTTAGATAAAAACACTCTTGGGAAAAGTAAGCATCCATAGGGTGACGCTCATTTTTCGGTTATAGGAGGGCATTCAGATCTAGGCTCCTAAGTTAGGCTTGTGGGCCAGATAAGATGGACCGGCTCAACCATGGCATCCAGTCTAAAGGGGCCTACTAACTAGAGGGTGGGTGAGGCCCACAGTTACTTATAGTGCCCTTATTTCCCATTGGGGAGGCGTCGTCCATTTGGAAAAAAGGGACACGCGTGATCGTCATATCATGGGGAGCGATGAAGCGATCATCTTTGTTGAATTTCAATGTGAATTTTCTAACTTTTTTGAAAATGCATTAAATGTCATACGATCGCTCGAGTTGATCCTGAGACTGGAGGATGCTATAAAAGGCTAGAGGGTGACAAGGTTCATCGCCCCACTGGTTATCCACGTTCCTCTATCAGGAAAGGATATTTGAATGTTGCTGAGAATCAGAATTGGTGGATTGCTACATGAAGGATGATTGTGTTCGACTATTTGAGCGTGCTTTCCAGGCGTGAATTAGACCCGAGAAGTTGCATGGTTTGGCGGAGTGAATTATTCATAGATGCAGTTTGGCGCCAAGGTGGTTACGAAACTATAATGGAATCCCTCTTGCATCCGAGGACCTCCCACCGTCGATTAGGCTTTTCTCCCCTTCTCGAGCCCCTCCATCTTTCCTCCCCTTTTTTTTTTTTTTTGGTAGCGATTTTCTTACAACGTCTTCATCTTGACTCACACTCTTGCTTCTTCTTTTGAACTTAGCATTTGATTGGATGTTATGTAGCCACTTCAATATGATTGCTTGGTAATTACCCAGCAGGATATGAATATGATGAATCTTAGTTTAAGTTGTGATAATAAATACGTACTTTTTTTTACATTTTATGTATTATAGTATTATTTTGAAATCTTGCACTTTGTTTGGTAGGGGCGGTTTTTCTGGCCATCGGCTAGGATGCTTAGTGATCCCAGTTAATGAAAAGGTTTTGGCCTAACAGGCTCGGACAACAGATGGGCCCACTATTACGCTTGAAGTATTCCCAAATTATACTAGGAGGCTGGATCGTCGTCGAGAAATGAAATAGTGGAGGGTAATGGGCCAGGCGTCGCATTTAATGCCTCTCGTGGGTGCTAAGAGGTTGGTATATAGAAGTCGTAATTAGATTTTCCTTTTCCACACCTATCATCTTTGAGTTAGCATCCCCCTCAACAATTCGACAACACAACGTATACCTTTGACTAGATATTGTGTTTGATTACGAAACGACTTTTCTGAAGCTTAACTCTATTTTCAATTTATAGGTAATCTCTATTTCCCTGACTAATGTATTGAATCTTCCTCATCGGCCTTCTTGGTAAGTGGAGTCTGAGGTGATGGTAAGTTTAGGAGCTTGTTAGACCCTGGCCCGGTTTCGCCCGGGTTTGTAGTTTTTCCTTTCTACGTTCGGGTATGCAGTTAGGCGATACTCGCTCTCTTCCCTCTCTCTAATCTATTGCAGCATGGCGAGGTGAGAAGAACTTCCACCGGTGAGGCGTATCGCGAACGAGGGCTGTGCGGGGACTCGTTCTACAAGTCATATCGTCTCGTCACGGCGGTGGAGGGTGAGATCTATTGCGAAGTCCCCGAACATTGACTTGAAGTTAGTAATGCAGTGGATGAGTCCACTCACGGGTGGGGAACAAATCTGGAGTGTTTTTACTCGTGAGTAACTTGCGGCCATGCTTTGTTTTCACAGTGCCATGCTTGTTTAAGCAGTTTTGCACTTCACCGGGCATCGTGGGCCATATCCATCGGCGTTATCAGTATCTCGCCGGTGCGGTGTTTATGAACTTCTTATACCAGCTCGACCTTTCATTGGTTGAGATTTGCTTCGCCTACTCTATGATATTACGGAGAGGGAGCCGGTTGTCCCTCTCGTCTTTGGGCCTTCCTAAGCTGCGGTTTGTGAGACGGACTCCCAGATTCTCCCAAAGGAGCGAGGGGTTATCTTAGTGAGGGGGCCTTGGGACGAGACCCCAGGCCCTCCTGACCTACCGTTTTATATTAATTGATCTCAGCGTTTCCCAGGTGTGTGTAGGGACTAGGCATTAGGCCAAATTTAGGTTCATACATATGACTTAACGTGCGACTGATTGTGGATTACGGATGCAGGGAAAAAATGGAGAGACAGATTGGTGCAGTGGGTAGAGAAGGCGAGCCTTGAGAAGATTCGTAGAATGTTGGAGGTTCCGACGAGGGCCGCGTCATTATGGAGTTCTTCTAACTGAAGAATCTTCTTTGACGTGAAGGAGCCGACTCACCCATAGTCTCGTCGTTCCTCGTTGTTGTCATGTCGAGAGATTGTAGGCGGAGAACGCCGTTACCGAAGCTTTATATTTGCTCATGGGCCATGCGCCATCGTCGGGATCAGTGAGGCATTGAGCGGGAATAGCGTACAGACCTCGTTTGTCCCCTCGCGTCCAGCAGTGGGGTTGACTCTCTTGCCCTCGCTTTGGTCAGGAGTGAGAAGTGTTTGTAGTTTCCTTTTGAACGAGGATTGATCCTGCCCCCAGTATTGTGGAGCAGAAATTGATTTGCAGGATAAGTAATCGTAATTTTGATTACAAAAATTTTAATTACGGGTTAAAAATCGTAATTAATTCCCTAGATCTCGGATATTAACCAGTTATAGTTGGAATCGTCTGTGAAATCCTAGTTATACGTAAAAATTTATGAATTCTTGAGATATTAGGATTAAACACGTTTTTCGAGGCATCGCGTTTAGTCTGTAAATCGGTTTCGATACGTGAAAGCCATATAACATGTACTCATGTACCATAAGTGGTATGAGTAAGAAATGATGAAAGTGTGGTAGGAGTGA
This sequence comes from Tetrastigma voinierianum, assembly GCA_016808115.1. Lineage (NCBI taxonomy): Eukaryota > Viridiplantae > Streptophyta > Magnoliopsida > Vitales > Vitaceae > Tetrastigma > Tetrastigma voinierianum. Next base: position 187,414 of record JAEQBH010004184.1, on the reverse strand, counting down.
GTGCGGGAATATCAAATCTGGTAAAAGAGGGACATACATGTCATTTAGAGCTTTGGTTTTAAGTCACAAAGGACGAAATAGCAAATAGTGCTTTCTCCTTCATTTAATCAAAGACCAAAGGAAAAAAAACGGGAAGAGCTTAATTGGGGATCATGATGGCTTGAGCTTTCAAATTCTAGAGAGAGTCGGCTTTATATACTGAAGCCACCTTGATCGGATCGTTGGATTTCGGAGCAAGAGGAAAGAAAGCGTTCTGCAGCGGGCGAGCTGCAGCGTGGACCGGGTTTGCGGTTTTGACAACTCGAAGATGGGGATTTTCTCACACTTGCGTTTTATTCCCCATTTTGGGGTTTCCATGTTGTGGGTTTGGTAGTGAGGCCGTTCGATGGAATCCCGAAAACATGGGAGCAGAACTTGTGGAATTTTTTGGGATTTCCTTGGATGGCGTGGCGCGAAATGTAGAGGGCTGTTTGGGTCTTTAAATTACGAAAATGTTGCTTTAAATCATGTATGTGTATGGAAAATGCTGAGAATGGGCTGTGGATCGAGTCCCCGAGGCTTGTGGGACCCGAAGTGTAGGAAATTCTTTGGAGACTTTATGGGCTGTCGTGACAGTCCAATTCCAGTGGAGTGTGGGTTGGTTTAACTTGTGTATTAAATGGTTGTTTGGTATGCATTGGAAGTAGGGAATGGCCAAAGTGGATTTGGGTTCACTAAGTGAGCCATTTGTTTAATGGATTTTAGGGAATGATGGCAGGGGTTTCACTATTCTGGAATATCTTTGAAATATATTTTTCGTGAAAATAGGTGTTTGGTAAGTGATTTAAATTAAATTTAACAAATTGTGTGATTATTAGCCCATGTGAGCTAATTTTAATGTTTGAAATATTAATTACATAACATGTTTGTGTGATTTAATTTTTATGCAGTATATTCATGTTTTTTTTTATATATTTGCATGTGATTAGAAATGAAATGGAGCGCATACATGCATTCCATATCTGCTTTGAAACATCACAGGAGTATAGGGTTAGTGCATGGTATAGAGTCTAGAGAGGACGGTTCGGAGGTGAGTCTAAAATGTAAATCGCGGAGGTAGTCCACGGAAACTTAAAATATCGATCGTCTCGGGCGGCGGATTGATATTCTTCGGATGTCCCGCGGAGCAGATTTATATATCGATGGTCGGGTTGATTGATATATATACATCGGAGGTTGTCATAATAAAATAATAATTCTCTCATACGAGGCTTAGGCGAGTGTGAAGTCGATGAGACTTGGGATCTGAGTTGGTCGGTAGACATTCAAGTAGGATCATGCATTTGCTTGAATGTGTGTTTAAAATGGAACATTTACCTTTGCCTTAGGTGGTGAGTAGCCCACTTGGGGGCGATTCTCTGCGAGCTTTAGCTCACCAGTCGTGGGATCCCCACTTTTCACAGGTACGGGGCGTGCGGGAAGACTCATCCGAGGCCAGGTGGATTAGAAGAAAAGCGGGATTGTGGCTTTGGCTTGTGATATCTACATGTATTAGAATTTTCCACTAATTTTAATATATGTTGTATAAAGGAAGTAAAACATTTGAACTCTTGTAACTATTGGGTATATAGTTGAATTCATAGTTAGTATGTATTATGAGTATCGTTGTGGAGGCCCAGTGGTAGTATTGAGCATGTGTATATATTGGACCGGTTTAGAGACAGTATATGCAGGATTTGTATTTGGGTAGAGCTCTAGTACAAAGGACTCTGCTAGATTTTATGAGTAAGCGTCGGGTAACGAGCCTCCACTGTATTCCGCGAGTTGTGGTGTCAGCGGACCGAGGTTTAGGGGCGTCACAGTATTAATGATAAAGGACCACCCGAGGAAGAGTGCTCGCCAGGCCCGTGTGGAAGATTTTATATCTTGGGTTCGATCCCGGAGGCCCTTAGGCTTTCTCTCTTAGAGGAAGAGAAGGAGGAAGAGATAGCCAGGATTCTTGGAATCGTTATGCCGCGAAGCCTTGGGAGGAGGAAGGCGAGCGGGGGCCAGAGGGCCAGGAGGGGTCGATTCGTCCCCATGGAGTGGGGGTTGAATTGAACAAACGTGATCTCGGCCTCCCCCGAAATGGGATCTAAATATCGTAGGGCGAAACATTGCCTGTGAAGAGCGAGGAGGAGCTCGATTCCTCCACCTTTCTGTAGTGGTCCGTCCGTCCAGACGGATGGAGGCGCAGTGCCCATTTGGAACAAAGGCTAACAAGGCGCGAGGCCATTTGCCACCGGAGCCAAATCTTTATCGCTCTTATGCGCTCCTGCGTGGCGGACCGGTGATGGAAGAAGTGGCGACTCCGGGACCTAACGATATCAGTCCACGTGTCCAGCGTGGAGGCCTTTCAATACGGGTGTTGGTGCAATGGTCGTCTCTATCAACGATTTGGCACGAGGATGCTACGGTTGCCCGGAAGTGGGGCGAGAGCGAACAGGTGAGGAGTATTCAATTGTTGTTCCGGATTGGCGCTATGAGGACATTTATCAAATCGTCGAAGAAGGGGCGGAATGCGGTCCCTTGGCCGAATTTCGTCAGAGACGATGAAATTTATTAAATAGTAAAGCTTATATATATATATATAAAACTTTGAAGTTGTTATTGCGTTGTTTGACTAATCACGCTCTTTTTTCTTGCAGGTGATTATTGTCGTTCACAACATGTCCCTCGACATAGATGAATTCATTACTCTCGGTGAGGATCTTCAGCGGCCGGTATATGTTAGTCGACCTTTTCGTCCGGGAGAACTTAGACGTCTCTTTGAAGGAGCCACAGTTAACCATCCAGCGTTTGGAGCTTGAGGCTAAGGAGGTTGTCGATAGGGCGGCGTGGGCGGAGCGAGGAAGGATGATCCTAGGAGCGAGATGGTATGGTCTTGTTGGAGATCGAGGGGGGCGTGAGCGCCCGGGCGTAGGTTGTTTGAGCGTCCGGTGCAGTGCTCCGACCATCTCGAAGATGGCCGGCAGGCGGGTTTGAACTTGGCTCAGTTCAAGAGGCCTTGGTGGCTACGGGGAGGCTGGAGGGTAGAGGAGCGAGCGATACGCGCCTTACGGATGAGAGGTATCTGCCTTGTGGGTACAGGGACCGCGAGGATGACTTCTTTGCTTTTCGGGAGGGAGGGTTTTAGGAGGTCGGCAGGCGGAGTTTGATCGCGACCGTAGCGCGTGATTAACTCACGGTTATGTTTGTTGTGCCTTTGCGCACACGATATCGCGGAGAAGCGAGCCACAAATCCCTCTGGGATCTGGATCATACTCTCACCGACCGGAATTTTCGTTGTCTCGATGCCCTCGGGCTCTTCATTTACCTTGTCACTTCGAGCGAGTCGAAGTTGCTAAAGCTTTAGCGGACAAGACTCAGTCTTAGTGTCACACCAGATTCGGTCGGAGCCATTAGGCGGATCTGGATTGGAGTTAGAACTTCGGGCCGATGGGACACTTTGCACGATTTTTTCTTTATAGCAGAATCGAAATACCATATACATATCAAAAGTACTACCAGGGTGGTGTCCATCGAAATCTATACACATTCACAGAGTCCACGTTTACAAATCTAAAAGCTGTACTTTTACATTTACAAATCGAGCACGGAACCCTCTTTGTGATGAACCCTACTTAGTGTCTTTATGGCCCATTTGTATGCGGAAGTTTTAGATGTCTTCTCCTGTACTTGCGGATTAAAGCACATGCTAAACTCACGGCAGTGGGGAAACATATCTTATACGAGAAACACATGCATTTATCTTTTGAATCTGAGTATAAAATAATGCTGAGGATGTCCGAATCTTGAATTCATATAGCAGGACTAATACATTATACTTGTTATCATACTAACAATTTTGCATACATACTTATCATATAACAAACTATGCTTGTTCCACATCTCTCATATGTAGGTGAACTTTTACTTATATTTATAACAAACTTATACTTACTGGGTCTTACGCCCCATAAGAAACATATTCTTGTTTGGATCTTATACTGCATGCATGAGGCTTATTCTCGACCGGATCTTATACTTATAGCATTCGGATCTTCTACTGATAGAAGACTTATTCTTATACGAATCTCCCTAGGACACATACTGATGATTCCTCATATCACGATCGCGGAAGGCTTATACATATACTTATACTTGTCTCAAGTAGGATACATACTTATGCTTGTATCGGGGACGTATACTTGTCAGATCTCGAAAAGGACATCTGCTTGAGACTTACGCCGGACTAATGCTTATCCGGATCTCTCGTAGGAGTTCTGAGCTTAGATCTTTACTAAAAAGTACCGTAGATCTTGAAACCTCTTGTACTTCATATCTTATCGCATCTTCTGAGCATATCCTTGTCTTACGGATCTTATACTTGTTTTACAGAACTTATTCTTGTATTTCGGATCTTATTCTTGTACTTCGGATCTTACACGGAGCTTATTTTGATACAAAAGTACTCGTAAGTACTACAGAGATATTCTGGGCATTATCTTGTGTGCGGAACTTATTCTTGTATTTGGTTTTTATCGACATTACGAACATAATGCCATTTGGATCATACATATTGTCTTGGGAGCGTTGTATATCAGCATCTTCTGGATCTTATCTTTATGATGAGACTTACATGTGGTCGGATCTTATACATGTCTGGAGAGCATATACTTGTCTTACGGATCTTATACTTGTATTACAGAACTTATACATGTATTTCAGATCTTATACATGTCTTCAGGCCTATACTTGTCTTACGGATCTTATGTGTGATACAAGGCGATTCTTGTATTTAGGATCTTATTCATGTGCGAAGGAGTACCGTATGTGATATTAGACGGATCATAATCATATCACATCGCGAGGTCGGATCGGACTTATGCGGATACATATCGAGATATGGACATTAGTCCATATAGTCTGAATCTATGAGATACACATATCTAGTTCATACAAACATATCCACAAAACAAATAGATTTGCTCGGTTTATATCATAGTCATATTCGAGTTACACTTGGTAGTACCTGTGGGTTTTCATTTTGGACTTATACTTATATTCTGGAGACTTTATGCTTATTTTTCACCGTCGAGAGTACCCGTGGGTACTACGGAACTTATGCTTGTTTTGAATCTTGGGAGTGCGTGGTACTCACGGGGGATTAATCGGATCTGAGTGCCGTAGGTCTTACGAATGAATCTGAGTGCATTCGGATCTTTACTCTTATTCTTTATTCGAGTCTTATCATATAAGCTGTTTGACTACCTGGGCCGATCATAGTAAGAAATAGAGTGGACATGATTTTGTCGTACCCAGAAGGTGTCTGTCGCCGAGGTGCAAAGCTTTATCGAACGTGCTGCGCATGCGCAACGGAGTGTCGTAGCACCGGCAGAGTGCGAAGCAGATAGGCGTGTTTGCCCACGCGAAGTGTCGTAGCACCGGCGAAGTGCGGCGCCGATGGGCGTGCACGCCGCGCGGCGAGTGTCGCTGGCACCGCGGCGGGAGTGCGGCTTGCCGTCAAAGCGTGGCGCGCGCTGGCGGAGTCGCCGACGCAGCGGGACGTCCACTCATTCATTCTTGGTCTTAGGTAGTCATACGATCATGTCTTCCAGAACTTATAACCTATCTTTATCACATTATGTGTTCATGACATTTTGCTTTTCATGTTCATGTTCATGTTCATATTTCAATTCGTTTTCATGTTTCATATTATATTCATGTTTCATGAACACATCTATACATTTGCATTCCTATACTTTTCTTGTTTTCATGCACGTATATATGGCATTCCATATACTTATGCAATTATGATGTATGTATTCACATCATTCATGTATTCTTGTCCCTCAGTAGAATCTATTTTACTTAGAAATTGGAATCATTCAATTTGATCATCAAACTAAAGTTATGGCATTTTCATACGAGCTAGTCAATTCTTGATTTTACGGGGATAGTTTGCAATACTCATTTCCGGTGCCTTGACTCTATATTTGACACTGGTTCTTTGTACTCCTTTAAAGCTAAGGTGCTAAGGTTCTCCTCCACTTGGGAATCACTTGTCGGGCAAAACTCAAAATGCATCCCAGAACAACACAGATTTTCACATGTTGGCTGAACCATAAATTGGCTTGAACATAGCCTGGTGAGTGAATTTTTGGGCCAAATAGAGTCGGAATTCGAGGGTACCTATTTCAAGATGTTTGGTTGTCCTTGAAGTCTAGTTTAACTAGAAACTTGAATCACTCAAGTCGGATGAGAAATGAGCAAGTTATGGCCAAAATACGAACACTAGTCAAAATAGAAAAACAAAACACTACATGTCATAGTGTTATTCGACTGTCTGGAGTGCAGTCTCATTGCCCATAAATGATAAATTTCACCATTTTCATGCACTTTCTTCCATAAATCACTTCTATTACATCCTTCATCAAAAATAACATGGAATCCCTCCAGTGACTCCACAGACACTTTTAATTTGCAAAGAATCAAGGATTCATGAAAATTCTGATTCTACAAAGCCTTGGGTGTGAAGGATTCCATCTCTAATCTCATTATCAACTAGGGATTTTCCAGCCAAACCGCCAAATCTAGAGTTAGGATGTCTTCTAAAGAAAACCCTAGAAAGGGAACCCAATTAATGTCGAAAACCTTGTAATTCATACCAGTAATTTGTATACAGAAAATCATACAAAGTCATGTCCAATCATAGAATCGTACTCGAGTTAGTTTATACCTTTTTTTATCTCCTTTCTTCTTCTTCTCTTCTTCTCTTCCACTTCCTCTTCCTCTTCTTCTCTCTTTTTCTTGGCAGCTAGTTTTACCTCTTTGGAGACCAAATTTGGTCTTAAATCCCAATCTCCTTAGGCCATATTTGGCTCCAAAAACCATTTTTAAGGTTAAGTTTCCATTATTTCACTTTAGTCCTTCAATTCCTTTCTTTTTGCAAATCAAGTTAGGCATAATTCTATTTTAACCCATAACCTTTGCATCTTTATGACTTCATTGCCCCTTTTGGCAAGTGCATATTTGCCCTTGGTAATGTCTGATTTAGGGTTTCTAAATTTGCATTTTTCAGCATTCTTTATGAAAAATTCAATCACATGCTACAAATACCTAAACAAGTCAGAAAACTACTAGGGTACATTCGAGGATGTTACATCTTGGGGAGAAGGTTAATGTACTCACTGGAGCCCACATTTGGGCGGGTAGAATCTTGAGGTTAGGACCCAGAATGTATTTTGCATGACATTCTCTTCTCTGCTTTCGTGTTTAGACATTTTGTTTTTTGTTTTTTGGATAAAGTACTTCTTTCGAAACAACAAGGTTATATCGTATAACTACTAGTCGGGCAGGGATATCTTATCTCGCGGTCCCAAGCTGGGACGTTAGGCTGGGAGTTGAGTAATATCTTTCGGGACGCCGCTGCGAATTAGATAGTAGATTATTAATCCGAGCTGAGGCATTTACATCGTCAGGTTCGCTAGGCCGTATTTGCCGATGGGATGGTCATTTTACGTGTTATCGGACTTTGGGCATTGGCAGGTTAGGATTTATCTATCTGGGCGAAGCAGGAATCATGATGTCGCCATCCATACTTTTAAGTTGACCGATTGAAATAATCTTCACCGTCAGACGGAGTCATTTAGATCGCCGTCGGACTTTTGAATTGGCTGACCATAAGTTATCTTCACCGAGCCAGACAGATCATTTTGATCGCCCGTCCGGGCTTTTGGGTTGGTAGCTGAGATTATCTTCTTGGCGGACGAGTTATTTTAATACACCATCCGGGCTTTTGAGTTGTGGTAGAAGTTATCTTCAGTAGGACAAGTCATTTAATCGTCATCGGGACTTTTGAATTGTGGGAATTGCAGAGTTATCTTGTCGAGTGGACGAACAATCGCCATCGGGCTTTCCCAGATTGACAGCTAGAAGTTATTTCACCAGTCGGAGGTCATTTAATCACGCCATCAGGGCTTTTGAGTGTAGGCTAGAAGTTATCTTCACGTTTGAACGGATCATTTAATGCGCCATCCAGGACTTTTGAGTTATTGTAATAGAAGAATGAACATCTGATATTGAATTATTCTTTATTGATAATACCTCTTAAGATGTGTTTGCATTCCACATTCTAGGTACAAGGGTCCCACAGCAGTTTGTCAGTAAGCTAAATTCCATTTCGCGTTATAAGATACGGTCCTTCCCAGTTGGGTTGGAACTTTCTAGCGGTTGGGTATGTATTCTCAAATACTTTTCTTAACCTTTAGGTCCAGAGTTGGAATGCTGAAACTTGACTAGTTTATTGTAAGATCTTTCCAATCGGCCTTTAGTGAGATGCTATCGCGGATGGCTGTGACTCCTTGATTCATCGACTATGTCAAGCTCCTTGATCATTAATTATGTATTCCCCTGTTCGGGGGTGTTTGCCCAGATGGTAGGCATACCAATTTCCGTGGGGATGATGGCTTCCATTCCATACTTGATTGCGAATGGAGACACACTAGTGGGTTTGCGGGCAGTGGTTCTATAGGCCCAGAGTACCCCGGGGAGTTCATCCACCCATTTGCCTTTTAGCTCGATCAATTGTTTTTAGAATTCGTTATTGGTTTTGTTAAGTTCTGCTTGGGGCCATTTAACTTTGCAATGTGTGAATTAGATCTGAGAATTTTTATCTTCAATTCCTATGAAGTTTTGATAGACAGTGGTCGGATTGGGGCAGTTGTCGGAGATGATTGATTTGGGGATCTTGAGATAGGCTGATGTTTGAGATGGGCGGGTGGCATCCGATCTTTAATTGAAGAGACTCTTGAAGCCTCGATCCACTTCTTGAAATAGTCGTGGCCGCGTAGTAACTTTTTGGGCTGGAGGCGGTGGGTAGTGGTCTAACTATATCGATCCCCAGGTGTGCGAGGGCGAGGGCTAGAGATAGAGATCGGGTCTTGCCTGGGTGGGTTTGAGGATAGGGGCGGAGTCGTTGCGGCGATCACACTTTACGGTATGTCGTCGACCATCGGCTTTCATGTTCGACGATGCTACCGCCAGGTATGGGCTCGTGGGCCCGTGTTACCAGCGCGAGGTGATTTCAGCATATTCCTTCATGCGGCTCATTAACACGTCGGCTGTTCGGGTGTCGAGACACTTTAGATACGGTGCGAGGGCCAGTTTAAGCAGGTTGCCATCCGTCGAGGAAAACACAGGTACTTTGAATTTGAAACTTGTGGGCCTTGTTCTTCTCCGTTGGAAGTTGTCTCGTGCTTAGATCTGACATGATGGGAATTAAATCCCGGGATGGGGTCTCGTGTCTACTGGTTTACCTCTGTGGGGATGCAATCGATGAACTGAACTAATGGTAAATGAAGCGAAATATGGTTTTGTTGATTGGTAGAGAAGAAGCGACCCGCAGTGTCGTCAGCCTTTTCATTGAGTCCTAGGGGCGTGCTCCGATTTGTCACGGAAGGCATTAAAGCGTTGTTTGCAGAAACGTGTTAACCATTCGAGGTCTCGGGACTCGGGTGTAAGTTAGCGTCAGACCGCAATTGGGGTCACTCGAGATCGAGTGCGTTGGCGAGACACGATTGGCCACTGCCGATTCAAGCGCATTGGGATGAGCTGTATTCGACTCGTTGTTGGAGCCTTTAAACGGCGGATTGGTACGATTTTGTCTGAGCGGTGTTCTCAGTGCCGAGCGATGCCCACCCGATTTTTGGACACCGGGTCGATATTGAGTCACGATCGAATTGTCAGGCGAGTTTACGTGAGGGTGTATGAAGTCAACGACCTGCCCCTTTTTTGAAAGCCTCGACTTGTATTGGATACCGTACTCACTTAGTTCGACTGCCCACCGAGCCATTCTTCCCAATAAGTCGGGTCTATGTATAGTGCTCCGAGGGGGGAGGTCAGTCAATACGACAATGGGGTGCGCCTGGAAGTGAGGGCGAAGTTTTTTGGCGCTATCCAGGACGACGGCTGCTGAAGATGGCTATACAGTTTTACGCATCGTCCTAGGATTTCGGCGAAGAACCACAGGTCTTTGCTCCCCATCTTCATTCTCTTTGAAACGGTCGACACTTACTGCTATATCGGGGCTACGAGGTAGACGGGCGGGGTTTCGCCGGTGTCGGGAGACAGAGGGGATTGGTGGTTCGGCTAAGTATTTGTAATGCGAGGTAAGGCAGATCCTGCTATTCTTCCATCCAGATGATTAGCTCCTTTAGGGTGGTGAAAAAGGGCTTGAGTGGTGCGTGAGTAGGAAATAAATGCGTCCCCAGGGGTAAGAGGTATGGTTGTTGTACTTCCTTTACAGAGGCTCGAGAGTGGAGACTCTTAGAATGGCTTTAGTGGGAAGGGTTGGCTTCTATCCTTTGTGTCATCATGAAGCCTGGGCACGAGTCAACGTGACCCCAGAATGTGTGCACTTTGTAGGGTTGACTTCCTTGCTGCATAGGTTATGAGGGAGGTCGAATGCTTGTTGCGGATGTTGCATTGATCCAGGCGTTCCTTGGACTTTATCTGCGCCCCAAAATATACTAGAATTTTTATAATAAAATTTATTATATATTTAGGGTATAATTAGACTGACTTGGAGCGTATTTGCAGGAATTGTTAGATGAATATTGATTAAATGATTATTGAATCTAAGAAATAAACCCAGTGAATAAGAAAATAGAATTGTAAAATGGGGACTAAGAGGTCGATTGTAAGTGGATTTATATGTAAGTGAAATTAGGAGAAAATAAATGAGTAAGGGGAAATAATAGGAGACTTAAATGAGGGAATAATAGAGGAAATGGGGACCTAAATAAAAAAATAAGAAAAAATCAAGGAATGGGCATGTAGCGAGAGTAGGAAAGAGGAAGTTTCCTCCTTTTTAAAGTACGATTAAGGGAGTGATCCAGAAGAAAAGGAAAGCAGAGAAAATAGGAGATATTTTAGAGTGAGAAACTCTCACTTCTCTTTAGATTCCCAACGATCGAACCATAGGTCTCGTGACAGAGGAAAATCCTTCCTCGTGACAAGAATTTGCAGTAGAGGCTGCAGAAATCGGAAGTTTCAACAAACTACAGGAGTAGTCTTCTCTACTTTGATTATTTTCTACCACAAGGAGTTTGTGTGTGATTTATCTTGCCTTAGGGAATGTTTGGTTGTATTTTAAACCATGGGAGGCTGCCACATTGTGGTAGTGCTGGCAGCTAATAGGACAGTGATTTTTGGAGTAGAAAATAAAGGGATTTTTGAATTAGGTACTTCTGTAAATTGTAGCCTGCGTCAGTAAGAGCCGATGTTAAACACCCCCAATTTCTCGATTTGGACCTCTGTAGGCGAGTTATGGTCCCTTTGCGAATTAAATGCGGCCGAAGGTCGACGGACCTCATGCAGCGAGGTGAATGAGACCTCATGCGTGAAATTACGACGCCTCATGCAGCGAGAGGTCAGCGGACCTCATCTGTGGAAGGTCGGCGGGCCTCGTACGGCGAAGTCGGCGGGGCCTCATGCGGTAGAATTCGGCAAACCTCATGCGGCGAGTCGGCCCCGGACCTCGTAGCGGTGTCGGCGGACCTCATGCGGCGAGAGGTCGGCGGACCTCATCTGTGAAGGTGAGGCAAACCTCATGCGTGGTGAGGGCCTCATGCGAGAGGTCAGCGAGACCTCATGTAGCGAAGGTCAGCGAACCCGGCCCGGTCAGCTCGTACGAGTTGACTACGTATGACCTCCAACGGAAGGGTCGTAAGCTCGCCCCGTCCGAACTTTCAGATTAGTGTTCTTGGACTATGGAAAGCTCATTGAGTCAAATTCATCCATATGCCTGATGAGGATGGGAGTATATCAGACCGAGGGTTTTAGACCGAGTTTACCGAGTCGAGTCAGCTCGGTCGATCAGCTCGGCTGGGTGTGACTACGATATGACCTTGACTTCGGTAAGTAACTCGCCGTCAGAACTCCAATTCGGGTGTTCTTGAGACTCTACTATGGAAAGATCATTGAGTCAGAATTCATCCATATTACTGAGGAGGATAGAATATGTCAGACAGTGTCAGACCAAGTTTACCAAGGTCCAGGTCGGATCGGTCGATCCCGACTCATTTGGGGTGTGACTACGTATGACCTCGACTTGAAGGTCGCTAACTCATGTCATTTCCGTTTAGTGTTCTTAGACTCTATGGAAAGCCCATTTAGTCGAATCCATTGTATATAGTTTTGAAATTGGAACTCATATTAGCTCGAAAATCAATCCTAACCAAAACTACTAGTACCACCAAGAATAATATTGTTCTTTAATGGTTTTGGAATAAGGGATAACGAGGAGGAAAAGCAGCGAGATTGAGATTCAAGGATTGGAATCAAAGTCGCAGAATTTTGGGTTTGTTCTCTTGAGCTCCTATTCCTCGTTTCAAGTTTTTACATGCTTGTTACAAGCATATTTAATTGATTTAATTGATTTGAGAAAGTGATTGTGAAATAAGTTTGCATATAAAAATTGCATGATTATTGAACATAAGTTTTATACAAGCGTACATATTGCCCGCTATATTTTGCTATAAAATATTTGAGCATGTAATAGAATGTGCTTAGTTTAGTTCGTAAGGATAGATTGAATTATACGATAGAGTGAATAAGCGATCTTGCGAACTATTGTGATGATATGCCACTCCGATCGGCTGACTAGCGGGGCAAGTATACAGTGAGTGTTCACTATTTGATTGTTTATAACCGGTCGTGACCAGCGGGGCCGATGCTGTGTTATAAAGCAATTTAATCTGCGACCTATGGCCTGGCAGAACTATCACCGTGTTTCGATATCTATTATCTCCGAACATAAGTTGAGTCGTTAAAAATCTTGAATTGATTGTATAAGCGAATAGATTAGCCTGTGAATTGATTTCGAGCTGAATTGAATTGAAGCGGAACTGAATTTGTAGGCATAGTGAATTGTTGAGATTGTGAAATATTGAATATGAAAGTGTATTTTAGGGATGATCAATGAACCATAGCAGTTGTATATAAAACAAGTATATGTATTGTATTTGCATTGATCATCCATAAAAGATGAAAGTTTTGAATTGTTAAGAATTGTGATTAGTTTAGCGGCGAGAATGGATTTTGTATAGAACCACTAAGCATGAAAATGCTTAGGCGTATTGTTTTACGATGCGCAGTGGGTGATAGATAGTGATCGAGCGGACCAGATCGAGGAGCGTCAGTGCTAAGAAGGAAATTTGAATTTATGCTCAGGCATGTGCATTCATTCCATGTTTTCTTTTGGATATTGATATTTTGTAAAAACAATTTGAACTCTGAACATCATTTTTTGTAAATCATTTTGAAAAGGCTTGAATGCCTTCATTGTAAATGTATTTTGTTAAAGTTAAATGTATTTTGTTAAATGTTATGGAAGCACTTGATTTTATGTCAACCCCAGCATAGATCATGATTTTGAGTGATTGAGTGATTTTAGTGGCATCCCGGACTCGGTTCGGATCCCCCTGGGAAAGGGGGCCCACATTATCAACATATCGTCTATATACACTTCCATAGTTTTCCGTGTGGTCGGGAAACATCTTGGTTGCAATCGATGGGGTGGCTCACGGCATTCTTTAACTTGGAAGGAGTGCGTTAATAACGGAAAGGGCCGTGGGGGTGATGAAAGATGTTTTCTCCACGTCCGGTGGGTACATGGGGATCTGGTGATAGCTGGAGAATGCATATAAAAATGACGACGTATCGTGCCAGTAGATCGTCAGCAAATTTGGTCAATCACCGAGCGAAGGAAGGTATCCTTAGGACATGCGTGAATCCGTGTAGTCGACACACACAGCCACTTGCCTCCTTTTAGAACTCACCACATTGGCAAGCCAATTAAAGATTATTTGCTTCTCGATAAACCAGTCTTTAAGATTGTCTGCCGGCTGGATGATCAGTGGCGGTCGGGTGGGCGTCGTACTTTACGTAGAATGGGTTGAGGATGGGGCCGTTCGACTTATGGGAGGAGGCATTCTCGGCGGGGTTTTACCCTATCATGCAATATGGTTCCATGCAAATATGTCGGCGTTTGCCTGTAACACCCCAAATTATACCCTAACAGTTTTATAACATGTTTTGGGTATAATAAACGTAAAGAGTATATTTATTCGGAATAAGAAGGCCAAAGATAAAAACAAAGAGTAAGATATGCATAAGTTAAATTACAAATAATAAAGAAGATTTATTTATTGTAAAAATATTATAAATTGATTTACCAAATATTATAAGAGTTTGGAGGATCAAAGAAGTAAAAATAAAAGGGGATAAGATCAAATAAGGATAAGACCAAAGAAATATCTTATTTTGGTCTTGGAAAAAGGAAAGCAAATACGAAGAAAGAAGAAGAAGAAGAAGAAGAAGATTACAATTATGGAATTTGAGTATAGGTACGGATACATGTCTTGGAGGTTGTATGGGCTTGTGAATATTTGTATGAATATACATGTCTTGGGGTTTGGAAACTCCCAATCTCATTTCTTGTTAAGTTAAGTTGAGAAGAGCTCTAAGGATCCTAGATATGTGCTTTAGGAAGATACAGTTGCAAGTTAGACGAGAAAATTCCCTATTTTTGATCATATACAGTAGGCGGACCTTAAAACGAGTTTTTAGGTAAAGTAAAGGAATATGAAGTAAGTCCTTCTGATAAATTGTAGCCACATCAATTAACTTGATGTTGGCTTTAATTTCTCGTTTGGACCTCGTAGGCTAAGTTATAGTCCTTTTACTGAGGTCGTCCTAGCTAAATCTGGTAGAGGGTCAGGTTCTGTAATTGGTCAACTAGCCCGGACAGCAGAACGAGTTTTTGAACCAGAAATAAAGAAGATTTGGAAGTAAGTCCTTCTTGGAAATTGTATCACATCAATAGACTTGATGTTAGGCTTTTAATTTCTTAATTCGGACTCCGTGGAGCGAGTTATGGTCTTTTTACTGCAGATAAGTCAAATGGGTGCGAGTCAGCCATAGAGGAGGTAGATCTGTGGGAATTAGTGGGAACCTTTGTAAGTCGTCAGTCTGAAGAGGTCGTCTGTAGAGGTCGTCAGGTCTGTAAGTCGTCGAGTCACCCCGTAAAGTCTGTCGAATCTGTAGAGGTCGTCGAGATCTGTTTCGGCTCGTCGAGGCGGCTGCGCATGACCTCCAAATTCGGAAGGTCATATCTCGCCGATCGAACTCGGATTTGGGTGTTCTTTGGACTACATGGAAAGCCCAGTGAGTCAGAATCCATCCATATGCCTGAGAGATTATTAGATGTCGAACCAGGTGTCGAGACCGGGCTCGTCACTTCAGTGCAGCTCGTCCGGTCGAGTCGACTCGTCAAGGCCCATTGCGCGCGACCTCCGACGGAAGGTCATATCTCCTTCGTCCCGAACTCGTTGGGTTCTTGGACTCTATGGAAAGCCCGGTAGTCAAGAATCCATCCATATGCCTGAGAAGATATAAGATGTCATACCGAGGTGTTAGACTGAGCTCGTCACTTCAGTGCAGCTCGTCGATCCGAATCCTGACTCGTCGAGGTATTTGCGCATGACCTCCAGCAGAAGGTCGTATACCTTCATCCCGAACTGGATTTGGGTGTTCTTGGACTCTATGGAAAGCCCATTGAGTCAGAATCCATCCATATGCCTGAGAGGAAGATATTAGATGTGTCAGACCGGGTGGAGCCCCAGGCTCGTCACTTCGGTGCAGCTCACATTCGGGTCAAGTCGACTCATCGAGGCGAAGCTGCGCATGACCTCCAACTTCGGAAGGTCATAACTCCTTCGTCCGAACTCCGTTTTGAGTGTTCTTGGACTCTATGGAAAGCCCATTGAGTCAAGAATCCATCCATATGCTAAGAAGGATATTAGGTGTCAGACCGAGGTGTTAGACAGGCTCGTCGCTGGTGCAGCTCGTCGAGTTTAGGTCGGCTCACGTCGAGATTATTGCGCGTGACCTCGACGGAAGTCATATCTCGCCGTTTGAACTCCGATTTGGAGTGTTCTTGGGCTATGGAAAGCATTGAGTCAGAATTCATCAATGAACAGCTTGATAAGATTGGAACTCATGTGGTTCCAGAAAACAAGAAACAGTAGGCGGTACAGGTAACCATAATTATTTGTATTATGAGCGCCTATTATGAATTCATAAATAGCTCCTTAAGTATACAATGTAAGCATAGTTATTTATGCATATAATGAAGTATGAAAAATGTAAAAAGATATGAATAATTGATTGTATATATATATATCTTATATGATTACCGAATATGATAATTATTCGAGAATGTGAGATATATCACGAACATAAAATACATAATGATTATACAAACTTGGAACTGGCAGAGAGGATGAATAGGCATGCCTATTGGGGGAAAATAAGTGCGCGATCCGAGTTATGATATTAGAGCCTGTTTGGATCGTGACATAGATCCATTTGGATCACGGCGGCCCCGAGAAAGAGGTCACACACGGCGCCTAGGGCCCTCGTGGATAGTCAGCATCTCGTCTGGTAATGATACCTTCGGGTATATTATATTACGACGCCTTCCAGGCCCTCATGGACCATTGTTTTTATACGAGTGAATATAGCGCCTCCCGGAGCCCTCATGGACCAACATTTGTCTGGTGAGTATATCAGCCAGGCCCTCATGGTTTTCTGTGGCAGCCACTTCTAAGGTTTATCTCAGGCATGAAACATAAAAGAAAATGGCGGTATATACCAAAAGTGTAAGAGATTACCTGACATGATAAGGCTTATAACAGCTGTATGCGATGATAGTATACGATTCTGAGAACCAAGAAGTAAAAGTACAAGATTACATGAAAAGAAGTATGGAAGATGATAAGAGAAATGAAGCGGTTATGAAAAGTATATATATATATATGAGAAATGATAAAGTCTGTAAATGTTATATGTGTTATATGCATTTGTATAAAGGTGTGGTGACTCTGTGTAAAAGTCATATTCCCACTAAGCGTAAGAAGCTTAGCACGGGTGTTGATCCGTGTAGAGTACGAGAAGAAATCGAGAGAGCGGGGCAATCCACATGGCGATCAGAGAGCCACACATCGGTGCTTATGGAGACCTTTAGGTCTTATTTGTATATGAAATTTGTAAACGATGTAAATGTGTAAATGTTGAACATTTCCATATTTGGAGCTTGTATATATATTTTATGTCCATTTGCTACGAGAATGTAATACAAGTTAATTGTTTAACTTTTATTATATGAATATGCAAGTGTAAGGTTATAAGTATGATAAAGTGACCCTCACTTACGACATCTATCTCTTAGAGTTGGGGCGTCATGGACTAGTGGTATCGAGCATCCGGTTGGTTCGGACCTTGTTCGGGTCGAGGATCGGAGAAAGGGTGTCACATTGCCATCAATGCTTGTTACAACTGGGCCTTCTCTTCCTCGGTTAGGAGGGAGTAGCATGGGGTACCTTGTTGTTGATTTTTCGTTGAAACCAAAACAAAATTATAGAGAAACAAACTGTAGTCTGAACAAACACTTAGAAGCGAAAGCGAGATCAGGAGCCCGAATGAAAGCACGTCGTGTCAGCAAGGCGGAATTGGCCCTCGATTTATGCAGGGATAGTGGCGTGTCCCAGGGATATAACGGATCTCTGGTCTCAGGCGATGCGTGGTCGAAGGGACTTGTGAACTCGATTATTTTCAAAACAATCGCCTGAAAAATGAATGATATGGAGTGAGAAGTCGATGAATATTTTTGTTATATATTAAAAATGGGGAGCGGGAGTATAAATAACTTTGCAGGAGTGTCTCCTGACAGACATGCGTTCGAAAAGTATGAACAGCTTGATGTGTTTGTTGAGGCAGGGCGGCCGGCCGGCGGACGGACCGGCGGCGTGCCCGCGTGGGGGAAACCAGCCTAGCTTGGCATAGGTCTCCTTCCACAAAAATTAGGGTGCCCCTTGGGGCCCGAACCCGTTGAGAGGCTCGACTAGTTAAACCCCGTCTCACTTAACCCATTTCTATTCGATGTGGGACAACATTTTTATTCAGTATGCTGGGTTTGGCAGAAATTTAAGTCCCGACACACATCTAGGTCACTCAACGATGAGGTACATGAGGGTGGCCGATTGTTCCCGTGTACGGCGGCTCGGATGGATGTTTATAAAGATGGATGAACCATTGGATGAACCTCGGGTTCTTTATCTTTTTATTCGTGGCCCGGCGATAACAACGGCGAGCCATGGTGGCTACCTTGAGGTCGGCTTGCCGGGATGGTTAGATAGGCGATAGTTTGGTGGTAGGTGGAGATTGCTTTCATCGCGTGCGACCAGGTTGACCGCGATAGCATTATACGAGGGCTAAATCTTGATACTTGAAAACAACACTTCTTTGGTCACGGTCTACCTTGACGAGAGAGAAAGCGATATCACCTGTATTAGTGTAGTGGACCCATTAGAAAACGGATAAAACTCTACCCGGTAGAGCTAAGATGATGACGGGACTTTCATTTAACGTAAGAATTTGGGAGGGAGTCTAATAATTCGAATTTCGTATTGCTTGGGATCGAAAGCGGGATACTATGCGTCAAAATTGTTATTCTAAGGTGGTGAGTCTGGTATGTAATGAGTGATCGGGTTGGATCATGAGGAAAGGATACAAGACCATCGATCGGAGAATTTGAGCGTCGTCTTATTCTACGAAGTATTAGTGGGTGTTTAATGACCACGATTTAGGCAGTGTAGAGCATTTTTCATCTCTTCCTCTTAGACTGGTATTGATCATTGATCGGGCCTCCTAGTATAAAGTTGATGGTAGGTGCAGGCTCGGCAGATGTTCGTGATGATGAACTTAAAAGTCATCTATTTTAGTCCATTTTCTTAATTTTCATATCAAAGAAACCGTACTTTGAAATGTGAAACTCACCCATACAATTTATTAACGGGTAGAATGGAAGAAAGAAGAAAAAGCGATAGAAAAATGCGAAATAAGTGGAATAAAAGTGCGGTGAGATTAGAGAAGCGAAGTAAGAAAATGGGTGAGTCATTGATGCGATTTTGGGAGTTACATGATCCGGTCATGAGGTCATGGCGACATCGGAAGTGAAGGAATTCTGATACCCATTGCGACACATGGATAAATTTATAAGTCGCGACATGAGGCTACTTTCGTGAGAAAGGCTGTAAAGAAATGGCGAGGTTGCGGCGTGAGATCGAGTCGTGACATCCAGAACCCGCAGTTCAAAGCTACACGGTCATGAATCGAGTCGGCAGAATGCGATGTCGCGACATCGAGAGGCAGCGATTGAGACTTGTGGAGCGTAAGTGATAATCGCGACAAAGTTGATCTTCAGCGGCGGCAAAACGATCGAGAAAGATACGCGTGGGGAGCCAGATTGGAAAGCGGCGAAGTCGGTTGATGTCACGACAAGCAGTTTGTCGCGACATCCCGAAGACAGATTGAATGATCACGGAAGAGCGGGAGGCGGCGTCGCGGCGTGAGATCGAGCCAGCGGCGTCGAAGCGACCCGATTTAAATATCTGAAGGCGTGACTAGATGTCCGCGACGGTGTTGCCGTGGCAATGAGCAACCGATTGAAGACCCGAGAGAACTAAGTTGATGTCCACGACATCGAGAAAATTCCATTAGCCAGGTTCAGGTTTTGTTATTTGTTGAAGTCATTGCGAAAGCCACACCAGTGAAGGCGCAGCAATTTAGTTGATGTGCGACCATATATCACTATCCGTGACAGACTTCTTGGATTGAAGGTTGAAGCTCCATAAAGAGAAGTCGCGACAAGAGATCGATGTCGCGACAGCAGAAGTTATCAGTTGAAAGATGCATTTCATTTAGTTGATGTCACGACAAGAAAATGGCGTCGCGACATCATGAAACATGTGAAGCACAGAAGCGATTGATGCGTGGCGAAGAATGAAATTCGTGACATCGCTAGCGATCAGTTAATTGTATAGGCGAGCTAAAGTCGCGACGTGAGATCGAGGTCGCGACATGGATGATGTCGCGACGAAATTGAGGTCGTGACTTGAGCAGTGACTTGTTTGGATACTCTAAAATCCCACGTTTACATTGGGATTAGGGCCCATTTGGAAAAACCATAAATGCGCAGCTATCCGGAAAGGAAAGTAGCTTAGCGGCCCACAGGACGAGAATGCCTGGATAGTGAAGGCTCATTTTCTTTATTTTTTTTTTTTTGTTTTCTTTTCTTTTCTTTTCATTTTTTTTATCTTCAATGTCGATAGTTAGAGATTAGATTAGATTTATCGTTCTAGTTTTCTTTTATTTTGAGGCCGGATGTTATCGTTCGAGCTCAAAGGCGAATGCGAATTCATTTCTTTTCAAATTACTACGGAATGTTGAAGTTGAGACCGTTAGGTCACGCATCCCGGTTTAATCTGATTATTCTTTTGATCGAGAAAGTGTTGTAGGTGTAATTCGGTAATTGAGGAACCCGGCTTCCATTAAGTGAATGCTATTGTCGAAATTATCTTTCTTTATTTGTTATTTCGATAGCCAAATTCTGCGAATTTCGGTTTATGAATTTACTTTCGATTTATGGGTTTAAGTATTTTGATGCGAATATGTAGTTTCTTATGCAGTATTAAGAAGTGTTTCATTGCTGCGATTTCAAGGAGGAGGTCCTGCAGGTGACACGAGAGATGACAATCACGGAGTTATGAACCTTTCTGCAGAGGTATACTAGATACGCTGTAGAATCTAATGAGCTTTATTGAGTTTACTTGATAAATCCTCTTCTCACTTGAAATCGAGTTGTAGGTTGAATGAGTTATCAATTTAAACAAGCGGAGAGTTCACCTCGGTCGAATAGTGAAGCTTGACCCCGTGTTAGGCGGATTTAATCGAGGAGAGAGGTGATCTATTTTAATTTGGAGGAAGAGTAACTTTTGGAAGTTGTATATCCTTTAACAGGCGATAAACGGACCCAAGGTGTACGAGTCCATAAAATGGGTATAGTATGAAAATACTCTCGGAATTAGGAGGTCCACTGTTAAGTAGTTATCTAATTCCTTGTGATGAGAGAATCGGATCGAGAGAATTAGATATTAGAGTGAAGTTTGGAGAGAGATCCAAATGAGCTGATAGCATGAATGATTTTGAAATGGAATTCTGAGAAAATTTATGAGAGTTGACAAGTTGGGATTGTTACTTCCTGATAGCATTGATTTTAATGTGTTCTCTGAGCGATAATTATTCAATTTCTATTCATTTCCCTAGCTTGCTAATTATTCTTTATTCTTTATATTCAGTTTATTATTCATTTCGGTCATTTCCTTTTATTCGTTTTAATTTTCGGCACCTTAATGTTGAATCTTACTTGTATCATTTAGTGGTCGAATAGTATGAAATTGATGAAAGTCCGGTAGTTGATTTAAAATTCTTGAGATCTCTGTTGGGATCGATGCTCGAACTTAAATCCATTTTATTACTTGTCGACATTGCACTTGAATATTTGGACAAACCATAGTGAAAATGATTTTCTCTAGGAGATTTTGGTTTTATATAGTATAATGTCAACAGTTTATCGCGCCGTTGTCGGGGATTAGGCTGTGATAGTCCAGCTTTAGTAGCCGTATCATAGATTTGTATATGTCTTTTGGTCAGTGTTGACAGCGACCACGGCTCGATTGAAAGCGAGGGACGGTTTGTTATGCGGGTTAGCTCAGATGAACCTTGGTGTTTGCTTAGTTAATCTCGATCATGAACTTCAAACCTTAGCATTTGGTCGTTTCATAGCGTGATCCCTAATGATGATCACACCTCGGTGACACATTACGTTAATAGAGTTTTGCTCGCATAGGGGAGGCCACTTGAACTTCGGGGTGATCGGATGGGGAAATGATGCATCGTAGGAGATGTTAAGGGGAGTGAATTGGGGAGGATCTTTTCTTCGTTTGCTCTTGAGGCGCTTTTGGCTCTTGCCACGACACTTTCTATACGGCTAACTCTTAGTAGTTGGTTTTGCTCTGTAGTAAGTAAAATCATCTGTGTTTCTCTGGCGGCGATCTGTATCAGTGGGTCGTGCACTTGGATTGATATGATTCTTCCATGGTGGCGGTGGGTCGAAGGGACTAGAAGAAAGAGTGGTTGGCGAAACTCATGGAGTTCTAGTATCCATACTTGTAGGTATCGATTTCTAATGAAAGGCTTGTCAAATCTTGAATTGAACTCCGGGATGGATTCGTCATCCCATGAGAGATGGAATTTGGAGCGGTGATGTTTCCTTCTATCAGGCAGGCACAATCTTGAGTGAATGCGGCCCGTAGTGTTGAATGAGTTTAGGGCCCTCTTGGGAGTTTATTAGACGAGCTAAATTTGGACGCTTTCAGTGTGGGAATACTTTGCCACGAGGAGTCGATCATTTAAATTGGGATCATTCGTGGTCAAGTGCGACATATGATCATAGGATCGGAGCCCGAGTCTCGTACATAACAAGCGGTGGAATGGCGATCCAGGAGGCTCGCGGCGTCCCAGCTCTCTGCGAGGCAGCCTGTCATCTGGCCTGAGACGAGGATAAAATATTGTGGCGAGGTGCCCCCAAACAGGTGTGTCGAGGCGGGCCGGGGGGCCCATGCCTGGCCCAGGCGAGATATGTATTAAAGGGCTGATGATGGGCTATCTTTTGCTAGCTGTCGCGTTGGCCCCGATGCCTGGCTCCTGTGGCTGAATTTGGTGGCGAGAGGAATCTCTTCTTGGATTCGCAGCGTTGTTGGTGGTGGACGGGAAGCGGGGAGTTGTCGAGTGTTGTCATCTTCGGATGATCACGTAATTAGAGCGGCGGGCTGTACTTATCTGCTGGGTTGGGTTATGTTGACGACTTGTGGGTTTCGACCGTTGGTCTCGAGCGAGCCGTGGCGGCGCTCTCCTGTAGTAAATGGTTTGCATGCTCCGCGATTGACCATAATGCGGCACATACTGCCTTGGCCTCCATTTCTTGATGCCGGTAGCTTAGTCTTGATGGTGATTCGTTGGATTTGCTGAACATGGTGACAGACTCTGACTGTCCGGTGGGATGAGCGGGAACTACCAAAACCTCGTGTAACGAGAGATCACCAGGGAGCGAATGAACCCAGGATCTCGCGTATCGTCTTTAAGATTTCCTTGGCATTTCCCATGAGGGCGGCGCGGTGTATGTCCGAGGAATTCTACGAGTCATTGGAGGGCCAGAGTCGGATCATACATCAGTCTATGCCGACTGAATAAAAACTAAGAAAGCGGAGGGTCTCACTCGGAAAAATGCCTCCTCCAAGCAGCTCGAGTTAGATCTACGTCGTCTCTTCCGAGTTGAGTTTTGAACCTTTTTTTGTCCGTACCTTATTCCGTGTCGTGGCCTCCTTTTATCAGGGAGGAAGGAGATCCACTCTTTGTGGCAAGTGGATGATTTCCTTCCAAATCGAAAGGAGAAGGTGGCGTATATCTCACGGACGGGGACCAATTCTTCCTTTTAGGCGGAAGAGAGGAGAGAATGTCGGGCGCATATCTCTCGAGGGAGACTAATTCTTCCTTTTAGGCATAAGAAAGTGGGGTGTGTTCTGAATGCGGGACCAGGAAGGGGTTACCCGTCTTGGAGTTCATGGCAAGGCATGGATGATGCATTCTCCTCAGGGAACTTTATCCATCAACCTTTGTTGGAATCATCTTGGAAAAATGGCATCCGTAGAGTGCCAACTCCTTCTTCGGCTATAGGAGGGCATCCGGATCTGGGCTCCTAAGTTAGGCTTGTGGGTAGGATGGATGGGCCATTCAATGCGTCAGGTTGAAGAGGACAATGTTGGAAGGCGCAGGTGTAGCCACGGTGCCCACAAGAATCTCTCTTTATATAGGAATGGGGATGGAAGTTGGAACATAAGGGTTTGGGAAGCCAAACAATATGACTCCCTACAGATTCAACGGATGGGTTGAATCTTTCACCATTAAATGGTTTAAATGACATTTAACTTTTGGGTTTTGAATTTCATTCACTCACGATTCAATTTCCATCAAAAAATAGCTTATTCCCTTTTATATAAGTTTACTCTTACTGAGATTAAAAATTAAAATAAATCGATTGAAGCAGAACAGAATTGGTAAAAAGGATGAAATTGGCATCTTGAAACTCGTGATAAGTTCTTAGGAGTACTATATTATATTATGTAAAGTGAATAAAAAGTAAAATTGTTATATGATGAAATGGGCATAAGGAGAGCGATGATCAAATCTTTATAAAAATATATCACGTAATATATAAAAATTAATAAAAATAAAAATAAAAATAAAAAGAGTTAAAAGGCTATATTAAAAAAATTTTATATGTATATATTATTGAAACAACTTCATTCCTTATATAAGATGGGATATGAAAGCTTAAAAGGAATGGTATGGATAGGTGTGGTGTTGGACAGTAACTGGCTTAAGTCGTCCCAGAATAGTAGGGTCATAGGGAGTGGGGGGGATGACCATTGACCCATAATACCACTCTTCTAGATTGAGGCCCATATGAGAACCCTTTTGTTGAAATTGAGGTAGCTTGGATGACCTTGGGAGGAGACTGCCGATGGTGTTCAGGATCTGGTCTTTGCAATCACACACAGAGGCTCAGCAAGAAAGACTACTTTGTCTTTGCTTTGGTGGGTCTTCACCACCCCATACCAGCCTTCTTTTTAACCATAGGGATCCTTGACTACTTCCCCAATGATTCATGAACCTTTCCGGACTTTTTTTGAGGTGATTCCCATGTGAGACACTTTGGCTGTCTATTATTTTTTTTTGTTCATTTCATAAGGTATCTTGAATGGATTAAGCATGCTATGAAATAAATGCTCGTCATGTCGTATCTGGTAATAGGTATTCAAATCAGGATTGAACATAAGATTGATAAAGGTTTATTTAAAAACATAACTGTATTCTTATTATTAATTTGAAACATGATTAAATTATAAAAGTTACCAGCCTTGCTCTGTATTCGATAATTTTACATTATGAAGGGCTCTTAAGGAATATTAATTTCTCAATATTCCCGATCTAAAAACTTTTTGTTTCAATTTTAATATATCATAAAAGAATTTTCTTTTAAAAAAGCCTTCTTACATTTCTCTGCCCACTAAGACTGTGCCTCAGCATACTATGGCCCCCAAACCTTTTATTTAAAATTACTAATGTACCCCTATCTCATATGCCGTGGCAATCCCAAAGTGCGGATAGGTTTCAAAAAATTAATTAAAACACTTTGACATCTCTATTACTTATAAAATGATTCAATTAATGAGACATTGATTCGTTGCTTTTAATGTCAATGATGCATCGTGGTATCAAATTATATCAAAAATATCGTGCCTTGATTTCTTAAATCAGTAGAACATCGTCTTAAATCAAATAGATTTTGTGAGAGGATAAAATGAAGTATCGGCGCTCGAGCAGAAGAGTCAAATGAACTGAATTGTTTAGTTTTTTGGTGGCATTTCTTCCTTTTTTTAATCAAAAATACTAAAATGATCATCAATCATGTTTGACAACTAACAGATAGCTTATAGGCGTTAGTTGCTATATTAGCGATTTGCTGTTACCTGATTAGAGCAGCTAATTATATTAGCAGTTTGTATTAATGTGTTTAGTCAAATTTAACTGATAGCGGATGGCTAATAACTACTTAATTATGTAAAATGACCAATAAAGAATATTGATACAATTTATTATTGAGTATTTTTTTGTTAATAATTTAGATTTATAAGGCGTTTTTATTGGAAATAAGGCATACTAATATTAAAGAATTAAAACATCATTTACATAAAAAAGATTAATCATTTTAAAATTTTAAAATATATAAATTTCTTGAGTTGCTAATTTGTAAAAATATTAATTTTGTGCAAATAGATAAATATTATTGACAATTGGTTAGTGAATACTCGTAGAGTTTTGTGAAAACCTTAGAATAAAGGTAGTAATTATTGATAACTTTGGGATAAACTTGTTTTTTAAATTCAGATATGTAATCATATGTGGAAACGTGATTAGAACATGAAACATCTAATTTTGATCTAAAACCTCTCAATAATAAGGTAATCATCTATTTATTATATTAAATTATTAATAGAGGATTCTTAAAAATTATTTCAGAATCTATACATTACAAATAACAGCTTGGAGGATTATCATGTATTAGTATCCATTAGCATTTGGAAGATAACATTTCTTGTAGTTTGTTTTCCTTAACAAAGGAAAAAACTCATTACTTATATATATATATATATATATATATATATATATATATATATATATATATATATATATTAATACTTGCATGAAGCATCGCATTAGATTGATTGAGTAATTAATCCTGAGTATGATAGTTGACGATCTTGTATATAAATATAGAAACAATTTGTGTAATTAATCCTAGAAATTATGATAGTTGACCAATCTTGTATATAGATATAGAAACAATGTGTAATTAATCCTAGAAATTATGATAGTTGACCAATCTTGTATATAGATATAGAAACAATTTGTTTTTCCCTTTTTTATGACCTAATTTTTATGATGTAATTGTATTTATATATTGCCTCTATTTTAGAGAAGAATACATCTCTTTGATACTTTGCGGCTCTATTGTTTGACATGGTATCAGAGCAGGCTTGATCCCAAAGAAGTCTGCAAGAAACCATCGTATACGTATTTTTCCCTCGAAACCCATCACCCTCGTAAAGCTGCTGTGAGTTCGGAGTGGTAGGACTTCTCAAAGAAGTCTCGTAAAAGATTCTTGGAAAGGCATGATGACATGTCGGGAAGAAGAAAATCAGCAGATTGCCCTCTTGCAAATGTTGCCCGTCGAATATTATTGGTAAAGCATCACATGTATTTTCTGCAACCACAGAATAGAACTTGGATTATTGTCTGGTGTCCGTCCACATGACGTGGGACTCCCGGTCGGTTAAATTTGTTCTCCACTTCTTCTCGATCGATTGTTCATGATAGGTAGCACCTCCTATTCTTTAGGGGATCATTATCTTGTCTAATACTCTCATTAGATATTGTCCTTGTTGTTCCATCTCATGAATACAACCTTTGTGCATTAACAATTATGACTCTCGCTTGTATTGTAACTTTTTGGCCCTCATTTTGTGTCTTTAACATTCTAACGGAAGATTCTTGGTTATGTTAAACCAGTAAACTACTACTTAGAGTTGCCAGAGAATGGGGATCAGTCGGTCGAGCCAAATCAAACTAGCGATGCCATCTGAGGCTCGAACAAGTATATAGTTATGTACTGCAGAAGTGAATTTAGGACATCTTTCTTTTGGTTATCTTAGAAATTGCAACATGACTTTTTCGAGTTGAATGATAGGGAATTTCATTGTGACACTTGTAGGCGGCTAGAGCCAAGTATTTCTGCTATTCACGAGTGCGAATGAGTTAGGAACCTTTGAAGTTATTCACTCGATGTTTGGGGTCTATGAGTTCCTATCTGGAGCTAGTTACTTTGTGACATTTATTGATGAATGCACTATAATGACTTAGGTGTCCTACTTATTAAAAAAAGTGATGTGTGTCCTAGCATTCCAAAATTTTCCTGAAAATAATGACTCACCGAGTATCAAAAGCGGTCGTGTTTGGCAATAGAAACGATGGTCTTGAAGTTTATGGATGCCCCTCTCGAGGAATTTTGAGAAACCATGGAATTCTTCATCAAACCTCATGCACTATGCTCCATGACAAAATGGATTAGCGGAGAGAAAAGAGATAGACCTTTTGGAGGTGAGTGCGTGCCTCTTTAGCGTGAACATGCCTCGATTTTTATTGGGGGTGAAGTTGTGAAATCTGCACTTCTTATCGTGGGTACCTTCTCAAATGTAGACTCCAAACTCCTCATGAAATTGCAATCCTTACTTTCAATTCCCCGTCTTAGAATCTTGAACCCAGGGTTTTGGATGTCTGTATGTGTTCACATCCCCAAAATCTTGAGAAGTAAACTCGATCCATGTCTGTGATGTGTTTTTTGTTAGCTACTGCGAGATTTCAAAAGGATATAAGTCTTTATGATCCCTGAGCAGAAAGCTACATGTGACTCTAGATGCCTCTTCAGGAATTAGGCCTTATTACTCAGGAGTCTGCAAAAATTCTCTTCCTGGGAGGCTCGAGTGAAGAGAATGGTGGAGTGATGAGTTTATTGAGTTGGAGAATATTCGACAAGAGTGGTGGAGGTGATGAGTTTATTGAAGGTTGGAAAAGGTGAATGAACATTTTAAGCATGTTGTGCAATGGTGTGATTCATGAAGCGAAGAATTGAATCACCGCGATACCCTCGAGTTGCCCCAATACACCATTGGCGAAGAAGAATCGACAGGAAATTTTTTCCACTCCTCAGTAAGTATGAATCCTGTGTTTGGAGAGTATAATACTGAAACATATGTTCTGTAATCTGACTTTAGATATCTGAAGATTGAATAGGGAGTTAAAAAAAATTGTGAACGATCCACAGGAAACCAAACCAAATACCCCGATTATGACTATGTGTCATCTCATAGGTTAAGCGAATCGTATGCATTCTTTGTTAATCAATTGTCACGAGTTTCTATTCTAGTAATGTGCGGGATGATTGTTGATCGAAATGAAGGCGATGAACAAGATATGGAGGCTCTGAAAAAGAATGCCACTTGGAACTTGTTCCACTTTACCCCAAGATGACGATTGGATGCGGATGGGTGTTCACGGGTGAAACTCAGACGGATGGAAGTGTTGATAGATATAAAGCGGGTGATTTGCACGAGGGATATCTTGTAATGTATGGGGATAGGCTATCAGAGGGACTCTTTTGCACGGTCATTTAGATGTCTGATTCGCATTCTTATATAGCGTGAATCGGGGCGCCTGCCTTGATTCGATGTTAAAGTAACCACTCGATGGAGATTTGGAAGAAGGAGTGCATATGGAGCTACCACTCGGGTAAATGGTTCTTCATGTAAAGGTAGGATTTGTAAATTAAAAAGTCATTGTATGGTACAGCTTGATCACAGAGCATAGTTTAGGAGATTCATTCTGATGAAGGAATTAATTTATAAATAAGTAACTTCGAGATCACACTTTGTTTTATAAAACCTGAAGAAGGAAAAATGCGCGGCTTTAATTGTGTATGTTGATGATATGGTCTTGACGGGAGATGACCCATTACAAAATGAAAGCTTTACGGGAGTATTTAGCCCTGAATTTTGAAATGAAAGGATCTCGAGCTGACTTAAATATTTTTTGGGAATTGAGGTAAAGATGTCGAAACATGGAGTCTTGCTTTCACGGCCCGAAAATATGTGTTAGATCTTACTTGGCTTAGAATGTGATTACGAAACCGGTAGAGACGCCCGTGGAAAGAATCATAAGCTCATAATTCTCCCGGACCAAACCCAATGAGGGCAATTAGATTATCGGCGATTAGTTGGAAGATTAATTTACTTATCATACACCGCAGGCGGATATATCATATGCGGTGGCGTTGTGAGCCTTGATTCATACCATGCAAAGTGAAGAATATATGGAAGCGATACATCGGATCTTAAGATACTTAAAGTGCTCGGGAAAAAGGTTTGTTGTTCTCGAAAATGGTATCTCTAGCATTGAAGGATACAGTTACGATTGGGCGGTGATCGAGCAACGAGAAGGTCCCACGTGCAGTTGCACTTTACTTTGTGGAAGGTAATGCTATCGACTTGGAAGCGAGCGAGGTATCGCGAATCAAGTCTTTGTTGAATTTGAGGTATAGCTCATAGTATATCACGAATTGTTATGGATAGGGAATATCTTGAGGATTTGGGGATTGAATATGCTACACTATGAATCTATTGATAATAAGGCGACCATTCAAGTGCACAAAATCTTGTTGACATGATCGCACTAAACGTGTTGAAGTTGATCGTCATTTAAATGAGGAGAGCGCCGATGAAAAGATTACTCTGATCCCGTTATTGTCAAGGGATCGGTTGGTTGATATGCTCCTGGCAGTTCGGGGAAGGTGTTTGTGGTATAGAGCAATGAGTTGGGCATGATGAGCATACTTTTAAACTTTAGAAGTGTCTGCATGAAATTTATACGCAATATTAGATTGATTTGTGTATTAATCTAGAAATTATATTATTAAAACTAATCTTGTATATAGATATAGAAGCAATTTGTTTTTCATTTTTTTTTAGGACTATTTTGGGATATAGTATATCTATATATTGTCTCTATTTTAGAGAAGAATATATCTCTTTAAATCTTGTAACAAAGACTCTATTGTTTGACGTGTATATATATATATATATATATATATATATATATATATATATCACATGTTCATAATTTTTGGCCTTGGGAAGGGTAATTTGGTCATTTGGAGCATGCGCAACTGACACCTTACCCCTTCTTCCCTGTATAAATCTCATAACACCCTAACCCACTTTTTACGTCCGTACTCCCAACTGTTCCCCACCCCTCTATCTCTCTCTCTCCTGAGAGTGAGAGTGACAGTGTGTTGCAAATGTCTGGTGTTTGGATATTCGACAAGAATGGCGTGGCCCGGCTGGTAACGAACCCGACCCGGGAATCGTTCGAACAAAAGGAGCCGGCAGTTCCGGGCACAGCCACCGCCCCAGGCGCACGTCCACGGCTTCTGGTGTACCTCCCGGAGAATCAGGTGATTCGCAGCTACACAGAACTGGAAGAGCGACTGACCCAACTAGGGTGGAGCCGCTACCACCATGATCCCGACCTCATCAGTTCCTGATCAACTCTCTTCATCTCTCCTCCCCAAAAACTGCCAAATTCAAGTCTTTTGCTTATACGACATCGTCATCAAGAACAGATCTTTCTTCGAAGTCCGGGAGGCCTGGCCATCAGCAATACAAGAATTATACCGGCGATGTGATGGGGGGTGCACCATTGTTATGGTGTGGGATACTGTGAGGAACTCGTGTTAGCTAGTTAGTTAATTACATGAATAAAGTGTTTCCGTTTTTGTGCTTCTCATATTTGCTTGCTTGTTGTTCGTTCAACTTTCTATCGAATTTGGCCTGTTTTCCCATTTTTAGTTACACCTTTTCTTACTTTTGTCTGCTGTCCTTTGGGTGATAGCGCCAGCATGCATTTGTCTACCTAAAATCATTGTCAAACTTGGGGCCCTTCCATAATACAACCGCCTAATCCATTATTACTAAAAATGATCCCCTATAAACTATTATATCTAAATTAATAAACTATCACTAAGAATAATAATATTTTCTAATTCTGTCAGCCTTAATTGTTCTTTTACCTGAATTAGTGCACTTGAGGATGATGAGACCAAGAAGTGGTGAGAAAAGAAGCTGGAAAAATGAAAATTTTCATGCAGGGTGGACAAGTGGGATTGGGGAGGCAGTTGAACATTTCCCACTATTCCGTAGTGGCTGTGTACTCGTACGACTCTTTTGGGTTCAGATCATTATTGCGGCTGGCTCTCTACACTAGTAGTAGTAGTGGTGGTAGCAGCAGTAGGCACAGGACCACCCTTCATTGGGCTATTGTCACCTTGTTTGCTGAAAGTCTAAACATGATCTGAACAGGATAGAATTCCAGAAGAGAAGAGAAGGGAAGGGAAGAAAGGTGAAACCATCTTGAGTGGTAATTATTTGTTTGTAACGATCGTGGGGTATTCTGGACAGTAGAAGTAGCCAAGAGGGGAACTGCTGCATCTCGTGATTAGACGTATCATGCGGGTGAGTCGGTGAGTGAGTGAGAGAGGGTGTCAGCAATTTGGCAAACGTCGTACACTTATAATACATTTAATACTATCCTTCTTTCTTTTTCTTTTTTTGAAAAATAAAAATAATAAAGAATTGTTTTGGTTAATGGTGGCGGTCAACCTTGACCTATGATGCCAGTCTACTACAACTCTACCTCCGACCTGGCTCTCTTCTTTTGGATAGGTAAATATCTTTGTGCGATGGTTGTGTTATTATCTTTTTCTTCTCCCTTTTATGATCACAGCAAGGTTGGGTTGGGGAATATGATTGGCAACGGGATCGGTTTTCTAGTGTTCTTGTCCACAGTAAGACTGTAAGGTTGGGTTTGGAAATATGCTTTACAATGGGGCGGTTTTTTTTTTTTCTGACAGGACAGGTTTGGAAATTTGTTTTTAGTGGGTTTGAACATTTTTTCATATCTTGAGATGGGTTCGAAAAATTTTCAAACTGATGGTTGAGGAGGAGTTCTATTCAAGCCCATAAAAAGTTCCAGTTTACTTAATATATTAATTTTTATTTTTTTATTATTATTTTTCTGTTTTCCACATTTATTATTTATTTTTCTTTTTTTAATATTTTACTTTATATTTTAAAGCAAAAATAATTTTATTAATTCAAACTAACAATAAATCATAGAAATATAAAATCAAAATCACTAAAATATATAAATGATAAAACAACATCTAAGGTAATAACATAATGAATCGGTTTAAAACCAATACATTTATTAGTTGAGTCTACATATTTGATATTACTATTGTGACTATAATATATATGATTATAGTTTTACAGAATATTAATAACTATTGATTTGATTTCTTGTCATTAGTCGAATATATTTTGTTCGTCTAAATCGCTACTAAAACACAAAAAAACAAATAAAAACCTAATTTTATGGAATAATCACTTTATTGAGAAAGAAAATGATGAAAATAGGTGTAATGACCAAAAAAAATCATTTATCATTACTTAAAGGAAAATATGCTTGTAACGCCCCGAAATATACCCTAGTTGTTTTCAACATGTTTAGGGTATTTTATAGGCATAAATTGAAGTTTCGTAAATTAAATGTGAAAAATGGAAATTTAGAAACCGAGGTGTACAAGACTTGGGGACAAAATTGTAATTTGTCAGATAGGTATCAGACATGAGTGGTAAACTAAGGCCAAAGTAGAAATAACAGGAATTGGAATGTAATTAATGGAATGAGGGAGGACCAAAAAGGGGAATAAGGGAAAGTTTAATTATAAAAAGGAAGGGAGACAAAAATCACTCATTTTTGTCTCCAAACAAGAGAGCTCCAACATGAAGGCCAAGAAGAGGAAGAGGAAGAGGAAGGAGAAGAAGAGGAAGAAGGAGGGGCCAAAAGGTATGGATTTCTATGATTTTTTGTATGGATTTGACATGGAAAGCAAGGATCTTATGGTTTTGTATGGATTTTTGGGATTTTATGAGGTTCCAAACCTAGGGTTTAGTTAGAATTGATCTAACTCTAGGTTTAATGAAGTGAGTTGAAAAGCTCTAGCTTGGTTAAATAAGCATGGAATCCCCCTTAATACTATATTTTTGTATAAAGATGATGGACTTTGGTATGGGTTCTTGGACTTTTACCTAGGGTTTGGGTATGTGAAGTTCTAAACCACCATTACATGATGAATAAGGAGTGGTTTTGAAGTATGTATTGAATATTAGGTTGGTTGGGGTGGAACTGTATGGAAAAGGGAAAACACACGTGCAGGCCCGATTTTTAGAGAGGCGATCACAGATCTTAGAGCAGTGAATGGATTTACCATAGGCCTTGTTTTCTATTTTGACCAGTGTTCTTATTTTGGCCATAACTCGGTCATTTCTGATCCGATTTGAGTGATTCAAGTTGCTAGTTAAACTAGACTTCAAGGAGAACGACATCTGAAATAGGCACGCCCAAAATTCTGACTCTATGTGTGAATTCACTCGAAATTGAATTTAATGTTGAGCCAATTTAAGTTTACTGTTTTGAACATGATAGTCACTGGTTGTTTAGGACGTAACTTGGATTTCGGTGCTCCGATTTGGGTGATTCCAGTTGGAGAACCTGCCATAACTTTAAAGAGTACAAAGAACTAGTGTTAAATATGAGTCAAGACACTGGAAATGGGTATTTCATGATGAGTGTAAAATCGGTAGAATTGACTAGTTTGGCATGAAAATCTGTCGCTTTGGTTGGATGATCCGGTGGAATGATTAGATTTAAGTAAATAGATTCGTAGAGAACGAGAATGCGTGATGATGTGTGTGAATACATAGGCATCATATTGTCTGAGTATATGAAATGTCATATGTAATAGGCATGAAAGCAAGGAAAATATAGAAAATGAAATATGTATAGATATTGTTAAATGAAACATGAATATGATATAGACTTGAAAATGGCCCGAAACATGAATATGAACATGAAAGGTAATATACCATGAACACATAGTAATGGTAGAATGCCCTAATTGTGCATGCGAATAAAATAGATTATATATGATTATTATCACATATAATTGTAGAAATTTTTGAACCGATTATTGAATGACATAGCACCTACGTACGTGGCGAGACACGTATAGTACCGGTACTCTCTAATTAGTCTGTGACTTCCCTCAGCCGTCTTGGCTAACGTCCGTCTTGATGCTCTACGATTAATCTTTAGTCTTTCTCTGGTGGTACTTGATTACTCTCACGATTAGTATGATACTCTACGATTAGTGCGACGACACTCTCATCGGTCTTCTGGCCCTCTGCTGTGCTACGGCACTCGATCTGCATCTTGTACGCCCGGGTCTTATTGTGTTAATGTCTACTCTTGTGGTCTAGAGCAATCCAGCCAGGTTATATGATAAGACTACGAATAAAGAATAGAGTAAAAATTAATATGGTAAGATCTTGAATGTACCTCACAGAGCCTCTGTGTTGATTACGTAGTACTGCAGATTGCTTGTATACAGTAAAATCTAATGTCTTTACGAGATTGCTTGGTGTCGGTAAATATGAAATTATGGGATTACGTAATCTGGAGTATAAGGATCACGATCACAGGAGATAGGTTCAGGATACAGGTATGGAACAGAATACGAGGAATGGGATTACGTGATACAGGTATAGGATCCAGGAATGCGCGTAATGCTCTGTAAATACGGTGTAGGATGCGAATCTGGTGTGTGCTCAGGAATACAAGTGTATGGATCAGCAGACCAATTATGTGGTCCAGTGATAGAGTGTAGGATCAGAGATCTGAGAATAAGCTACGTAATATAAGTATAATATCAGTATTGAATGAGGATATGCTTTCAGTAATCTGAAGTATAAGATGCAAGTGAAGTATGAAGTACATTAGTACTAAGTGCACTTCTTGTAACTCTAAGAGAGATGGATAAGTATTAATTAAGGCATAAGTTAGTAGAATTCCTTTGGGAGATCTTGAAAATGCATTATGTATCGTCTGAAATCTGAGTATGTGTCTTTTGGAGAGTTGAGCAGTAGTACTTACGGGTACTTCAGGTATAGGCAGGATTAGTAATATCTCTATAGTACCTATGGGTACCTCGAGACGAGTGTGACTCTCCATGGTATAAGTATAAATACATGGTATAAGTATAAGCTCCGTGGTACCTAAAGGGTACCTGCGTATAAGAAAGCATAGAGTTAATAACTTCTGGGATACGACCCAGGTATATATGATAGATGAAGTATGGGTAATGTATTAAGTACCTCGAGTCTAAGTATATATGTATAAGTTTAGTGCGAGTATATAAGGAATCTAAATATAAATTATCATAGTATATAAGAGATACGAATAAGTGTAAGTATGTGTCTACTAGGAAATAAGTATAGAGTATGTGTCTACGGGAGAGATAAGTATAAGAAGTATGTATGCATACGGGAGATAAGTATAAGGATGTGACTCTGGAATCGGAATAAGAATAAATTACGCCATATGTGTAAGATGAGTAAGTATAAGTTGATCACAGTAGGCAGAGAGATCTGAGTAAACATAAGTTTATGTGGCCTTGACTCGGCATAGGATGTCGAGTGGGAGATAAACTCTTTTTTCAAACTTATAACATTTGCACTTGCATATTCATATAATGTTAAACAATTAACTTGTATTATATTACATGCATTGGATTACAAAATATATATAAATATCTCATGAAGTGTTCAACATCTAAATATGAATGGTTTCATTTCATATCTGAAAATATACCTAAAGGTCTTCCGGTGTTTTGTTCTTTGTGTGGCCTTTATTTGCTGATGTGGATGGCACGGTCCTCTGGTCTCCTCTTACGTGCCTACGGATTAATTACCAGTGCTAAGCTTTACGCTTAGTGGAATTAATACACATGGATGACCTGTTAAGGGTCCGCACTTCTGCTCTAGTGCGTATAACACATATAACGATTCTGATTCTTATCATTTCTCATATATATACTCTTACGTAACAAGTTTCATTTCTTGTCATCTTCCATATACTTTTCATGTCATCTTATTTACTTCTTATTCTTGTAGCTGTATGCTTTCATCGCATTAGCAATGTTATGCTTCTCATATCATGTCATATATTCTCTACCTTTTCTTTGCGTATCATAGGTCATTTTAACCCATGTTTAGAAGTATGCATCATGTAGAAGTGAATCTGAGGAAAATGTAAAGGCAGAAAACATGTTGTCATTATGCGAGACAATGATCATCTTATAAAGCGCGGCGCAGTGGTGACCTTTGAGGCCACACGATCGAAGCAGGATCTATGTCATCGACGAAGCAGGGCATCGATATCGGAAACGAACATAACGAACTTATATGCTCTGAGACTTATTTTCCTAATAGGCATGCCCATCTATCCCTACCCAGTTCTAGCAATTGATCAATATATATTTTTTAGCATGTTCGATATATCTTATCATTTTAGAATAATTATTGTGAATTCGGTGTCGTATATGATATATATATATATATATATATATATATATATATATATATATATATATATATATATATATATATATATATATATATATATATATATATACTCTATCATTTGTTATAACTTTGCATTTTCATGTCATTGTATGCATAAATAACTATGCTTGCAACATGCTTATGAGTTATTTATGAATTCATATTATGAATAACTATGGTCGAGCCTACTGTTTTCCATGTTTTCCAGGAATAATATGAGTTCCCAATCTTATCATGCTATCTATTGATGAATTCTTGACTCAATGGAGCTCCATAGAGGGTTCAAGAACACTCGAATCGGAGTTCGGGCGAAAGTTATGACCTTAGAGTTGGTGGTCGTGCGCCGGTCGGTCTTGACGAAATTTTACTGCGAAGTGACGAGCTCATTCTGACACCTCGGTCTGACATCTACTATCTTCCTCAAGCATATGAATGGATTCTTGACTCAATGGGCTTTCCATAGAGTCGAGAACACGAATCGGAGTTCAAGCGAAGGAGATGTGACGCCAGTTGGAGTCGTGCGCGATCGATCTTGACAGTGACTGGGCCCGGCAGCAGCGAAGTGACGAGCTTTCGATCTTGACAAGTGACCTGCATGACGAGGTGCGTTCTGCGTGATGAGATTGGCTCTGCGTGGCGAGTGGAGCTCTTCATGACGGTTGACTATGCATGGCCAGTGGAGCTGCGCGCGAAGTGGAGCTCTTCATGCCAGTTGAGCTATGAAGTGGAGGCTACGCATGGCGAGTTGAGCTGCGCAGCGAGTGGAGCTCTTCGCAGCGGGTTGAGCTGCGCATGGCCAGAGTGGGCTGCAGCGAGTTGAGCTGCACGCAGAGAGTGGAGCTGCGAGTTGACTCTGCTGTGTGAGTGGAGCTCTGCGCCCAGTGGGCTGCTTCGCAGCGAAGTTGAGCTGCATAGTGAGTGGAAGGCTCTTCGCAGCGGGGTGAGCTACTGCACTTGCCAGTGAGCTCTTCACTTGAGAGTTGGAAGGCTGCATGGCTGAAGTGGAGCTCTTCATGACAAGTTGAGCTGCATGACGAGTGGAGCTCTTGAGACGAGGTCTGGCGGCCTACATTTGAGCGACCTATGGGTGACCCTTCGCGTTTGGTGTTGAATCAAAAGACCATGGCAGTGCTGGGGTCGAATTGAAGTTCAAGAGCTAACATCAAGTTCATTGATGTGGCTACAATTTCCTAGAAGGACTTACTTCCAAATTCTCTTTATTTCTGACTCAAAAACCCGTTCTACTGTCGGGTAGTTGACTGAATTAGCGAAGCGACGAGCGATTTAAATGGGCGACCTCGGTAAAAGGACCAAAGCGGGTCTCTGAGAGATCCCGAATCGAGAAATTCAAGCTTTAACATCAAGTTCATTGATGTGGCTACAATTACTAGAGGACTCACTTCTGAATTCCACTGTGTTTCTGGCCCAATCTGTTCTAAGATCCGGCTCACGCATATGATAGAAAATAGGAAATTTTAAGGTTGACTGTAACTAGACCCTTCTCAAACCATATTTAGAACCTTAAGAAACAACTGTAACTGAAAACCACAAGAAATGAGTTTAGGGTTCCGAGCAAACCATACACAAGATAGAGGTTCTTAACCTTGTATCTAAACTTTATAGTCGAAACTGAACTTCTATACTCCACGTAGTTTCCATCTGACCAGAAACGTATCCATACCCGTACTCGGAATTCATACGATACTGGTGTGGTGTTCCATACCTGTGATCTTCTTCTTCTTCTTCTTCTTTTCTTCTCTCTTCTCTCTTGTCGTATTGCTTTCTCCCTTTCTCCCAGAGACCAAAATAAGATATTTCTTTTGGTCTTATCTATGTGATCTTATCCTTTTATTTTACTTTGGTCCTCCCGACTCTTATAATATTTGCAAATCAATTTGTTATTTTACAATAGCCTCTAATCTTCTTTATTATTTGTAATTTAACTTATGCATATTCCCTACTTTTGTTTTATCTTTATTTTATTCGGGAAAAATATACTTTTACTTTTATTATACCAAACATTGTTATAAATTTGTTAGGGTATATTTAGAAGAATATTCTTTCCCACATTAAAGAATTTAAATCCTCGAAATTCATGCACATTCGAAGAGTTGCGGATCTTTGTGCTCTCATAGTTTAGCCACAACTCCCAGTAACTTCTTCTCTGAAAGTGATGTTGCGGAGAGCTTTCACGCTAATGGTACTTGTTTGTTCCTTGACTATTTCACCCTCTCGAGCAGGAGATGGTCTTTGACTCTTCATCATATGACCGTCTTCTTGTATGTATTTCTTGCCTTTGGTAGTATGTGAGCTCATCGAAGCGGTATCTGAAGCATCGACATAGAGCATTGTGTTTGGCCAACTCCGTAGGGAGTGCCAATCGATAAACCTGAGGCAATCGTTCAAAATCATAGCCCACCTTCAGTGTAACTCAAACTTGCCTTCTGACCAAACCTAAGGAGTGCCTCCATGGTGATACCTTTAAGAAGACCTTGTCTCCCATATATTCAACCTCTCTCTCTTTAGGTTGGCATGATTTTTGTCATCACTATTACCTTTAACTCACCATGGATCTTGTACTTTCTCTGCATTATAACACATGTACGGACCTATGAGTTTGCTCATTCAATTCTGTCCAACTTACCTGGAGTTCTACATTAAGCCGTACAAAGCTTCATATGGTGCCTTACAGTGCGTGAAACTATTGTTATAGGCAAATTCATTAATGGAATATACCTATCGACTTCAGGAATTCTATGACACAACCTGAAGCATATCTTGAGTACTTGAATCAATCTCATTTGTCCATGTTTTGCGGATGGAAGCCGTACTAAAATTTGGCTTAGTGCCTGGCAGTTGTAATTCCTTCGGAACCTTGATGTAAATCGCGAGGATCTCTATCGACTGTGAACTATGGCACACCGTGATCCTTATGATCTCATCTACGTATAACATGACTAGTCGATCCATGAATAATTCGATCCCGGTGGTATAAAATCAGTGACTTTGTGGAGCCTATCTATAATCACCAGACAGAGTCATGTTTTGTTGTGTGAGGGTTAAACGAACACAAAATCCGTAGTAATGTTATCCCGCCCGTGAGAATTGGAAGGGTTTAACAAACTGTTGGCGCAGTGTTGACTTTGACTTCGGCGACCGTCAAACATAGACATTACACTTGATCCAGTACGCCCCTGTACTATTGCGATCACGGTCAAGCATCTCGCTTCTCTTGTCTTTCGTCCCACGATCAAGCGATAACAAATTGCTTAGACAACGATCCATGCACAGGAATCAAGTCAAATTCGCGGAATGGTAAGGTTATCAAATCAGCAAGAAACTCTCTTATTTGTATAATAATGGGGCAATTTCTGTATATGCTATTCACACTAACGTTGTGCCCCAACGGACTAGTTACATGCATGTCATATGCTAATTTCTCCATTCTTTGGTACTTTGTGAATACATGCTCCGTACACATATATGAATGAGTAGATCAGATCAATCGATACGCTGCATCTCAATATCATATAAAGAAAATATACCAACTATAACCTTAGGAGCATCCTGATCCTCACGAGCCTTCATAACATATGCTCGTCTTTTAGTGCTTTAATAGGCATAGAGATGCGATCCTTTGTCTAAAACTATGCCTCTTATGGCAATGAGACATTCGAGGAATTTCTCACTGTCTCCTTTGAAGCACCCTACTTGTACTCGTGCCACAGTGGACATGCCTTCTCACCTCTCGTAGCGGAACTATATTCGATTAATTTGGAGACTCTCTAGCTCTTTCTGAGGAGGGTGGCTCCTCTAGAAAACTTCTTCTTTTGAAATCTTTCTTTCGGCTGCTCAGGTTTCTAGTCCTCTCTCTTTTCCAAATTTGCGGCTTGGACCAGCTGATAAAAATCCATATTTGGAGAAGTCATAGGTGCCAAATACCTCTTGATGGAATCATGCAATCCATCCTCAAATTGCCTACACCGAAATGCCTCAGTGAGAACCAACTCTGGTGCATACGTGCTGAGATGACTAAATTCTTTCGTATTCGATATAGATAAGTTCCTTTGCTTCCAAATTCAGAGGCTGTTTCCACTTGGAATCCACTATACATCTGGTAACATACTTTGCCCTGAACTCTTGGACAAAGAATTCCCATGTCAGGGGATTTGGAATCCTTGGACTTTTTAGCACTAGTTTCCACCAATCGTACGCCTCACCCTGCAATAGTGAGACTGCCCATGATGCTCTCTGATCGAGAGGGCATCTAACCTCTTCTAATACCCTTTCTAACTTTTCTAACGAGTGCGCTTTCTCGACTCTTCACGCTCTGACCCATGATTCCTCTTGCTCCGTGTCTTCTTCTTTTGTGTCTATTGGAGCTTTAAGAGAGGTCAATCTATCCAAAACCCGAACCATCATCTTGATCATTCTGATAGGCTTACACGTGAAATATAAGTGGGTACGTACTTTAGAAGGTTGAAGTGATAACCCTTGTTCCATTGGGTTAACACTCCCCGACCTTCAGGCCGATCCATCTATACAAAACACAGGACATCCACATGGGGCCCACCTTTACTACACACAACTTTTCTATCATATATATTCTATTCAAGAACCTTTGGCTTCAGGCTTTCCAGGGAAACGCCTAAACACAGGCTCTGATACCATAAATCGGCGCTGACTCGGCATAGGATGTCAAGTGAGGTCACTCTTTTTTTCATATAATACTTTGTAGCTAGTTCATTGATGTGGCTACAGACTCCCCGAGAGGACTTACTTCAAATTCTCTTTATTTTCGACTCAAAACCCGTTCTCTTTGTCCAGAATTTGGATTGGCCCGGGTGCGCGAAGCCCGGCCCGATGATTAAATGGGTGACCTCGGTAAAAGGACCATACTTGGGTCCTCTAGGTCCATCGAGAAATTAAACCTAACATCAAGTTCATTGATGTGGCTACAATTTACTAGAGGACTCATAGATCCTGTGTTTCGACCCCGAACCCGTTCTAAGATCAGGTTCTTGCATATGATGAAAATGGAAATTTTACGGGTTCAACTTGTAACTAGACCCTTCTCAAGCCCTTATTTTAGGAGCCTTAAAGCTCTTCTTAACTCCAACCCTACAAGGCCAGTTTGGTTAAACCCAAATGCACCTGAAGATGGGGTTAACGCCACAATATCACAAGCTTTATAGTCATTGAACCTATTTTCCATGGTTTATACAAACCAAGCGATATCATACCCTTCTCAAATTCCATACTGGCTACTCAAATTTAGTAATTCCATACACAGCGATCTTCTTCTTCTTCTTAACTTAACTCTTATCTCTTCTCTCTTGTCAAAATTATTTGCTCTCCCTTTTACTCCAGACCAAAATAGATATTTCTTTTAGTGCCATCTTATTGATCTTATCCACTTTTTATTTACTTTGATCCTCCAACTCTTATAATATTTTAAATCAATTTATATTTATTTTACAATAGCCTGCAATCTTCTTTATTATTTGTGTTAACTTATGCATATTCTACTTTTTGTTTTATCTTTATTTTATTCTGAAAAATATACTTTTACTTTTATTATACCAGAAACATGTTTATGTAGCTGACATTAGGTATAATTTGAAGTGTTCTGATTTATTTGGAAATAAATATGTATATAAATACATTGTAATTTGAAGATTTTGAATCTGTTATTATATGATTATTATGATTCGAGTATAAGTGCATGTGTTTCATTATAAGTCGTATGTTTCCCACTAAGCGTAAAGCTTAGCACGGGTTTTTAATCCGTGTAGGTATAGGAGAAGACATCTGATCTTCAGCATACAGTTGGGCCAGCACACTAGTAGGGGTTCATTATATTAGGTTCTGCGTAGGGGTGTCAAACGTGTTGGGTTGGGTTAAACGGTTACGGGTTAAACGGGTGACGGGTGAAAAACATGTAAACCCGTACACGACACGTTTAATAAAAGGGTAAAAAATCGAAACACAAACACGAACCGTTTAATAAACGGATAACACGACACGACTCGTTTAACACGTCTAATTTTAAACGGGTTGGGTTGGGTTGGGTGGGTTAACACGATAAACCACTCGGTACAGCCCATTTACACATTTGCAGTTTGACCCATTTAACACAATAAACCACCCGTTTAACCATTTACATGTTTATTTAAAAATGTTTACTTCATAAAACTAACAAACTAATACAAAAAATGTAATATTTAGAAACATCATTCATACCACACCACTATATAATAAAGTACAAATTACAATCTAAATTTTTTTTTTTTTTTGGATAAGTAAAAATTTATTTAAAAAATGAGTAACGAAACAATCAAGAACAATACAATAAATGAAACCGGCGGCCCCAACGCAATTCACCACCTGGGCATAACACATCACGGCGCGAAAGAAATGACCTTCGGATCACACCACGCGTGGCCGAAATTGACGGATTGCGGTCAATCTGCAAACTGACCATGGACAGCACCAATGAGAATACCCGCACCAATGTAGACCCATTGTGGACAAACCCGGTGGATAATAATACCATAGCAGAGGAAACACGCGTGAGACCCTTCTGAACCCCTTTATCCTAGCGGCCTTCAGCGGAAAGCCCGAACCATCGGCATTTCACCACATCGGCGCGGCCACACACCCGGAACCTCTCTCACATCGAGGATAGGTCCCAAAGCAGCTGATTGGTAGTCGTCCTTACCCATCAAGCATCTTAACAATCCCACCATTCTGCGAGTCCAAAGCTGGACATCCCGTAGTAACAAAGCCATCAATCGATCCTTGAATGGTTGATGCGCGGTCGATCCCAGCCATATCGGTTTTTCACAAAAATGGGTCCCAAAATCGGGCACCACGCAGCTCCTGCATCAGGCCTTCGCGCACCCGACTCCGGCATCGCCTTCTCTTGCACCATTTCGGCTTCGGCGCCCTAGGCGAGACTGACTCCGGCCTCGCGCTCACGGCAGCAGCTGTAGAACGGTAGATCGGTAGTTGAGATCTACCAGCTCCGGCATCGACGTTAACGGCAACTCCGTGGTCGAGATCCGTGATCGAGATCCGTAGATCCGTGATCGTAAGCCGACGTGCCCTGTCATCGTGGGATCCTCCATTGATGCGCCTTTTCCCACATCGGTAGTGGATCCCGGAGCGCAATCTTAAGACCCACGAGCCCGGCCCGACCCGATAAAGGCGAGTCCAAGCCGGAAACCCAGGGGCGCGTTTAGTGTTTCATTTTACATTTGTCGTTTATTTATTTTATTTTTTCAAAAAGTGTCGCGACGAATCCACGGCGGGCAGGAATCGCGGATCGACCGGGCGGTTTACTCAAGCGTTTTTATTTATCTTATTAAAGCGTTTAATTAATTTATTTAGTTGCGGAATGGTTTGATTTGGGCAAGCCCACAATCATTTACAAATTTCAAGCAATTGTTAGGCCCTTAAGCTTATTTACAAAATACATTTACAAAGAAGGCATTCATGCCTTTTCAAAATATTCTACAAATCGAGTTAGGGGTTTAACCCTTTGTTTTAAAAAATAAAAATCAGTATTCAAAGAGATGATATGCAAAAGACGAATTATATGCTTATACGCCGTACTCTCTATGACTCTGTATTTTATACGATCTTGT
Organism: Tetrastigma voinierianum; assembly: GCA_016808115.1. Classification (NCBI taxonomy): domain Eukaryota; kingdom Viridiplantae; phylum Streptophyta; class Magnoliopsida; order Vitales; family Vitaceae; genus Tetrastigma; species Tetrastigma voinierianum. The sequence continues at coordinate 143,049 of JAEQBH010004184.1, read as the reverse complement.
CTCCCTTCACGTCTACTCGAAACTGTGTAGCCGTCACGATTAGTATACTAATTCTATTCCCAATGTAGAGTATAGTCGTCTAGCATTGTATCTTGTGGGAATCCACGGGTCATCTCACGGGGGAGTAATTAATTTCGGTTGATCAATAGGAGCTATTCTCCACTAAAGTATGATTTAGCTGTAATGTTGTCATTGTTTGATTGAATAAGTTGATTAGTTTGAATGTTTTAAATGAAAATGATTATGCTGGGATTTTAGGGTTCCACTCTACTTACGATCGGAATTAAGTCCCTCTTATTTATAAACTCATCTAAAGACCATTGATAAATGGTATTCGATGGAGGATTTATCTTTAAATGTAGCACTGGAAAATAGAGATGATCAAGTAATACTAAACACTTGTTCTCGATTAAAATGGGCCCTTAGTTGGCATTATGATCAAGCGCAGCGTGTAGGAAATATCTAGTTAACATCATTAAAATTTGTCAACTAAAGTTTAAGCTCTTACCTACACAAGTGATCAATATTACACAATCCATTGAAAGTAAAGAGAGGAATTGAGGATTTTACCTTGATCGAATTGAGTTTACTTTAGTACATGATCCAGCAGTAGGGGTTTAAGTCCGTAAAACTTGTATGAACAATTAAAGATGACATTAAACATAAAAACGATCACCTTCTTGGAAATCGAAATTGAAGCTTGTAAAGCGAGAAGCAGAAAATATGGAGATGCTAAAGATTTAAAGCGGAATAAATATTGATCTTGAAAAGATTCTGGCTCTTGAATCAAACTTCTAAAATAATGGAAGTAAAATGCGGATCTCTGAGTACGCTCCGAAAAATGGAGAAAAACTCTTAAAACCTAAACCCTAGAAGTGAAGAACTCAAAACTCAAGAGTTAACTAAAAAGACTCAAAAGGGATCCTCTAATACTTGTGTCCTCCTCCTTTTATAGCCCCCTCCAAAGTGATTTTCCCATTTTGGTTAAACTACGAGAATGCCTCAACGTCAGGATTGAATTCTTGGACAATTCCATGAAGTTCCATAAAGTTCTATTAGGACTTTAAGTTCTACGATGGGGACTTGCTTCTGCCAATTTTCCAGCAGGTTCTACCGGTAGGACGAGAGTTCTACGGTAGGACTTGTCCCCTTTGCGAATTTCCGACCAAGTTACAGGTAGGACTTGAAGTTATGCCGTAGGACTTGTCCCTCTGGTGCTCCTTGCTCGTTGGGGTTCTGAAACCCCGTCAATTTCTCACTTACATCCACATTGCTTCATATTGGCTTCCCGGGCTTACATCCTTGTGCCCATTTTAAACTGAAAGACCTGCACAAATCTAAAAACCTGCGGAAGAGATTAGAAGTACTGTTCTTATGCGAATGAGTACATTGTGATTTAAATGTGTTAGATTCCGTTATAATTATCACTCAATTGTGTATTCATCACACCCCCCAACGCATCTTGCTAGTCCCTAGCAAGATTTAGATCGGAACTACCCACTAGGTATGAAAACAAGGCTCGGTACAATCGAGTTTTGCAAAAAATCTAAAAATAGCACTTATGGAGTAGGCGTTTCACAGCTGTTAGTATGCACCGGCTATGACTCAATTGCCCGACACATTCTTACACAATGAACATTATAGCACGTTAACACAAATTTGGTTATTCAAGAAGGATTATGGGTTTTAAGAAGTGTAAGGTAGTCATGCTTATAGTGGTATGTGGTCGAAATAAGGTAAGCAATCATATAACATAGAGCATTGTAACCATCATGTAAAGTCAAGGCAGAAAACATAAGCCGAATCAAAAAGGTCTTAACAGTTTGTAATGACCATGGGTGTAATGAAAGAAAGGGAAAATCAAAGCGGTGTTGGCATATGGCTAAGGTCACTACCCGATTGCAGCACCACTCTAGAGCAGTCTAACCTGACTCACGCGGTGTCGCCCTCATCCTCATGGAAGAGAATGCGTCCTCGTCCACACAATCGTCCAATTCATCGGTTACTCCCTCATCCCCAGAGGTAGCATCATGCATCGCTGGCTCTCCACTGAAAGATGTAGCTCTCAAGTCTAGAGGCGTCGGTCTGGCTATGCTGCTTCCCGAGGATGCACTTAGACATCCTTGATCGCGCTCCATCCTTTTCAAAGCTGATGTGCTCATAGGTCTTGACCATGGAAAATGGTCCAGTAGGAGGCTGAAACGGGGGCGTAGTCTAGTGTTTGCTCGGCTCTTCGCGAGTGTAGTCGTGATGCGCTCCTTGCGGTATCACCCTTTTCTTCGCGCATTTCGTCCACTTCTTCTACCATACTAGTCACAAGTGAGGGAACGGGAATGCACCGATTTGAGCGAATATTGTGAAACTCTCTCGCCAGCGCACCTGCCATATGACTTCAAGTGCATATTCAATAAGTTTTCAGTCATAACCTGCGTATAACAAGCCCAGATACAATTCTTGGCCCGGAGACTTTTTCACAACCATTCGGCCAAACAGATTGTGGATGATCTTGTTCATGGGCGTATTCAGCTTTGCTCGGGAACAAATTCTTGTCTCATAAATCCATTCATGAGTGGGGACGGGTGCACATAGCCTCGATGAATAAATGGGCATGAAATCGATAATGGCTGCACAGTGGATATGGCTTGATCGACATAAAATCGAGCGAATATAGTGCAAGGCATAAATGCTTTCTCGAGTCGGGGAGTGACACAAGATCTTTCCATCAGTTTCCAATACCGAGTCAAACCGCTGATTTTCCTTCAGAATTGGAATTAGAACTCCCGAACTCACAGAAGGTAAATATCCCTTGATCAGTACGAAGTGCATATTTTGTTCTGGATAATTACCACGATGGGATGAGAATATAGTGTTTCCAAATTAAACCCTCATCGGAAACCTCTATTCGCCAGCCATTTGAACCATTTCTCGTCTTTCGCCCCTCGGGAATCTTGATGAACATAGCCTCTATTTCTTCGCCGACACTCTCAGATAAATCCTCACTTTACGAAGAGGATATAGCCACATTTTCCTTTTCTCTTTTTCCTATTGTTTGGGTGGCATCGGGCTTTCTCTTCTTCAGCTCATTCCGCCAGAGGACCTCGATGCCTTCCCCTTTCTGTATTCTTGAGCGTGCCATGGAGATGGCGATGATATGACCACTGGCCGGATGGCCCGGAAATAAATCATCATATCCGATTACCTGTCTCGGCCAACTCTGGGAATTTGGCCTATGTATAATAGTAGTCTCCTGCCCATGTGGAGAGGCATAGCCTCCCATCCAGCAATCACGAATATGCTTGTAAAATCCAGCCACAAGGTCCATATATAGCCAGAAAGAGATCCATGATGCTAATGGGGAGTTGTAAACACCACGTCTGGGCTGTATTGTGGGTAACCAATGCGGAACTCGGAACCGAAAACCACTGCGGAGCGGCGAGCTTGGGAGTGACTCTAGAGGAACCTGCAGCTGAGGCTCTTCTTGTTGGGTGTCAAAAAGCAAAAGGAATATGAAGAGGTGCGAGATTTTTGGGTTAAAGCCCTTAGCACCCACGATTTCCGCCGATCCTGCGGTAGGACTTTAAGTTCTTAGGTAGGACTTAACTCCCTTGCCACTTTTTGTTAAGTTCTCTTAGAAATTGGGACTTTAAGTTCTGGATTTAGGACTTACTACCTCAAACGGATTTTTCTTCTTTTTTTTTGAATATATATATAATGAATATATATATATATATTTTCACTTTTGGGATGGTGGTGCGGTATACATCTTGACACCACATTCAATGCACCTTTCCATCGAGTTTTTACGCATATTTATTTTCTCTTGTTCAAATTCCCATAGCGTTTGCATTTGTAGACTTATGCTTTGTAATTCATTCTTGGGATATCTTCAAACTCTCCATGAGAATCTTTGTTGTTCCCGAATCAGGATTCCCTAAGGTTGAATAAACTTGACAATGAAAGCTCAAAAAATGGGTGCAAGAGGTTGAGACAACGCAAATCCACAGGTATACCTGAAATGATAGTCTCACAATCATTTTCCCTTATGCAAGATGTTCCGTAAAGACTATGATGCATGAAATTAACATGACCGGCTAAAATGATGCCTGATTAAGGGAAACAATCACGAGCGAGATCGGAAATTTTGGCCGTAAGTCGTGGTTTGGGTGAAGTAAAGTAGGTAGAATGCAAGGGGAAACAGTTCACAGAAGAATATAAGTCTTGTTAAGATGCACATGCGATAAGATGATGTGAGTATAAAGATCAAGCGGGTATATGCAGTGCATAAAACAATACTCGAGACGCAAATTTTGAAAAATTTGTGCCCAGACATATAACGGCGCATAGTTACGTTCAACCAGTGTACACCTACCCCCACAACGAAACAAGCATTGTCCGCAATGCATTGAACTAAGTACCCCCACAACGGAATTTGAAGGATCACAAAAACACTTGGCCCCTGATTTGTATTTTTTCTATGTTTAACAAATGAAATATGATGAAGTAAACAATAAAAATAGAAAGCAAAAAACAAAAATAAAAGCAAAACTATTTACACAACAATTTTGAAATTTGAGGTTACTTGGAAGGAGAGTTTTTTTGGTAGGCAGATCTGCAAATCCAGTGTGCTCGTGAGGAGAAATGTTCAAGGAATGGTTTGAGCGTTATTCACCTTGAAAAGAGTTTACATTGTCGGGATTTTTCAATTTCCCACGGCTCAGGTATGGATAAATACACCTTAATAGTGATGAAAGGGCGATCAACGAGGCGGAGCTTTCAGGGGAATAGTCTGTCGGGAACTATCTGGCTGATGCACTTTACGATTGGGTTCGAAAGTTTTCTGGTAATAGACTTGTCATGGAATAGCAGGCCGCTCGCGCCTTCAAGTGCAGAGCTTTAAATACGATTCCTCAGCCTCTTCAAGTTCATTTAACTACAATAGCCTTGCTTTGCTTGAGTTAGATCAAAATTAAAAGTTGAATAGCCCGGTAAGCGGTGTTCCATCTCTCTTGTGGCAAATGGCAAGCTTTTCCATAGAAGCTAGCCTGGGGCATACGAGCAGTTTAAAGCGTCTACGGGTATGCCCAGAGCATCGGTAACACGGGTGACCAATCTTTTCGATTCGGGGGCATTTGTTTTTTTCTAAAATGTGTTTTATCTCCCTATTAGCTAGCTCGACTTCATTAGTGCGTGGGTGGTAAGCCGTGGATACTTTATGGGTGACTCCATATTTCTTTAGCAAGATTTTCAAAGATCGATTGCAAAGTGGAGTCCACCATCACTAATAGTAGGCGTTCCAAGCCCAGAAAAATATGTTCCTTTATAAATTTCAAAACAACCTTATGGTCTGTTAGTTCTCGTTGGAATTGCCTCAATCACTTAGACAATGATCAGCCAGATAATAAAATGTAGAGATAGCCACGAAGGAAAAATTTATGAAGTCAATACCCTAACAATCAAAAATTTCAATGATTAGAATTGGGGTAAGAGGCATCATGTTTAGCTTTGTGACCCCTCCCCTGATTCTTTGGCATTAGAGCACATCTTTGAATAAGCAATCTTTAAATAGAATTGGGCCAATAAAACCCGACTTGCAAAATCTTATCTCTTTATTTTTCGAGGCGGAGAAATGTCCTCATGAGGCTTCGAATGGCAAAAGTTAAATCCGTACTGCTCATCATTTTGGGTACACATCTCCTCATTATTTGATGCGGGCTGATTATTTAAATAGATATGGATCATCAAAATAGTATTTCTTAATATCACATCAAAATTTCTTTTATTGAGAAGTCCGTTGTTTGGAATACGGCGTGGCTTCATTAATTCACTATGTCCCGGCATACCATGGGTAATGGCGAAACAAGAGTTGTTCATCAGGGGAAAGCTATCACCTATGGGTATGCCATGGGATTGGATGCAGGAACTAATCGAGATAAGTGGTCGACAACCACATTCTCGACCTTTTATCTTTAATGGTCAAGTTGAATTCTTGACATAGTAAAATCCCACCTAGTTAACCTTGTGTTTAGTATCTGCCCAGAAGCCCGAGTACTTCCAAGGCATGATGCGCAAAAATGGTCACGGGAGCCAACAATATATGACTGAATTTTCTAGAGCAAAGACAACTTCACTAGAAACTCTTTTACGTGGTTGTGTAGTTGGCACTGAGGCGAGTCTAGTGTCTTCTTTGGCGTAGTAAATGACAAAAGCCTTTTTGTCCTCCCTCTGCAATCTAACACGGCTCCTATGGCATAATCACTAACATCGCACATGATCTCAAATCGGAGGATCCCAATTGGGAGACCGCATGATTGGGTAGTGACACTAGCATGTTTTTGGGCTTAGCAAAAGCTGAGTCACAAGCTTGTGACCATGTAGAAGAAGGGACATCTTTAGCGAGCAAAGTACGCAAGAGATTCGAGGCTATGCTTTGAATCTTTTATGAAGCCTTAATAAGAAACCGGCCCTTAGCCCCGAATGACCTTATGTCTCTAACACATAGGAGTAGGGAGGTTGGAAATCGGTTCAACTTTGGCCTTATCAACTTTGATTCCATCTTTTGATACAATGTGGCCTAAAACCCGATTCCTTGTGTTACCATGAAGTGACATTTCTCCCAATTTAACATAAGATTTTTCTGTGGCACCTCTCCCAAAACTTTCGTAAGTTCTCTTGACTCGAGCGAGTCACCAAAGCGAAATCATCCATGAAGATTTCAATATATTTCTATCATGTCAGCGAAGATTCCCATCATACATCGTTGGAATATTAGATTACGCTGCATAGTCAAAGGGCATTTTCCTAAAGGCCCGAAAGAGTACCAAAAGGGCAAGTAGATATGATTTTCTTGATCTTCGAAAGCTATCTCAATTTGATTGTACCACAGTACCCATCAAGAAAACAATAAAATTCATGCCGCGACTCTCTCTAACATTTGATCAACAAACGGAAGAGGAAAATGGTCTTCCTATTTGCATTAAGCTTCCTATAGTCTATGCACACTCTCTCCATCTACAGTATTTGGTAGGAATGAGCCTCAGTTATTTTCATTGCCTTCTGTGACTCCGACTTCTTAGGAACTACACATGTTGGACTAACCCACTTTACTATACGCAATAGAATTAAATAACACATCAGAGCTAAAACTTCCTTCTTCACCTTCCTTTCATTATTGGGTTCAATGATCTCTGCCCAGTTTGCCTAGAAGGTTTAACGTCAAAAGCTTCTAGAGTAGATTCTATAATGTCATAGATCAGGGGTTGATTCCCTTAATATCTGCGATTATCCACATTCGGCGAGTCCTGTGGGTTTCAATATTTCCAAAGTTGAGTTTCTTGAGTCATAGGAGGAAGATATGATTACTGGAAAAGTGTCATGCTCCCACACAGAATGCATATTTAAGATGTGTTGAAGGTAAGGTTTTTTTTTGGCTCAGGCTTAGGTGGCTCCTCCGAGGCAATGTCCTCTCCTCATTTGGTGGCTTTAAAGTTCAAATTTAGGGTACCCACTGTTAACTTCAAATGCATCTTTATGCTCAATTATAGGAGTGGAGAAGCACTCGACTCCAAAGTGGTCACTTCCTCATCCCAATTCGGGCTGACGGACATGACTTAAGAGGATCATCATGGCGAGACATTATCCGAGGGTATTTTTGTACCCGCCGAGTCGATCATATTAATTTCACCACGTGTCTTCTTCATCCCCCCATTCCTTTGATTACATTGAAAATATTGATTAACGATCATGTTCCCAAATGAGAAAGTGTCATTAGGCCTCCCACAATGTATAATGGCATTGCGAGTTGCCAGAATGGTCGACCCGAAATTGCGGGAGCTGGGTTCCTTGGTTCACTACCGGTTGAGTGTCAAGCACCCTGAAATCGACAAGTAAATTTGTCCACTTGGACAGAGACATCCTTCAACACTATTCCCTGAGATTTTGACACTACGGTCAGCCTTGATTGGAGGGGTGATATTGGTTGGCTCTAATTCTCCTAACCACTAGGTCCACATATCTTGAGTAAGACAGCAGTTAACACTTGCCCCTAAGTCCGCTAAAGCATGCTGACTTTGGATTTCCAACTACTATAGAAATGATGGACCACAGGTCTTTGTATTTTTGGGGGCAAGTTGTTAGAATTAGGGACGTAGATTGTTCGATCATGAATGCCTCCTTGGTGACTTTAGTTTCCACTTAACGTGCACAAGTCCTTCGAAATTTGTATGATGGGATTTGCTTAATGGCCTCATGAGAATGTTGGGTTTCCTGTGAACAACTCATAAATTCGGCATGGTTATTCACTTTCTTTGGTGCTCTTAGCTGCGGGGAGTATGGAGGTGGAGGACAATAGTTGGAGCTTATCTTCCTCTGGTTGCTTATCTTTGTCATTTGTATTAGGGACATGAGGTGTGTACGATTTTTCATCCTCTCTAGCTAATTCGCTGAGACTCTTGCAGTATGGTTCCTTAGTTGGAATAGTTTTGTCGACTACCTTACCACTCAGAAGGGTAGTGACACACAATGCTCAAAGGTACCCTGTTTGGACTAAACTTCCCACCTTGTTTTGACCTTGTGGGTTTGGATGGGTTACGATGGAAGTTTCCCTTTTTCTTGTTGAGTTACTATAGATGGGGTTAACTTGGTTATGCAGGATCTCACATCATTCGAGAGCGGTTCGAATTCTTTGTTTATGGTTTGAGTTTTATGCAGGCTGTGTGACTATGTCCTCCCACATACTTCTCTTATGCGGAGGTTAGTAAAGTACGTGAGTTTGATTCCCTTAGTTGGTGGATGATGACCTTGATTGGAATTTCCTTGAAATCCTTGGGGGCATGATTAAATGGAGGGAATGGAATTTGGAAACCTTGGTTTGGATAGTAGGGGCCTTGGTTGTTTAGCGGAGTTAGGTGGTCCTCCTCATTTCTCCGGCTAAAATTAGGATACTTGCCCCAACCGAGTTGTATGTTTGAGTATGGGGAGTTGAAAGGTTTCCTTTGGTAGTTAAGGCGTTGGCATTCAATTTGAATGGCTCCTTAACGAGAAGATTTGAAAGATTAATGGTCGAGTGTGTAGGGTCATCGCATATAATACATGGTTCCTCCACTCTGAGTCAGTGGGTATCGAGGTATTTGAGGTACACTAGTTACCTCGTTCACTCTCTTCATCTCTATGGCCTCTAATTTCCTTGTCAAATTAGCGATCTTGGCTGCAAACTCATCGTTCTCTCTTGGGTGGGTGGATTCCACCACGTAGTCAATCTTATGCGCAGATATATAAAGGATTGTTCCCAGGGTTAGTTGCATGAGTAATAAAGGTTGGAGTTGCTGCGATGCTATAAAATTCTCCACACATCATTTGGATGTCGCATTTTATTACCTAGAGATAATCCTTGATGAAAGTATGCACAAATTTGTCAACATCCAACCCATGATGAGGATAGCATGGAGATCCTTATATCTTTCCCATCTGTGCAAAGGGTTCACTGGCTTTCGGAAAAGTTACGGGTACTCGCGTAGAGGCGTGAAATGCGTGCGGGAGGGAAAAACTTATTGAGAATTCATTCCGCATGTTTCCCACATAAAGATCGGGTAGGTGCAGGGAATGGAACCGATTTTGGCTTTCTCCTTTAAAGAAAAGAAATAAGACCAAGCAGGATAATGTGGAGAGGGAACCGGTGGAGAGGTGCCTTAGGACATCCTCCAAATCCCACCATTGAATGGTAAGGATTCTCATATTCGAACCACGCCAGTATCTGGTGAAGAAGGCGGATCATTTCAGGCTTCATCGGGGAATTGGTTGGCCTCATCGGGAAGGCGAATGCAAGAATTTGTGGTGGTCCTCGAGGTTGCGGAATTTCGAAGGGTTCTTTCTACATTGGGCAAGGAGCGGAAGGAGACTCTATAATGATTATCTTTGAAGGTTACCATTTCCTCCTCCTATCCTTTGGAGTTTATTGGGACGTAGCATGGCCCCGTGTTGTGGAGGCTCATAGCGTCGCCTAATGATTCTGGGATTCTCCATTGGAGGTAAATGTTATCTTGAGACACTTGGCTTATAATGGATTTCTCAAGGTTTCTAGGGATATAGTTCGACTAATCAGGTGCTCTCGTTCGCGACCCGGATTGACATGCACTACACTTACTCTGTCCGAAAACACTTCTTGAGATTTCTCGACAAAACAAAACAAATAAAAGAAAAATGGAGAGCGTCACGGTTGCAATGTAATTGCAAATTACCTCTATCTTAGGATCAACTTGGTTAGTCGCCTCCCGACAACGGCGCCAAAAATGCTTGTCGATTGGTATGCTGATTCTATTCCCAAGCGTAGGAATTATAGTCGATGCAGCATTGTAATACGTAGGAATCCACGGTCATCTCACCGAGGGGTAGTGGTCGGTTGATCAATAGGAGCTATTTCTCACTAAAAGTATGATTTAAAAGCGTAAGTGTTGTGTTGTTTGATTGAATGGTTGATTGGTTTGAATGTTTTAAATAGAAAGACAATTCTTTGGGATTTTTAGGGTTCCACTCACTTGATCGAATTAAGTCCACCTCTTATTTATAAACTCATCTAGGAACCATTGATAAACTGGTATTGATGGAGATTTATCTTTAAATGCTTTTGGAAAATAGAATGATCAAGTAATACTAAACACTTGTTTCTCAATTAAAATGAACAACCCTTAAGTTGGCATTATGATCCAAGCCTGGCGTGTGAGATATCTCGTTAACACGTTGTCAGAATTTGTCAACTAAGGATTTAAAACCTTTCTACAGTGATCGTATTACACAATCCATTGAAAATCAAGAGAGAGAATTGAGGATTTTACCTTGATCGAGTGAGTTTCCCCGTATGATCCAAGCATTAGGGGTTTAGAACTCCATCAAAACTTGTATGAACAATTAAAGATGAAACGATTAAACATAAAAGCGTACCTTACGGAAATCGAGAATTGACTTATAAGGCGAGAATAGAAAATATGGAATGCTAGATTTAAAGTAAATATTGATCTTGAAAGATTACAAACTCTTGAATCGAAACTTCTAAAATAATGGAAATGCGAAATGCGGATCTACAAAGTACCACTCGAAAAAATGGAGAAAAACTCTTAAAACCCTAAACCACTAGAAGTGAAAGAACTCAAACTCAGAGAAAACTAAAAGACTCCCAAGGGATCCTCTAATACTTGTGTCCTCCTCCTTTTATAGCCCCTCCCGAAGTGATTTTCCCATTTTGGTTAAACACAAAAAGTGCCCTCAGATAGGATTAGATTCTTGGACATTCCATGAAGTTCCATAAAAATTCCTAGGTAGGACTTCAAGTTCTACGGGTGGACCTTATTATAATTTTGACAGAGTTCTGCAGGTAGGACTTGGCTTCTACCGGTAGGACTTAATCAACAAATTCAGTGAGTTCTCTGGGGTAGGACTTGAGTTCTCGGTAGGACTTGTCTACGGTGCTTTCCTTGCCATTTGGGGTTCCGAAACCGTCAATTTCACCCACATCCACATTGCTTCATATTGGCTTCCAGGAACACATCCTTGTGCACTTACGTTTTAAACTGAAAGACTGCACAAATCTAAAAACATCTGAAAGATTAAAGTACTGTTCTTATGCCAAATGTGAGTACATTGTGATTTAAATGTGTTAGATTAGTTATAATTATAACTCATTTGTGTATTCATCACTGCGCATAGATAAAACCTCGCTAAGCATTTTCATGCTTAGTGGTTTTATCTGATTCTATTCCAATATTCAATGTAACTTCGGCATGAATTTAACATTAAACCATGCCTAATAATTCAGCAAATACTCGTACTATTTATTTTTTTCACATGCTTTCAATTTCTAAATAATTTTACCGTCACATCATACGAATTTCAATGCAACAATTCATTTCACAATTTACAATTTATGAGATTTAAGCATATACACCAAAAATCTCATTTACACTCGTCAATGTTGGTTATTTCCTTGACTATTCAATTCACCTTACGGCCAATTCCGTTTGATGAATCCCGCCCCCCTTATTTTTGTCGATAATGTGCTTACACATTTAACGATTGATCTCCGTCTGGCGGATGCCGTTTAGTGCACCCGACATGTGGTATCACTTAAATGTCGCATATGCCATCATGACGGATGCCGATTGGTGCATCAGCCAAGTGGGACATTTCTTGATGCCATACGTCATCATGACGGATCTTGGAATTGGTGCATCCGCCGTGGGACATTGACAATTTTGGGGTGCCGCCCGTGACGAATCTTGGAATTGGTGCATCCCGGGTCGGGTTCATTGGTATATCAATGCAATTCAAGATTTCGAAATTTAATTCGATTCATTTACATTCGATTTATCCAATCCCATTCATTCGGTTTTGAGATATCACAGTTCAATTCCATATTCACTTTCGTATTCTCTTTCAAAGACTACTAATCTATCATATATTTCATATACACATTCATACTCATTTCATATACTCATTCACTCATTTCATATACTTGGTAAACTACGAAAATACTTAACATAAGAATAGAGTCATAGAACAAACATGCAAAAACTTGAATCAAGAATAGGATTCAGTTGAACAAACCCAAAAATATTTGCACTTTTATTCCAATCCTTGGAATCTCAATCTCAGTTTGGCTTTTCCTCCTCGTCAGTTCCTATTCCAAAACCATTAAAGAACAATATTATTCGCATGTACTAGTAGTTTTGGTTAGGATTGATTTTTCGGAGGTAATTATGAGTTCCAATTTAAACAAGATATATATAGATGGATTCTTGACTCAATGGGCTCCATAGGTGCAGAACACTCAAATGGATTGGACGTAGGAGTTAGGACCTTAGAGTTGGAGGGGTCATGCAGTCAAATCCTAGGCGACGAAGCGGACTGAAGCCCGGGCCGAGCTCGTCTATCACCTCTGGTCGAAACATCTTCTAGACTCCTCCAGGAATATTAATGTATTCTTGGCTCGTGGGTTTCCATAGAGTCCAGAACACCCAAATCGAGTTCAAGCGAAGGAGATGTGGCCTTCCAGAGTTGGAGGTCATGCGTAGTCAACCACAGTGGTGGCCTGGTGTATTGCTTGAGTAGAGCTCATTCAAACACCTCGGTCTGACATCTAACATCCTCCTCAGGCATAGCCAGATGTATTCTTGGCTCCATGGGCTTTCAGCAAAGTCGAAACACCCAAATCAGATTAAACGAAGGAGATATATGACCTTCCCGAAGTTGGAGGTCATACATAGTCAGCAGTGGTGGCTGGTAGCCCGAGCGGCTACATTTGGCAGTAGGCTGTTTGGCGACCCTTTGTTGGGCGACCCTTGTTTGACCCTTTGTTGGGCGACCAACATTGGGCGACGCTGACGGCGACCTTTGTTTGGCCGACATTGTTTGCGACCCTTTGACGGGCGACCATTGTTGGGCGACCAACTGTTTGGCGACCTTGTTTGTAATAACTGTTTGGCGACCCGGCATTGGAGCGACCTTGTTTAGCGACCCGCTGTTTGGCGAAAACCTTTGTTTGGCGACCCTTTGTTGGGCGACCCTTTGTTGGGCGACCAGCGTTTGGCGACAACGTTTGACGAAAACCAGCGTGACGACCTCGGTTTGGCGACCAAAGCCCATTTGTTGTTCGATAAAGACCATGGCAATTACCATGATCGAATTAAGAAATTCAAAGCTAAGAGTAAAGTTCGGTGATGTGGCTACAATTTCATAGAAGACTATTGCCAAATTCTCTTTATTTCTAATCCAAAAACCCGTTACAAAGTCGGCTAGTTGACCCTGGCTGGACAAAGCCGACCCGACCCAGTTTAGTTGAAATTTGACACCGATCAAAAGGACTATAACCCAGTCTCTGAGGTTCGAGCTGAGAAATTCAAAGCCTAACATCAAGTTAATTGATGTGGCTACAATTTACTAGAAGGACACACTACCAAAATCCCTTCACTTGAAATGCCCAAAATCAACTAGGTTCGGCATTGCGCTACCTGTGTGAAGCTTCCATGGTTTAAAATGCAACCAAACTTTCCCTAAGAGCGGATAACTACCCGACAATCCTTAGGGTAGAAAGACCAGTAGGAAGACCTACCTCATGGGTTTGTCGAAAGTCCGGTTCGGTCTCTGCTTGTAGCTCAATGCTAGGAAGGACTTCCTTCGGTCTTAGTAGGAGACCTATGGTCAGTCGTCGAGGAAAATGCAGAGAGAAGGTGGAGCCTCTCTCTCACAACTCCCTTTTCTCTATTTTTTTTTTTCTTATGGATCACTCTTAATCGTATTTTTTTAAAGAGGAAACTTCCTCCTCTTTCCCTCTATGCCACATGTCATTTCTTGAATTTTTTTATTTCATTTTGTATTTAGGTCCCTCCATTTCTCTATTATTCTTCATTTAAGTCTCCTATTATTTTCCCTTACTTATTTATTTCTCAAAATTCACTTAGACATCTAAATTTATTTACAATTGACCCTAGGTCCCCATTCTACAATTTTCATATTTCTCTTTTTCACTTAGGTTTATCTAAATTCAAAAATCATTTAATCAATATTCATCTAAAATTCCAAAACAAAAATAAATATAATAATAATAATAATAATACCCAAGTTGGCGATTATCACTTGAATATATATAATAATTTTATTATAAAACTTAGGAGTATTTTGAAGCGTTACATAATCCCAATATCAAGATGCGAGATCGTCACCCTTGCCGAAGATAGGGGATCTCTCTTCACCGCTCCTACCATCGGCCGGACGGCCGCATCCCTAAATGCCGTCGGCTAGTCGGTTAACTAGATTGGAGATAGTTTGATGATCCGGTAGGTTGTTCCCACCCGGACCCGAACATGTACCTTAGTAGCGGGAGCCCGAGGAAAGGTGGCTTGCCGACCCAACTATGTAGACTCTAAAGGAATCCTTCAGCGGCTTGCAAATCCTACTTGAAGATGAACCCACCATTCAGGCTGGAATCTCTTGAAAATGGAATGGAAACAACAAGGTGTAGTTATCGGCTTGAGAAACCCATTTCGTGGGAGAGAGAGGGAGACCCCTTCCCCGTTTCTTGGGATGAATACCTTTTACAATCTAAATATTCAAATCCAAAGTATCAAATTCCACCAACAATCATATTACAAATCATATTAATTTATTAATTTATTTAAGCGGGTAAACGGGTTATAAAAGCGGGTTGGCATGTCTCACCGAACCTGACCGTTTACATTAAGCGTGTTAAGCGGGTTACGACCGTTTATCACCGTTTCCGTTAAGTCTCACGCAGTTTGTCGGCGGTTAATCGTGTCGTGTTGAATTTTGACAGGCCTAGTTCTGCGCTCTAAATATGTAATTGAAATGTAAAGTTGTTTTTGTATATATATATAAATAAATAGGACTGAAGCTGTATGTATGTAATATTATAAATATTTACGATGGTAGTTTTATTTTGAAATTTTGGATATGATATTTTGATTGTGTTATAAGACTTAAGCCCACCAATGTCTGAAAAAGTAAGTAAAGAGTCCCAGTATATGACCTCGCGCCCCGGAACTGGTTCGGATCCTCCATTCGGGTCGGACCGGGAATCGGGGTGTGACAATGCTAGTAGAAAAAAGATTAATAGAAAAGAAGGTTAGGGTTTCCGATTTTCTCAGGAGGTACTCTTATAAAATGTCATTAAAATTTGTTAGTAATTGATGATGCCTTTTCTGGCCCAGGGCGGGTGCAGGCGTGTTGGAGTCGTTGGGTCGGGGCGGGGCCCATTCTTTGGGCCGATGTACGGGCTTGGGTGTGGGACTCCTCTGAAAACAAGAAATAAGGAGGTCGGCGGAGCCGCCGTGGCGCTCCCCGATGCAAGTCGATTCATAACGAGAGAAAAGATATTTGCTTAGAGGACGAATGTTTTTGCATACCTTTCTCCGATAAGGGTGGCGCAGTATTTCTTATATGTTTTAAGGGTGGATGGTAGTAAGGATTTTTAAGATTTGGATGAGGTATTTTATACGGCTATCATTGCTCCAGTTAATAAGGGATAATTAGGAGGCGATCGTTGAGAATTATCCTCTCGCCGCCGTTGGTGAAGTCGGTTTGATTTATCATATAAGTTGTTATTGAATTATCGTATTTAAAGCTTATTGGTGTGATTTAAAGTTGGTTCTTGGACATGGACTTTGGATCGTGCATTGTTATTTGACATAGGGCGGTATTTGGGCTTCCCGTTTGCAGGCGGTGCCGGGGACTGGGGCGTCTCACTTAGACACCTTTTCGTGGATTTGGTGAGTGGGTGGCCTTTATTTTTAAAACCCTATCGATGGTATGTTTTCAAAACTGAAATATAATCTAAATATTTTTGAGGAATGCTTATGAAAGTTTATCCATAAAGCATTACAAGTGGGGAATTAAAGTTAAGAGGAAAATTGTTTTTTCTCATTTTTATATGAAAAATATCACAAAATAAGACATTTTAAAATCAACTCAATTTTATATACTGGGAAAGAGGCCTCTTTTTTTTTTCTTTTGTTTTTTTCTTCCACTTCTTCGATAATCAAAGATATCTCATAGATAATTAGAACAATCTACACAAGTGAGATCGGAAAAGCAATGCAAATGTTTGATTGCTTAAGGACAAAATCTACCTCTAAGCCTTTCCCAGATATATTTAGATTATGTTCCTTGTTCGATATAGCATGAGATATAGTATCCACCTTCTTTTTTTTATCCCTCATATGTAAATGTATTAAATCTATATATCTTAAGGTTTTTTTTTCATGTTTAGTTGTCCTGAAAAGGAAAAAATAAAAATAAAATAATAATAATAATTATTATTATTCTTATATTATAATAATAACTTGAAAGGAAATTCTTTTTTACCCTTCTTTCATTTTCTCTCATCTTATTTTTTCTAGTCTCTTTTCCTAAAGTAATAGGCAGATGATTTTTTTGGCAATTATAGGTCTGAAATCACTAATTCGCATCTCTTTCTTTCGTTTTATTGCTCAATAAAGTGGTTTTTTCACGAAGATTTAGATTTACATATTGCTTTTCGTGTTGTTACCGTCTTATTGTGGTGTTTGGTTTGTCGTTGTCATATTAGCGTTTGGTTTGTCCTCGTCTTATTGAGGTGTTTGGTTTGTTGTTGGTTTGTTACGACATGACATTTTTTGTTGTTCTGTTGCGATACTTTATTTGTATGAAAGGTGAATTCAAGCGGATCAGCGGTTTGATCGATTAGATATATCGAATTATAATCGTCGAGTATCATTAAATAATTAAATTAAATGGAAATATTATAGATCGCTATATTATATCAATTTATGAGAACTTTATCTGGAGTTATTATCACTATTAATTTGAATATTGTTTCATTTTATATAGTTTTTAGCTATTTGTATCTCGGATCTATTGATCTATTACAAGTTTGAAACAATATTATTATTTTTCCTTTATTTAAAAAAAAAAATTGAAATAGCTTCTTTGGACGAAACTACTGAATCGGCCCAATAGTCGTACAACTGGACCGGCCCAGGATTAGCCCATTAATAAGCCGACTAAACTTCATCTCTTCCCAATATAAGGGGTTGTTGCAGCACACCAAGCTCCTATCCCCCTTGATACAAAACCATCACGTCTCTAACCTCTGCTTCTCGGTCGATCTCTCTGCTCAAGGTACTGTTCGCATCTCCGTTACCTGTTCAATCAATCATTATATGTTGTCGTTTGTTTGCTGGGAAAGTAAAAGAAAACTTTGGATTGTAAGATTTTCACCATCTAGGGTTTGAAACTTGAGAATTCATAAAATTGCAATTTTAACTAAAATTTAGGATCAGAGTGTTATTTTTTTTTCGTTGGACGATTATTTGCATGTAGTAGCTTGAATTAAATGGATTGTGAAAATATCTTGGAAACTACCTAGTGTCTTTAGCATACCTGAAATCGGGTTTTGGGATTGTAGATCTACATGGATGAATTAGGGTTTTGTTCGGTGGAGGAAAAGTTGGATCAATTTAAAGGGTTGTAGGATAATTTGTAAATTTTGTCAATGCGAGGATGATGCGGGATCATCTATTTCGTCAATTGAGACAAGGCTGGGATCAATTAGAAAAATTGCACACAAACAAACAAGTGCAGATGATTGATGTGGATGGAAGTAGTGCTCAGTGAAATCTGCAGAACAAGTTTGTCTGGCCAGATAGAGAGCTAAAAGACTGCTGACTGTTTTACTTTTTGTTGCTTGAGTAGTACTGCTGCATCACTTAGTGGTGTAGATGCAATGCATATGAGACAGTTTATATGATGTTTTCTACTACCTTCTTGATGTATGTATCCTTTGTAGGTGCAAATCTCAGTTTATTCTTTAAGCAAAATGATGATGGCTACCCCTTGGCCTTCTAAAACAAATTGGCAGTTGAATATGCCCTTATTGGGCTGATTTTTTGTTTGTTGTTTCCTTTTATGCAAAAATGCATAGAATTTTTTTCTTCCCTCTTAACTGCACTAATAAAGGTTCCAACATATTGTAATCGGTCCTTGTATCCATGTACCTTTTTTAATATACTGCTTTCTACCCTATCATTTTTAAAAAGAAAATTATCACTTCTTGTTGTCACTGGGTTATTGAGCTATATCTGCTGCATATTTGGTGCCTTCTTTTGTATTATGCTAATTTAAGCTTGAAGAAATGTGTTCAACTTAGACCAGATTACCTCTCATGCTTAGATCTCTCTTAAACTTGTTGATATTGTGATCAAAATGGTATGGAGATTTCTACACGTCATATCTGCGTTTCTCTTCTGACATTGGCAGCATCAAGTTGCTCTAATATCTTGATGGAATCATCTATGATAACAATAATTGGGCTATAAGTATAATTGTCCATATTTGCTACTTGCCCAATTAGTTACTATTTATTTTAATTGGAATGAACTAAATTATGGAGCTCTCTCAACCAGGTAAATTGATCTATTAAGGTGTCTTATTGCCAGGTCTACTAGTGTAATGGGAAGGAAGAAAACAGAGGATAGTGGTGCAACCACAAAGATTAAGCCTAGCAACAAAGATGCCTCCAAGGATGGCAAGAAGGAGAAGCTGTCAGTTTCAGCCATGCTTGCTAGCATGGACCAAAAATCTGATAAACCCAAGAAGGGATCTTCCTCCTCAAAGCACTATCTCTAGCGAAGCCCAAAGCAAGCGGCTCAAACTTTATCCCTACACTGCTTTGACATTGATCTACCTCCCTCTGATGATGAGGATGATGGCTATTCCTCTGAAGAAGCACGACTTAAGCGGCAACAGAGGGCTGAACAAAAGACACTTGACATATCGGTAACCGACAAGGAATTGAAGAAACGTGAAAAGAAGGACATGCTTGCTGCCCATGTCGCTGAGCGAGCCCGGGAGGAGGCCCTTAAGGATGATCATGATGCATTCACAGTTGTTATTGGTAGCCGGGCTTCTGTTCTTGATGGCGAAGATGAAGCTGATGCTATTAAAGTCATATGTGATGAAAACTTTTCTAATGTCTGCTCGTAGGAAAGAACTCTTAAAGAATGCCTCAGTATGAAGATATCATAGGAAGAGGTATGGGTTGATTGAATGAATGGGATAGGAGAAAATCTACATTATTAAAAACTTCTTGCTTGGAGGAGGATTCAGTACCTAAAAATATTGATGTCACTATTGGTTTGAGCAAAAATGATGCCTTTGATGTCAAACTACCCTTCGGTGATTGTTTCAACAAATGAAGAGCTAGTCGAAGCTCAGACAGGAAGTTGCATATTTAGAATTTCTGTCTGCCATGTGATGAGGATGAAAATGATGATGCAGGAGAAAAGCTTGCTGTATTGTATGAGAAGTTGCAGCTGCTAGGGTCTGATGCTGCTGAGGCTCAAGCATCAAAGATTCTTGCTGGACTGGGTTTCACCAAGGAGATGCAGGGCCGTGCAACCCGATCATTTAGTGGTGGCTGGAGGATGAGAATTTCATTGGCTAGGGCACTCTTTGTGCAGCCGACTCTTCTATTGCTTGATGAGCCCACCAACCATCTTGACCTTAGGGCGGTTCTCTGGTTAGAGGAATACTTGTGCCGATGGAAGAAAACTCTTGTTGTTGTCTCGCATGATCGGGATTTTCTTAACACAGTTTGTGGTGAGATTATTCATCTCCATGACCAGAAACTTCACTTCTACCGAGGGAACTTTGATGAGTTTGAAAGTGGTTATGAGCAGCGCCGCAAAGAGATGAATAAGAAGTTTGAGATTTATGATAAGCAGGTGAAAGCTGCAAAGAGATCAGGGAATCGAGTGCAGCAGGAGAAGGTCAAGGATAGAGCTAAGTTTGCTGCTGCTAAGGAAGCATCAAAGAATAAGGCAAAGGGCAAGGTTGATGATGATGAGCCTCAACCAGAGGCCCCTAAGAAGTGGAGAGATTACAGTGTGGAGTTTCACTTCCCTGAACCCACTGAGTTAACCCCACCACTCTTACAGCTCATTGAAGTCAGTTTCAGCTATCCGAACAGGGAGGATTTCAGGCTATCAAATGTTGATGTTGGTATCGATATGGGGACTCGCGTTGCTATCGTTGGACCAAATGGAGCTGGGAAATCTACATTGCTTAATCTTCTTGCTGGTGATTTGGTTCCAACGGAGGGTGAAGTACGAAGGAGTCAAAAACTGAGGATTGGAAGGTACTCACAGCACTTTGTGGACCTTCTGACAATGGATGAAACACCAGTTCAGTATCTTCTCAGGCTTCATCCGGAGCAGGAGGGACTTAGCAAGCAGGAAGCCGTTCGCGCAAAGCTCGGGAAATTCGGGCTCCCCAGCCATAACCACCTCACCCCAATTATGAAACTATCAGGAGGGCAGAAAGCGCGGGTTGTCTTCACATCGATTTCCATGTCGAAACCACACATTTTGCTATTGGATGAACCTACAAATCATCTAGACATGCAGAGCATTGACGCACTGGCTGATGCTCTAGATGAGTTCAGTGGCGGAGTGGTGCTTGTAAGTCACGATTCCCGGTTAATATCTCGGGTGTGCGAGGATGAAGAGAGGAGTGAAATCTGGGTTGTAGAAAACGGTACTGTCAGTAATTTCCCTGGATCATTTGAGGAGTACAAGGAAGAGCTACTAAGAGAGATTAAAGCGGAGGTTGATGATTGAAGTGGATTTTGTGGCTTTTTGATATATATTTTGATTGATTACTCCCAACCCAAGGTAAACAATTTAAGTCCTCAACGTTATGTTTTTCATAACATGATTTTGGTTTTGCTCAAGACTCGAGACAAATGCATCTTTCTATGTGATTTACGACTGTAATTCATTCCCCAGTAATACGGACTTCGGGAAATATGACCCCTAAGAGATTCTAAATTTTTATTTTATTTATACATGTATTATGTTGCTATAGCTCCAGGGATTCAAATGTCTTTAATTCAATTCCTATTTTTTGGTTTTTATATGTGAAATTCTGTCACAAATGCATTTTAGCTCATGTTTATGGTTTATGGGGTATGGGCATCAATCATACCATTCATCCTTATTCGAGTCTTGGTAAGTTTTTCCTTTTCTACTGCTTATTGATTTCTCATGAGTAGTGATTTTTTTAGTATTACTAAGTTTAGATTAGTCACTGAATCTGAATCAGAATCTGAATCTGAATCTGAATCAGAGGAGAAAGAAAACTTATCACGCCGGATGAAGTTTGATTGGTTATGAGTCATATGAGCTTTAATAAGTGTAAGATTTCTTAAAATAAATAAATAACAAAATAAAAATAGCGGATGAACTCGTCTTCTTCTTCTTTTTTTTTTTTAAAATAAAAAAAGAGGGAGAAATCTTCTCAGGAGGCTATTTCTCAAAGGAAAAGTTAAAAATGAAATAAAAATTCTTGTCTTTTTCTTAACTTCATTTTTAATAATACTTTAAAAAATTGTATCATATAAATTATAATAATAAACTTATTATAAATATATTCATTATAAATTAACTGATGTTATATTTATTATTGTTGAAATATTATTTATAGAATTAATTATAAATATAAATTTGTTATAAAGTTGGCCCGATAATTGTGTTATAAATGATTCGCGATAGCTGTGGTATAATGATTCAAGCGATAGCGTGAATGATTCTGTTTGCGTGAATAATTATTACGGTATTAATGAGTTGTAGCCTTATATATATGAGTTTTACGGAAGAATGAAATACAGTTTTATCTACAAATTATCTACATTATGCTTTTTATAACATCTTTAATGGCGTTATAAAAGCGCGAGAGAACCGAATAATGCGCCAAAATTCCGAGGAAAACGTCGAATTTGGAACTGGACCTCAAGCGATATTCTAGTATAAAACAAGAGTAATACATTTGATTTGTGAATGCAGAAATTTTTTTTAGTCCCAATTTCGAGTTAAGCGCAGAAGAGCTTGAACTTGTTGTAAAAATCAGTCCAAATCCTACGTTTGAAATATTCAAGCCTGATGCTTGAAGATGAAAAAAAAAAAAAAAAATTTGTTTTTGTTATTTTGATTTTGAAACAAAAAATTTTGTTATAAAAAGGAGGGAGCAAAATTTTTTTTCTCAAGCGATTTGAACCCTAATGTTTGGTTTTTTAATTTTACACCAATTACCCACTTAAACTCAAATATATATATATATATATATATATATATTTTTCTTTATTAATGTAGTGTTAATTATTTTGAAATAAAATATCGATATCACAAAGGCACTCAAATTTGCCATGATATTTCGAGTAAATTATTTATCTTGAATCTGGATGCTGAAGAGTCAGCAGTTTCATGAATGCAAAACACACAATCATAGGAGGAAATACCGCATCCTGCGGGATCAGGCCCCGAGCCTTAATATTCCTTACGCCCCATTATATTGATGAAAGGCGTGAAAATGAATATCAATGGTCGAGATCCACACATTGATCCTCGGACGAGTTTGAAAGAGCGATATGATTATCAAGATCGTGAAGATTAACGAAGGCTCATTATGATTGGCTTCATTCCCATTCTGATTTCAAGTCGGTTAGTATTCTGGCTTCGGTAGCTTATTCAAAATTAGTTCTCAGCTATAATTATGTGGAGAAAAGATTACAGATAAGGACATGCTTGAGAAAACATACACCACTTTTCACGCCTCTAATGTGCTCTTGCAGTAGCAATATAGAGAGCGTCGATTTACCAAATATTATGAGTTAATGCATGTCTCCTTGTAGCTGAGCAAAATAATGAACTGTTACTGAAAAACCACCAATATCACCCTACTATATCTATACCATTGCACGGGCGATCTTCTGATTCAAGTTAATGGAGGCGTGGGCATGGGGCGTGGGCGCCGAATATTATGGATGTCAGCCCCGAGGCGATTAATTAAGTGGTCGCTATAATTCTTGGAATCGAGGTAATTATAATTAGTCTCAAAACAAAAACAATACCTCCAACAACCAAAAGTTGAATCGTTCAGAAAAATTATCTGGAAAGGCAATAGGGTCATATAACAAAAGGTTTGCAGGTGAATGTTACAGAGATGTGGAATGAAATGTCAACTGGTCACCGTACGTCGTGCGACCAAGCATTTAGTTGACCTTTATGGCGCCACATGAAAAGGAAAGATAAGCAAATTGAAACAAATTTTATTGATGGAAAGAGCATTATGGATCTGATGATCCTTTCTTTGATGATGATAGTGCGATTACCTTTGAAACATTTTGATGTTTATGATTTTTAAAAGACCCGTGGAAAAATTAACCATTTGATTGGGGATGACAATGTATTTGCTATGATTACGTATATGATTATCCACCATTTACTTTTTTTATATTTATTTTAACTTCGAATACTGTTTTCCATTACAATTATCTATAATGCGAACTTTGATTTTCTATTTAAGTTTTGTTTTTATTTTGAAGATATATGGATCTCTCCTCAGAATTGATCAATTATATGCCATATGTAGTATTTACTCATTACTTCTATTATTTCTAGGCAAAAATGTATCTTTGAACAATTGCCTTCTTTATCTTGTGAGTTATATCAGACAACTATTAGATCTATTGAATCTTATGTTGTCATGAACGAGATTTCAATGGCTCAATGCATTTTTACTTTGTGAATGACTTGGGCATCGAATTTCCATGATGCGATCGTATAGTTCAAAAATTCTAATGGGCACATCCATTAACAAGTAGACAATTTTAATGTGATAGTTATACTTGTCTTTGCTTGTTCCAAAGGCAAATTAATTATTAGGCCATCTTTTACAAAGGTTACATTTGAATCCCCCGCTTTTCTAGAACGTATTCAAGAGGATATTTATGGGCCTATTCACCCACCTAGTTGACCTTTTCATTATTTTATGGTTTTAATTGATGTGTCCATTCAATGGTCTCATGTATGTCTTATTTCTAGTAGAAATGTTGCATTTGCTAGATTATTGGCTCAAATAGTGACTCATAACAATTCCGCGTTAACATATCAAATGATTCGTCTTGATAATGCTAGTGAATTCTCATCTCAAAACATTCCTTGATTATTGTATGTCCTATTGAGTATAGGGTATTTTAACATCCTGTTGCTCATATTCATTCTCGAGAATGGGTTAGTACAAATCTTTTATCAAGCGTGCGCAATTGATTCTTGAAGTAATTACTTTTGAAATCAAGCGCCTTTATTGGCATGGGGACATGCTATTATACATGCAGAAGTTTAATTCACCTTAGATCCTACAGCCGGTCACGATTTATCACCATTACGACACTTTAAAGGTTATCAACCTAATATTTCGCATTTGCGGAAGGTTTTGGATTCGCATTTGTTTATGTTCAATTGCCCCCACATCGAAGCTTAAGTTAGGTCCTCAAGCATTTGTCTTGGTTTTATGTTGACTTTACAATCTGTCCCATTACTCAATTATATCGAGGCCTCTTATGGAAGTTTCTTGCTCGATTTGCCCGATTGTTGCTTTGATAAAATCTTTTCCCGCGAATTAGGGAGATAAGCCAATTCGGAATAATGGCGAAATTACATGAGATGAGTCATGCGCTATCTCACCTTGATCCTCGTACCAAAGCAATGTCTGAGGCTAGAAGTTTAGAAAATGATTCGATTCTGAGGTCTTGCGAGTCGATTGCACGATGCTTTATTAATTGACAAAGAACACAAAATCCACATGTCATTTGCAAATATCGGCGAGGATTAAAATCCCAACGGGAAAATTACAAGCTGACATGATAAAAATGAACCTAAGCCACGATTAAAACTTGAGAGACCTATTAGCTCCAGACACAATTCTTTAGAAAAGGAAAAGTGCTATATCATGACTCTGAAAAGTATATAAATGTGGCAATTCGATGAACAAGTAGCCCCTACAGGCACCAATCAAAGTTATCTCTTAATGACGTGCCGGTACATAACAATGAAGAGAGATCTCTATCAATTATACTTATGAGAAGAATATGGGATCAAAATACTACCCATAGAAATAATGCTTTTTCTTTCCAAGTGGCTATGGACATCATAAGAAATGATGAAGATCAAGAGCCGTAAAATGTGAATGAATGTCAACATCAAAACGATTGGTTAAAATGGAAAGAAGCAATCAAAACATAATTAAGATCAGCTAAGCGAGGTATTTGGACGGTGGTTCAAGCACCTACAATTATACAATACATTGGATATCGATGGGTCTTTTATGCGAAGCGAAATGAGAATAATGAAATAGTGCGATATAAAGCCGCCTTGTATAAGGTTTCTCACAAAGACTTGGAATTAACTATGAGGAGACATATTCTCGTAATGGGCCCATGATACATTTCGATATTTGATAAGTTTATGATCCTCGGAAAAATTTGGATCACAGCGTCCTGACGGATGTAGTCACAATATATTTTATATGGATCTCTAGATGCTGTGTATATATGAAAATCTACGAAGGATTCACATTGCACAGCTGATGATTCAAAACCATGGAGCATGTGTTCAATCAAGTTGCAAAGATCTTTATATGGATTAAAACAGTCCGGTCGAATGTGGTATGATCGTTTAAGCTAGTATTTACTCAAAGAATGATATGTGAATAATTCAATTTGTCCATGTGTTTTCATCAAGAAAACAAAAAATGGATTGGCAATAATAGCAATATATGTAGATGATTTTAATTTAATTGGGACTCCTGAATAGCTCATCAAAACAACCAACTATTTAAAGAAGGAATTTGAGATTAAAGATCTTGGGAAAACAAGATATTGTCTTGGCCTGCAGATCGAGTATTGTTTGAATGGTGTATTGATTCATCCATCATCATATACCGAAAAAGTCCTGAAGCGCTTTTATATGGATAAATCACACCCCAGTTCCCCCATGGTTGTTAGGTCACTTGAGTAACTAAAGATCCATTACGGCTAAGGAAGAAAATGAAGAGTTACTTAGTTTCTAAAGTACCATCTCTTAGTGCAATTGGTGCACTAATGTATCTTACAAATTATACTCGACAGAACGGTACTTTCTCGGTTAATTTATTAGCAAGATCGGCTCGAGCAACTAAAAGGCCTTTGGAATGGAATCAAACATATAGTGAGATATCTCAAGGTAGGACAGTGACATGAGATTATTTTGTTCAAACGGTAAATACCGATTACTTGGCTATGCGGATCACGGGATATCTTTTGGACCCTCAAATAGATCACAAGCAGATATATATTAACTTATGGAAATCTTTTGCAATATCCTGAGATCGGTTAAGCAAACGTTAATTGAAATTCTCCTTTAATCATTCGAAATACTTGCAATGAATGAAAATTTATTAAGAAAGATAATGTTTGGTTGAGATCGATGATACAGCACGTCGGAAGATCATGTGGATTATCTTTTATTAGAAGGAATAATCGATAGTATTATATGAAGACAATGCATGTATTACTTTGCAAATCAAGGAAGAAGATATATTAAAGGTGATGAAATTGATGTGCAGCAAATAAGGTCTGATGATAATCTAAGCGGATTTATTTACTAAAGCCACATACGGAACATTCGAGAAACTTATGCGGCAAGTTAGCATGCGCTGACTTAAAAGATCTTCAAATTGAAAAGTTGAGACAATATAGTCATGTCATTTCTGGGGGGGAGTATGAATAAAATGTTAAAATACGTACTCTTTTACTTAAATCAGGGTTTTCTCCTTCAGGTTTTCTTTGCAAGGTTTTAATGAGGGCAGTCTTAATAATCTATTAATGGTCATTAAAGGGGAGTGTTATAAGGATTATTTGATAAGCTATGTTATAAATGATTCGCGATATACTTGTGAATGGCCAGCATTTCTTAGATGTAGATAATTATTAATTATTAATGATTATAACCACTACTCTCTGGGTTTACGAAAAATAAAAATACAATTTTCTTCTTAAATTTCTATTATCCCTTCTTTTATCTTTCAACAAAAATAATTGTACTTAAAAGTATTTCTGATTATTGTCGAAGTCTCAAATATGGATGGGTTGGACTTGGACCCTTTGGATCATTGACGGAACCTTAGGCTCGCTTTGTTTACTTTTTGGACAAAACCTTGAACCAAATAATTGACACTTTTTATTTGAGAAGAGTAATAAATTTCTTTATTTTTAAAGAAATAAAATATGTAACTGGCAAGATTGAAACATACTGAAATGATAGAATGTTATTTTATATTAATAGTTCGAATTATATATTTAGCAGAAGTAGTCTGAATTTATATACTTGATAAAATAAAAAATACCTTTTTAATAAATAAAATAAAAATACTAATAGTTTAATAAGTATATATTTCACCCTTATCATAATTTAAGCTGCCAATTCAACCATAGAGTCGAGTTTTTATAAGAATAGAGTACTACGATGTATTATACAGTAAAAAGATGTCAAAAAAAGAAAAAAAAGGAAAAATCAAACAGAGAAGTTTGATGGAGTTTTTGGACTCGTTGAAGCTAAGCATCTTCAAAAAGTCCAAGACCCATGGCTAGCTTTAGGCCTAGCCTGGCCCAAGCTTGACCCTAGGCTTATGTTATATATATGTCAAATGAATACTGAGATGGTTAGTATTTCTTTATCTTTAACCACTAGCCATGTTCCAAGAACTAGTTATATTATACTAAGTAGGAAGCTTTATCATCCTCAGAATTCCTCTTAACTTATATATGACAGCGTATTTATGACTTAAAGACGTTTATATACAAGACGATGTAATTTAAAATACTTCATGGTATAAAAAAAGAAAAAAAAATTATAAGCTTGAGAAAAGGAGAGAATAAAAATTTTTGATTTCAATTGTCGGGCATGTCTAGCACGACCCTTCCTTGGCCCGCCTATTCCAGAATTATGGGCTGGGCCAGCCTCAAAAATATGTGAAGCTTGGCTGGGTTCATTGGCCCCGTCCAAAATTGACCACGAGCCTCATTTCCCCGAGCTAAGCGGCTCGACCCAGCCCGTTGAAGATGCTTAGTTGAGAAGCCCAGCACCTTTTAGGCGTGAAGACAACGTAATTATTTGTAACGAAAGAAATAATTCATACTCCCTTCAAATCACTCATGCTGCTGAAGTAAAAAGAAAAAACAGTAAATAAAAATATATAGACTTTTAAAGTATTTGATTAAAATTGCAGTAACAATGAAGATGGTGAAGCGTGAGAAAGGTACTTGTTCAGTTGTTTGAACCCAACAACTGATGTCGACATTTAACATCCATCCTATTCTTCCATTCCTTAGCAGATACGTCACATTAAAAAGAAGAAGAAGATGAAAATGAGATATATGAATGTATTTGGGTTTCTCATTTTCCATGATTTGGGGACTGCTGCTTTCTTCATCATTCATTATTATAATTGGTTGGAAGGAGTACATGTCACTCCTACTTATATATTCAATTTAAAGAAAAAATAAATACTTCTTTACTTTAATATATATTGCATGAGCTCTGTAAATAAGTCCATATATTTTTTAATTTTGGAAAAAAATAAATTTAAAAATATTTTTCAACCCTGATCCTTTTGAATGATGTGATTTAATTTTTTCGACTTTTCTTTTTCTCTCTGCAAGGCCAAGGTGGGTTGGTGGTGTTGTTGTGCCCCTCACCTTTGGAATTTCAATGATATATGTGTATAAGGAGTCGAATATACGAAAACTTCATGAAATTATTGAATGTTATGAGTAGGGAAAGATTATTCACGTAATTCCTACCTACCTTTAAATTTAAAAGTAAGTACCTTTATAAATTCAAAAAATAAAATAAAATAATTCCTTTATTATTTAACCAATCCAATGATAAATATTTTTTAAAATTGTGGGTATCCAATAGGAGGCTTGGACAGGACTCTAAAAGTATTGAAACTGGTGACCATTAACAATTAAATCTAATTTCAAACAACTAAAGTATCCTTCATTTGTGATTATTTAACTAATAGCCAGATATAAATACCCTTAATCTCAAAATATGACACGTAAAATTATTGGTGATGCAACGGTTGGTTAATCAAAATCACATGACAAAAAAATCAACGTTTACTTCAAAAATTTTCAATGCAATTTAAATGAAGGGTTGAAGTGGGTGCACATAAAGTCAAGCTAAGCCATCATGTTGAAGTCGTGAGTGGTGACCCTCGAATACACGTACTTCTAGAAACCATGATTGATCAAACCTGGCCAATGGGTTTGGACCATCTTTCATTATTTACTAATTTGAAGCTAAATTCGAAATTATTATTGAAGCCATCAATCACTTTAAAATTTCTCAATTCAACCCATTTGTTTAAAGACGTAAACGAGCTTAAGCTTATACGATACTTAAATTGGATGAAGTTAATCGCTCGTACTGAACTTAAATAACTTATCTTAAGTTCACTCAATTCAACTGTTCCCAATCTTAATCAGGATTTATTATTTTATTATTTATTAAATTATATTTATATCCGAATTATATAAATACCCTAAAATCCTAAATTTCTTATTAAGTTTAAATGTATTATAGTTTAATGGAGTTAAATACTTGAGCCAATTTATCAGAGTTCTGTTATATTATTTATTAATTTTAATCGGGATGATCTCAAAATAAAAATAAACTATATTTTTAATCGGTTTCGAATATTTTAACAAAACGCTAGTTCAAATGAGTTGGAGCTTTAAAATTTTATTTTTGATCAGGAGTTCG
The DNA here is from genome assembly GCA_016808115.1 of Tetrastigma voinierianum. Taxonomy (NCBI): domain Eukaryota; kingdom Viridiplantae; phylum Streptophyta; class Magnoliopsida; order Vitales; family Vitaceae; genus Tetrastigma; species Tetrastigma voinierianum. The sequence continues at coordinate 112,870 of JAEQBH010004184.1, read as the reverse complement.
AGTTCGAGATTGGCCTGGTTTCTACTCACTAGCCCTTCCCAAAGCCGGGCTGTACCCATCAGTCACGTGAGCTCTTTTTTTGGGAATATAGTTACTTTTTCCTTATTTGAAAAAAAAAATAAAGATTTTGAGATGAATCATGGATTGAATGATATGACATGATGAAATAGGAGCCGCGTGATTGGAGTGTTTTTCCTGTTTCTACCTGCATTCCGTTTATGGAGTCTCATGATTGAAAAGCGTTTTTGGTTGAAGCTGGAAATAATGGATGGGAAGCAGCAAAGGAAGATAAAATGGGACTGTAAGAGACCAGCAGTTTCCAGATACCAGAAACTACACCTGCTCATTTTTGTTTTCATTAGCTCGTTGTTTGTTTTTGTTTTATAAAAGCAAACAAACAAAACTGTTTTACTCTTTGTTGCCGCTTCAATTTTCTAATAATATTTCACATCACATTCCGAGTTGGTTCATCCTCCCTCCTTACCATTTGACTCTTTCTTTCTCTTTTTCTATCCCTTTCTGAACGGCTGAATATTTTCTTTATGCATTCTGGGTAGAGCAATCCATTGGAGAGATGAAGTGCTTTCATTTCAACAACGGAGAGAGAAGGGAGGACGACGATGACAGCGTTGTTTCCGGTTTTTAAGGTCTCTGGGCGCGCTCTCTCAGCGTCGCTTCCAGCAGCGCTGACGTCCGCCGCCCGGAGTTTGAGTTTGATTCCAGGGACCTCTGATTCCGTCTCCTTCCATGAGTTCTTGGCCCAGAGGCGGGCTAATGATCTGCGGTGTCTGTACCTTCGGAGCTGAAATCGGCGACCAGAGGGTTTAGCAGAGTTTCCATGATCGGGGAGGGAGGGTCTGGCTGGTGCAGAGGGTGGTGGAGGGGTTTGCGGTGATGGAGCCCTGATTCGAAGTTGATGTTGCTGTGAAGAATTCTTTGAATTGAAATGGATTCCCAGGTATGTTTCTTTCTCGTTTATTTTGCTTTTTAATTTCATTTTAATGAGGAACAAACTGTGGTTTTGAAAGTTCATTTCAGCTGCATTCAGTCCCAAACATTTCAGACATTGTCAGCCTTATTTTGACTGAAATTCTTAACAATTATTTTTTTTCAATTTTTTAATGGATTATTTGTGTTGTCCTGTGAACTCGATGCATTTGAATGCATGCTTTGATTTGTTGCTTGAAGAAGCAGATGACAATATTAAAAAACATTGAAATTGTTATGCTGAAAGCTATCTCTTTTGCAGTTGATGTTTTGGAAATGCGTTTGCCTTGAATTTCTAATGGTCACCTTTATTTTATCAATTAATGGTCTGTTTTTGCAATTATGGTGACTCTTCCAGAATTCAAATGACAATTTCTTCTGTTTGCCAATTGTATTCCAGACACATTACTACCTTTTATCAGTTGCAGCCAGAGATGGTTAGCTTTTTGAAACGCTACTGCACATAGAATTTCTGATTTGAGGGGCATCCGACTGGTATTCAGGGGCACAAGGAGTGGATTAATGAGGTGAACTTTTTAGGTGTAGTTAAGCACCCAAATCTGGTGAAGTAAGTTGGGTACTGCAGAAGATGATGAAAGAGGGATCCAAAGGCTACTGGTCTATGAGCTTATGTGTAATAAAAGCTTGGAGGACCATCTCTTGGCTCGGGTACCATCATCGCTCTCATGGACGACCAGACTAAAGATTGCTCGAGATGCAGCTCGTGGTTTGGCTTATCTTCATGAAGAAATGGATTTTCAGGTACTTTATTCTCCTGTGTAGTTCAAATGCACCTCATGAATTGGAAATGTTTTGATCACAGTTTGAAAGGTAATTGTCCCTGGATTCTGTTGTTGACCTAGTAGGGCATAGCTCAGACCTTTGGCACAGCAAAGAGTCTAATATTAAGTTTATTCTGAAATTGGAATAGGTTCTTTATCGTCCCATTATCCATTACCAGACACATCTGAGAGCTAAATAAAGAAAGTGAGGGATCTTTGACACTTGCTATGGGTAAGAAATAGATAGGTTTCCTCATATGGGTGAGAAGATGCATGATATGTTAAATAAATTAAAAGTACAAAAAAAGTTTATTAGAAAGCTAAGCTCCTGGAGTGAGGTTTTAAGATTTCATGGTGAAACTCTGAATAGTTGTTACCAAAGTTAAGCTCAAAAGAAACCATGAAAAAGGTAATGCTGTTCTTATAATGTAATTTTGACTCCTATGCAATGTATATTGCATCAGAGATCAAATATATCAAAGGTAACCACTTTCCTATTAAAGAAAAGTTGTTGAAGGAATAACCAATGTACCGTTGTTTATCCAACCCACCATTTTATCATTCATGTCAGCGATTTGATAAAATTGCAGTATGCTTGGAGCAGGGGTTCATTGTTACCCTAACTCATCATGTCAAAATTGATCTTTCCCTTTTATAAAGCCTCCTCAAATTTGGATATGAAATTAAATTTCCAATACTTTGAAATGAGGATTTCAATAAGGACAGAGTCCATAAGAAGAACCAAAATCAGGGATCTGCATTGGTTTCTCCCATATCTGTTATTATTGCAGATTTTTGTTGATGCTTGTTTGATGAAATTTGATAAACACGGGCACGTATCTGTTACTGCAAATGCTTCTTTCCCACCTTTACCTCCTTGCTGATTTGCAAGTGGTGATTGGATGAACAAAAAAATTTATAGTTTCTAACTCCAAGGTCTGTCTCTAAAGAAACTGCCAATTTTCTGATTTCCGTTTTATTATCATTTACTGCAGCTAATATTTCGAGATTTTAAAACATCAAACGTTCTGCTAGATGAGGACTTTAAAGCAAAGCTCTCTGATTTTGGACTGGCTAGGCAAGGACCAGCTCAAGGAGTTAGCCATGTTTCAACACTGTGTCTGCAATCCCTGCTTAAGGCAGACATATGTTGGATCTACATCTGGCTGCTGAGATATAAATTCAATGAATTCCAGCCAAGTGAATTTATCACTGATAGCTCAAATGAAAATAATGCTTACTCCAAAAGTTTCCACCTAGATTTTAAATCAAGTTTGAGGATTTTTTGTAGAATTTGAACCTTGATGATGCATTGTTTTGAATCAATCCCTTGCCTTGGTAACAAATACTGATATTCCTGCTTGTTTGTGAAAAAAATGTCTTCTTATTGCGCTGATTATTACTTTATTTTCCCAAGGTTGTAGGTACGGTAGGTTATGCAGCTCCAGAATATGTTCACACTGGGAGGCTAACTGCAAAGAGTGATGTCTGGAGCTTTGGGGTGGTTCTATATGAGCTGATAACAGGAAGGCGAGCAGTCGAGAGAAACCTTCCTCGTAGCGAGCAGAAGCTCTTGGAATGGGTGAGACCTTATGTCTCAGACTCCAAGAAATTTTATCTTATTGTAGACCCGCGACTTGAAGGAGAGTATTGCATCAAATCAGCTCAGAAGCTTGCATGCCTAGCTAACAAATGTCTATCAAAGCAGCCAAAATGCCGTCCTAAAATGAGTGAAGTGGTTGAGATTCTGGGAAACTTTATCAGTGACATAGCGCCCCAAAAAGAAGCCGCTCCACAACCCATCAATGAAACCGACAATGTGAAGGCAGAAGCTGTAGAGGAAACCGAGCCCACGAAACAGGGGAACAATTACCTGAGGAAGGTTTTTGATCTCAAAGACATGGTGAACTTAAGAACCAAATCTGTGGGGAAGTTAGATTGGAGAAATTGGACCCCCGGTATGGTGAGAACCTGGTAAAGATGCTAATAGAAAAGCTAAGTGCTACATCTTTGCTCTCAATAGAAAATGAAGCTTGTCGTTCCTGAATTTTGGAGGGCACTTATTTTTTTCTTCGTTCTTCTGTCTGCAAGATAGTTGTAAATATAGGGTGAGGAATGCTAAATCAAGGGGCATTTATAATTATGCCCCTGGATGAACATGGAGAGGCATAATTTCCTTCTCCAGAATTTATATATTTGTATGTGCAATGTGTTTCGTCATAGAGTTGGCAGTGATGATGCCAATCAGAATTTATATATTTGTATGTGCAATGTGTTTCGTCATAGAGTTGGCAGTGATGATGCCAATCAATATGAGAAGGCAGTATCTTAAATTACTGGTCAGTTTGTACAGAAATGGTAAATGCCCAATGGACAGACAGTCTCTCCCATCTCTCTCTCTCTCTCTCTCTCTCTCTCTCTCTCTCTCTCTCTCTCTCTCTATTGTAATTTGTTTCGACATTGGAACATTAATTTTGTGAATATGTTGTCTGTCCAAATGTTTTGGCACTGAACAACGTTGTAATGGAATTAAACAATTGCATTCTCTTCCACCTGATCCCAAGTGTACGACGATTATCAATACTTAAAGTATTTTCTACTAAATCTTATTCAACATTCTGTAGGTAATCTTCTTAGCCCGGTCCCACCCCTACCCCTACCCCTACCCTATCTTATCTCTTGAGACAGCTCCATTTGGAGACTAGTGGCTGCTTGGGATGAGAGTGGATTGAAGACATGAGAAGCCCTCTTTATAAACATAGTGTTGCTGTATAGTGCTGTGCATCAATCTGGAGATATTGCAAGGCTCTGGTCAATATAAAACATGTCCTTTTAATGTATGTGTGTTGGCCCTGCTTTCCTGCTGCAATGTGTGTATCATAAAACACCATTTTCTTGGGTGCTATTCAATGTCAATGATTATGGTCCCAACAACTTCCTTCCCCATACAAACCAAGTCAACTACTCCCCACAAGCACTTCCTTTCCTTTCTTTAAAAAGAAAAAGAGTATCATCAATAATACCACATTACACAAACTCAATACAGGTGAAAAGGGAGATACAATAACACCCCAAACCCATAAATGGTAAGTAGCAAAGGAAGAACTGATGCAGCACATATTCGATATCCCCTTCTCTCCAGGCTGTTTTTTATTCTTCTTTTCTTTCATTCTTATATGATTGGTATTTGGCAAGCAGTTTTCTTCATTCTCTATCCAAGGAGAAGATATACCAGTTTTGGGTTTTACCTCTCATGGATTGTTGTCAACAGAAGTTGATTCTTGAATACATTAGTGAGAACATGAACATGAACTGTACAGTCATTCAACAAAGTATGTGACCACTTTGAGTTGTTGCTGGATATCACTTCCAAACCGCCTGCCATATATTTAGATAGAGAAACAAAAGCAATTTATGACATGTTCTTCCATGTCCCTTTTCCTACTAGGTATATAGAGGGGATGCCGATGGCCTTGGATAAGCAATAGCAGCTGCCGGTTTTTCTTTCTTGGCGTCGTCAGCTGCAGTTAGGGGATTAGCAGAAGGTGTAACTGGTTTTTCTTTCCTTACATCATCTGCACTTCGAGGATACGGGGTAGCAGGGGGAGGCTTTTCTTTCCTAACATCATCTGCACTTCTTCTCCTATGCTTCATCCCATTACTGGGATTGTTGTTGGTGCTTTCTGGTTCCTTGCAATCCTGGAGCTGCTCCAATGCTGTTACAACCTCAGACATTACGTTTTTGGCCTGAACTTGCCTCTGTGGATAGGCATTCGGAATGCAAGGTTAGATGCCTTATGAGCTCCTCCAGTGAGTACTGACCCTACATTCGTTGTCCAGGATGCGGAAGATTTTGCGCTTTGTTGGCCAGGTATGGCTTGGCCCATTCAACAAGATTGTGTTCTCCAGAAGGCCGATTCTTATCCACAGCTCTTCGACCAGATAACATTTCCAAGAGAACAACTCCGAAACTATATACATCACTCTTTGCAGTCAGATGACCTATAATTAGAAAAGTTAATCATTTATCAGGAGAAATGATACATGAAGAGATAAAAGAACACATAACAACAACAGCCCCTGACAACTCTATATTGAGTACTCCATAAATACCACAAAAAGCAAATCCAAATCATTAGAATCACATCAGTTGATAAAAGAGGAGAGAGAAAGAAGTATTGATTCAACTCCGTTTCACTGCACATCCCTCAAATAATGATAAATTTCAAACAGTACTGACCCGCGAAACAAAGAAGTCCAAGGAATAATACCTGTGGCTAAATATTCTGGAGCTGCATATCCATAGGTCCCCATGACCCTAGTAGAGACATGACTTTTATCACCAGTTGGACCATCCTTGGCCAGTCCAAAATCAGAAAGTTTTGCATTGTAGTTCTGAGACAAAAGTGTTGTAATAAGAGTCAGTGGAAAAGCAAGTAAATTTTCTGGAATTTGACAAAATGTGATCATGGAGGGTGAAGTCTATCTGCTTCACCGGTCACATACTGAATCAAGCAGAATATTTGAAGTTTTGAAGTCCCGATATATCACTTTTGTTTCAGCACTATGGAGAAAAGCAAGCCCCATTGCAGCACCAAGGGCAACCTTCAAGCGGAGACTCCAAGAAAGAGGTTGGAAGTAAGAGCCTCCTGTTACAATGAAAGCAATACTAATGAGTCAGTCATGAAACATTGTCTAAGTTATTTTGTTCAAGAAGTAAGGTCAGGAGCCGAGGGATGGATAGGAAGGACTCACTCCTGAATAGATGATTCTCCAAGCTGCCTCGTGGCATGAATTCATACACCAGAAGCCGATGCTCATCCTCTGAGCAGAAACCAATTAGTTTCACAAGATTTGGATGGTAAAGCTGCCCAAGATAATTAACTTCAGCCTGTGGGATCACAAATACCATAAGATATTGAGAAAATGGTATGACCAGAAAACTATATTACATAATCTAGAGAGTCCTAACCAAGGAGAATATAAAACTCACCAACCATTCCTTGTGACCTTGGAAACTTTCCAGGTTAAGCCTTTTCACAGCAATAACCATGCCAGTCCCAGGCTTGGCAGCAGCAAATGAATGTTCATCAATCCATCCCTTAAAATCCGGAACCAAACCACCTTCTCCTAACACGCTGTCCGGGCGGAAATTCCTGGTGGCCATTTTGAGCTCAGAAAATGTGAAATTCTTCACATTTGGGGACTGCAAGATTTCACCCTCACTTCGAGGAGTTGGAGGCACTGAAGCCACCGAAACCTTGCTGCTTGTAAATTGTTTTCTATTTCCATCTAAAGTAATATATTTTGAACTCACCCCTGCACAAGACAATGGACAACATTTATAAAAGTTTGTCTTTACACACATCTTGCTAGTCTAATAAATCCTGTCTTATAGAGCTTGATAATCCATTACTGTCATCAACAAAGTCAATTGAGGCCCAGAAACAATTAACTCAAAACAAAAACCATATCTTCCAGTATTCCCACTGCCCCTGTTCTGAAGGAAGTGGGTTTCTTCACTTTCCTGATTGCAAGATCTGAAAACCACAGATTCCATAAGATTTCACTTTCCTTTTCTCCTCCTATTTCTCAGCAACAAAAGGAACCAAAGGGAATAGAAAGAGAGCAAGAAAGAAATTAATACTGTAGTCACCCACCCCATGAAATAGTTATCACTTATCAGCCTACAAAAGAGGCCAATCAATGTTTTAGCTGAATATAGCTATTCAGGGAAATCTATAGGCAATTTCTCAAGCAAAACCAAGAAACCCGATTCCTTAACTACTTTCTCTCGAATCTATGGGTCCAAACATAGTGTAAAGCTCGTCCATACCCACGTCAAAAAAGCAAAATTCAAATTGGGAAATAAGGATTTTCAGGAAAAGGTAGCAGCAGAGAGAAAAACTGAACCCCAAAATAGAATTCTAATTTGGGTAATTAAAGGTGGCCAAAACTAAATTTAACGAAGCCAGAGCAACAACAACCACAAACAACCCTGCAATACAGCAGTTAGCTACCAGTAAAAAGCCGACAGATTCGAGTTATACCTGTGTGGCATGGGCTCTCAGCCTTGATTCTGGCGCTTAGACAAACCCCCATGGAAAGTTACCTCCCGGAAAACAAACAATCCCTCTCGTCTTCCTCCTTCGCCGAAGCGTGCTCCGACCTACAAGTCAGAAGCATAAAAACTTAGGGCTTTTCCCAGCTGTATGAGACTTGGACAAAGAATCATGAAAAGAAGCAGATTCAGTCTCAGCACCTACATCTTTTTTTTTCTTTCAAAACAAACAGATAGTGTTCTTGTACGGACACAGACCTCTCCCGCATAAATGTTTCTGGGTACTTGCAAATTCAGTCGAAAAAGAAGACCCAGATACGAAAACACAATAAATCCAAAAATCCACCTCTTTTTTTTGTAAACCCAGCTCCGTATTACATAATCCCAATTCCCAGAGGAGAAAGAGAGCAGATTTTCGTTTCAGTGCTGGTCTTGTTAAAATTAGTGATGGAAAAGAGACAATAGAGTTGATCAGTTTGAGCTTTGTTACACCAATATGAGCCTCAAGCTGAGATAGAGAGAGAGAGAGAGAGAGAGGGGTAGGAAGGTGAGGTGAATAGCATTAATAGCCAAGCCGGTGATGGTGGTGGTGTTGCTGGTCCCCATATCCTCAAAGCTCATTGCTCAGCTTTAAATAATATTAATTGTTTTCTTTCTTCAGAGTTTAGATTTTGAGCGAGTCGGTATCAGATAAGGCGCTGTCATTCTGAGCCGTTGGATACAATTTCAAAAAACCCACTTCTCCATACAATCTTTGCTTTCCTCTCCCACCATCACTCACCACCTGCCTTGAAAAAGGAAAATCAATTACAACTATTCTCTTCTCTTCTCACTTTATATTTTTCACAAAGTCATTTTTATCACATCAATGATTGTTGATTTTATTTCCAAAAGGATACTTGAAATGATGTAATTAAACCAATAAACTATTCTTTTCTTTTTTCCACATCTTTGTGTTGGACTAATATTTTATACCCAAAACAAAAATATCTTGATGTTAACTGTACGGTCTGGCCTTTTAGTAAATATAATCAAATATGCATTCATATCTTATAAAGATCAAGATGTATCCCTTCAATGGAATTCTCTTATTCAACATTTTCATTTTATTAGTGGCAACGTTATAGTGTTTGACATTGTTCAACAGTGAAAGATGAAAATTTATGTACGAAATATATTCTATAAAAGTCTTGCTTATGAGTGGTATTGTAGTGTTTAGAAATAGTCTTGAATAGTGACGATGAAAATTCTATGCCTTTTCTTGTCGAGATTGTAAGTTTAATACTGAATTTCAAGGATAGTTGGGATTGATTATAAGGCTTTAGAGTTTAATTCAATAATTATTAATTTGAGTCCTTAAACCTATTCTAATAGTTTATAGATTGTTCATTTCGTAAGTCTTATAGGATTAATATATACATGAAAGTTGATTCAAATATTTACTGTTAAAAATATTTATGTGAAAAATGATTGCTTTAGATTTATAGATGCATTATTTTAAAATTTAAATGTAAATTAATGGTTATACAAAATAAAACGAATTAAAATGTTAAGATAGGAAAGCAAGCAGAGGTGGGTGATTTAAATGGATGGTTAAATTGATAGAATTTGGAAATCAGATTTTTCTCCCACAGGCCACAAACACAACATGGGGCTTGGACTCCTTTGTGGCCGCCACTTTGAGCACGTGATGCTTTGGCCTTTTTCCATAGACTGACTACCCATTAGAACCTTCCCCACCGGGACCCACCCTTGTATTTTCTCCGGATACCGTGTACCTCCCTCCATAATCCCTAATCCCTATTTCGGGATTCAAGCGTTTTCTTTTATTTGGCTTGAAGGGTAGTAATTTGTATCTATGGATAGTGTTTGTGTTGCGTTAAAATATAAATTATGTCAATATTTGTTAATTCAAATTTGATATGAATAATAAACATGTTAATATTTATTAACCTAAATTCAACCCATTTATTATTCAGATAAGTTAGCTCAATACGAATACGACTAATTTAATTCGATTATTTGTAATAATAATTATAATTAATCATTTATGACAAGTAAAGACAAATAACCTATTAATTTAATATGTTTATTAATTTATTATTTAAATTAATAAATTATAATTAATAATCTATATATAACAAATAATCCTATTAAATAGATTAATTAATTAATATAATAATTAAACACATTAATCAGGTCAAATTCATGTTAAATATGTCAACACGAATATGACTCAAACACGATTATACTTAACTCAAACCTCGTAAAACCGCATTCGTGACGTTGCTCACGCATCAGCCAAATTTATCCGCCTTTAATCGCCTTTGTTTTTTCCACGAATCAATATAAACTATAAATAGAAGAATAAATAATTTTACATACATATGATTGGTGTATTCATACTTTTATATTACAAATCAATATGCAATCATTTTAAATCTTATTTTTCCAATAAAAAGAAAAGCATACATTTTAATTTTATTCTTATTAATAGTTTAGAATTGTATTCCCTCTCATCATTTACTTTATGTATAACATATGCTCTTTCTTTCTGATTCTGCAATTTTGGTTTGAAATCATTTATTTATATCTCTTTTCTATAAGTTTTATTTTTCAATAAAATTGTTTTTTCATAAAAATCTCAAATTTTACTTTGTTTTTGCATATTTTTATTGTCGTTACAGAATGCATTTATTTCTGGCTTCTTCGCCTTTTATTACGACGTTTTCTAAAATATATAATTTAAACGAGCAAAATGCATTCTACCAAGACGTTTCAAATCATCACATAAGATTTTGTAAAACTTGAATTATATATATTATAATCATCGTATAATTATCAAATATGTAAACTTTAAGACAATTTATTATGCTATTAACCTACGCTATTTTCTAAAGTTTTTAATGAATTTAATTATTTATTTATATCGAATGTGACACACTCGAATCAATAAAATTATTATCTTTTAAAAAATATGCTCTTCCTCCATTCCACATCTTCTAAAACTTTAAAAATTATAAAAGTATATATTAATACAAAATTAATGGGACATTAATAATAAAAAATAAGAAAAAATGTTTAATTATTATCTTTTAATTAAATACTATCATACCATATTACATATACTATTTTATCATAACATTATTATAATATATTAGAGATATTATCGCATCCTAATATATGTACTATATTATGATAGTATGTAATATTCCCAAAATTTTAATCACAAAAAGTACCAGACCCTCCTAGTTAGAATTGATATCCAACCAACCAAAACACATTAAGTAACCGAAAATACTACTCTCTTAAGCGGATAACGTGGCCTACCTTGTATGGATTACGTACTCTCGGTCAAAGATGGAATCCCCACTCTTTCTTTATTATTTGGATTTTTTTTCCTTTCTCTCGTTTCATCCGTCATCTTAACTTTCATCTTATTCAATATTTTAAAAATCTCGTCGATGAACCGGAAAAGTCATTCCAATCAATAATCAAATTAGATTAAACCAAAATAAAAAAAAAAAAATCATTAAACCGATAGAATAGACCGATTTCATCTGGTTTTTAAAATACTGATGTCATCTTAAAAAACTGACTTCTTTAACAGAGCCAACAAATCTTAGCTGTGATTATTCAGACTATTTTGACTCAGGTTCGCGTGGAACCAATCAATACATCCCAAGCGGTGCGTTTAACTCAAAGTAGTTATGGATCCCACCTAGGCTCGGCGCGGTTACTGAGCCGCTGAGCCAGCCGCTTCGGAATCCACCGTGTAACACTTAGGGAAAGCAACCAAAATAGCGGAGGATAGGAGAGTACTTTTGCATTATATCAAAACGCAGCGTTTTAATTGGGGGTTGGATCTCAATGATTAGATTTTTGGAGTAATAATAAATTATATGTGACATAATATAAAGTGCGAGACATTAGTCAATAGGTTGGCAATCTTGGTAACACAATTATGGACGAGATTGACGGCCACCATCAAACCATGCGTTTGGTACGTCTGCATGACACGCCGGATTTTTTCTCATTACTAATATAATAATAATGCTCTAATTTCGATTCAAAGGCTTATGTAGGATTTCTCATATTATGTTTTTATAATAAAAAATACATATATTTGGTGATAGATGATATAGGTAGTGGCGGAGTCGAGAATTTACTTGGGACAATATCTAACAATAAATAAGAGTTGGCTAGGTGATTAAAGCTTTGCCATTTCAAGATATGATGATGACTTTATATTTTATTGTGGACAAAAATTATATATTATCATTAATGTTATTTTATGTTTTATTTTTGTCATGTGTGGAATTGGAAAACCGGAATGATTTATATGTTTTCAAATGTCCGAAGCAATGATCTTCAATGACTAATTTGGATAAGAGTTGAAAATATTAGTCTAACATTTATTTTTCAGTAAGTCAAATTTTGAAACGGTAGGCCTAAATCTAATCCAACAGAGCATCAAAATTATGGTTTGCTTGGGGTTATTCGAGAGATATTTAAGCATTAAATGAATTTTAAATGTCGAACATGATTTGAATACTAACTCAAAATCTCAATTGTTACTTTCCCCAACACCCGCACTTGTACTTTCTTTTCCTGGTGAAAAGTACCTAACTGAATACAAACACAACCCTTTGTCAATAACCAATTTATTTTTACTTTTAATATAAATAAGACTTTCATTTAAATTAATTAAATATCTGCTCTTAGAAAACAATATAAATACATAAAACATATAATGACATTTTTATTCAAAATAGGTTGTTTTTAAGAAAAAATAAAAAAAATTTAAAAGCATATTGCTACAGCTTTTGAAAAACCCGTTGAACAATTCTTTATAACAATTTATTTTTTGATATTATATAAAAACAAAGAGTTGTGATGTGAATTTAGTATTTTTTATGCTTTTCATAATGAACAAAAAAAATTGAAAACCGAATAATTTTTTTCTATTATCTTTATTTTTCTTATTTTTTAGAATGAAAAATGAGCCATGAAACAACATACCCTTACACACAAATTTAGGGAGGGTTATTTGAAGTTTTTTATCAAATATTTCAATAAATAAAAGTGAGAGTGATATATATGGGTAGCGGTCAACGCTTAATACAAATTTGGAATAAAAGATGAAAGAGGGGCAGCATAGTAAGGGTAATCTAAAGGGACAACTGGACAGGTCATGGGTGATCGGTGAGGCACATCTTGTCTTCCATTATACATTATATAGTATCAATGCACCCCCATATTGTGGTACCAGTAGCACGGCTGTTTTGGCCTTTTCATGATTTCATCTCTCAACCAGGGAAAAAAGGTCAACAGTTCCCTCCATCTGTCCTTCACCTGAAATAAAGGTTATGCAAAAAGACATTTTATCATTAGTTGCTTTCAAACTTTCAACCTCCACAGAAGCCTCTAGGATCTTTCTTTTCTTTTCTTTTCTTTTCTTTTTCCTTGAATGCTCCCTTTTTACTCCTTTTGATCTTTTTTCCTGCTTCAAGGTAATTCGCTTGATGTTCCTAACACACTGTAGCACCAATCAAATAACCCAACGAAACCTTGTTATTTGAATTTAATATTTAATAAAAAAAACTAAAAACCAAACTTTTTCTTTATGTTTTAAAACAAAAAACCGTTTTGCTGTAAACAAACGTACCTTTTATGTTACAGCACAATGATTTAGGAATAATTACAAAAAATACATAAAGAAAACTTCATACAAAGATTTCTAAATATAATAATACCTAAGTATTACCTTTTACAAAATAATTATGTTTTAAATATGATAGTACCAAATATTATCTATTACCTTAATAAACTATAGTATCTACATTAACTCTGTTCATTATAATAGAACCCAAGACATTAAGATAGTATATACATTTTATTCTTTATGCCACTAAAACACAAGTTTCCCCAACAAAATTGTCCGTTTACTGGCATCTCCCTTCAAGTCAAGCCCTTGTCATCATCAGCTCCCAAATTTTTTATCACTACTAAAGATATGACGGTTTGGCAGAATATATATGCCGTTTTATTGGGTTTCGTGGAATCTGCATACTCAGCACACGAGACCCTACATTATTCTAATAAGCCGAGGAAAGAAACTTCCTCCTCATCGTCCTGGTGGAATCTAAATAAGGTAAGGTATGTGGGGTGACCACCAACAGAATACAAACAGCACTTATCTATGGATGCTAACAAATGCCAACAACAACAACAACCATATATATTGCACTCTGCTATTTTTTTTTTTTTTTTTGAGCAGTAGAGGTTTGGTAGAATTACAAGATTTCAATAAGTCATGATATGTTCAGAAGAAAACTACTACTCTCAAATCCGATCTTTATTTGAGTTGAAAACAAAGATGCGTTCAGCTAATATCTAGTTTAAGGACATCAAGACCACAAAATTACATCTTATGTTGCAGAGCCAGCATTTTTTGAGGAAGGTAGAGGGAACAGACTGGACTTTAAGCACTCTTCTTTGTGGTGGCAGACTTGATGATGTCGATGAACTCCGGCTAGTTTATGGAAAATGGATAAGGCGAGAGCGTAAGGATAAAGTTTAAAAGATAATCAAGTAGATAATGATAATAATATAATATAACTTGTAAACAATAAATAATCACACCTTTAAGGAAGCTCCGCCAACCAAGAAACCATCCACGTCTGGTTGTGTTGCCAATTCTTTGCAGTTTGCTCCATTTACAGAACCTGCAATTGGTGTGCATTTAAGTAAAGAGAACATGAATAAGCATAGTGTCACTCCATCACTCTCCTATATTCACAAACTCATACTATTAGCAAGCCTTTTTATGTTGCATATTTGTACAACTTTCCGAGCATAGCTGCTGACCCTATAATGTTGATGGAATGACAGAGCGTGGAACTTGATCCAGTTCAAAAACCCCAACAAACATTCATATCTCAAGTTTGACAGCTTAGTTCTTCAGGAAGCACAATCTGGTTAAGCTAATTACATGCTGGACTAATGCTTTTTAGACTAGTTGAACCTGAATCCAAACCATTGAGCATTCCAATTGCATAAAGAAGGAGATTCAATACTAGTCTTTCTCGTTACTGTATGACATCAGGGGCTAGATGGCCAAATGGTTACCTTGAAATATGCTAGAAATTGCATAATTAAAGACCTTATCTGTCAAATCCACTAAATTGAAACCAACATAATATAAGTTAATTGATTATGATCCTTTGGGGCCATTTGCTAAAGTTGAAAACATTAGCAATGATTGATCCAAGGTGGTTGGTAAATCATATACCTGGAATGGTCAGTCTGGTTTGCAATTATATGTTTGAGGAAACAAAGAAGTTCTATGGACCATTCTCTCCAAGCAACTCTTTTTTGTCCTTTCTGGTTTCATTTATTCTTTTTTTTTTCTAAACTGCACATGCTTTTTTTTATGGATAAAACGAAATATATTAAGAAAGTCTAATCTGTATGTACTTGGTCATGTTTCCTCCTCCCCTGGATATAATTTTTATTCAACAAGGGAGAGAATAAAACAACACTAAATTATTCACTTTTTGTAACATTAAGACTTAATATAGAGAGACTTTTCATTCTAATGAACTTGTTTATTTAATAAACAATATGGGTATGGAAAATGTATATGAAACAGTAACATACCTCCATAAATAATTCTAGTTGATGCAGCAACTTCAGCTCCAGCATTGTTATGAAGCCATTTCCTCAATTCACAATGGACCTGACACATATAGACACTGATTCTGTGAAAAGATATTGGCTTGAAGCAACTTAATAAAAACATTATCTTTGGAAAACGAATTAGTGCAAAATTAGAAATTGCAGATTCATGAAGATCAGATAAATTTAAGCAGAAAACGTTTTCCCTAAAATATCCTGCGCTTAGACCTTGTCTGATTGTGAGAATCAGGTTGCTGACCATGTGGTCCCAATCTTAATCCTAATGCTAACCCATACCCAACCAAACTCATTCATAGGTCGATTGAAAGTTCAAAGCAAAAGATTATAACTAATCCTCAAGGACAAATCATATGCGGTTGTCGTTACTAATTTATCTAGTTAAAAATCTTTCCGTTTCATGCATAGTGCATTATGCATATTACTATAGGCATACATTATGGTATTGTTTTTTCAACCCAATTGCAACCACCACTCAATATCCAAATTCCACAAGTCATAAAGGTAAGTGAGATATAAATCAGGCAGTTGGGCACCAGATGCCAGTCCTGAAACAATAAACTGTACATAGCACATAGTACATTACCAATAGCAGAAACATAGAAAGACCAAGTTCTAGTCTGTGCCAATCCTAAGAACATAAAACTATATATTTAGACAATGTACCTTATGAATGGTAGAAATGTAAAATCACCAAGTTCTTTGCTACAATTACAGCAGTACTCCAAAATATTGGCAGAGACATGTCAATGTGTTAAGCCCAAAGGCTTAATCATGCACATGCATACTCAATATTGATAAGTAATTAAAAATCGACTAGTTTTCTTGTAGTGATCAGACCAGTCCAATAAGTCAGCAAGTGTTCCACATGCTGGTAAAGGGATCAGTATTCCATGAACTATAATCATAGGGTGTCCTTATCCTGATATGCTTAGATGAGAGATGTCGGTGTCAAATAGTAATACAGATAGGACTAAGGAGCGCATCATGCATACACAATCTATAGATAGTGTACCACAAGAAACCAAATAAGGAAAAGAGCTTGGCATTGCACAATATATATGTTTGATAAATATTGCACAAAGAAGGATATCACCATCTCATATGTTAAAATGTTTGTGCGTATGAGTGTGGTGGGGTGGGGACTGGCTTGTTGAATGAATACTGTATTTCATGGTTGAAAACAATAATGGCCTTTCTAATGAAGCCACCATTCTCAATAAATAGACAATCATTTGCATAAAACTCTACAGAAACATTTCAGAATTTAACAGTAACTGAACGATAACATGCTTTCCAGCATGAAGATTCTTATTAATGAAATGCAAATTCAATAACAACCCAAACTTACTTCCTGTGCCTGAGCAGGGGTTGCAACCTTTCCAGTGCCAATGGCCCAAACAGGTTCATAAGCCAAAACAATATTCTCCCAGCTTGACACCTTTTCTGAAAGAGAATATGGAAAATTATTCATCAAATATATCCATTCATAAAGAACAAATAGAGCTAGAAAAAAGAGATATGGCATTTAATTACAAATTCATGTAACATTAAAAATGGAAAACTTGAGCCCAGTGTAGGTAATAGAATGTTATTTCCAATGACAAAGGGTAGAAATGGAAGAGAAGACCAAATCACAAAATATGACAAAACCTGAGTAGATGGAGGAGTTAAAGTATCACATATTTCACCAATGCTTTATGGTGATGGTGTACCTGCAATCGATTTAGTTTGTGCAGCAACAACAGCCATTGTAGATCCTGATTCTCGCTGCTCAAGAGTCTCCCCAACACAGGCAATCACTTTCAAGCCTTGGGTAAGTGCATATGCAACTTTATCTCCAACAAACTGCATATATACAAATGAAGATAACATATTAATCAATAATAAAAAGCCAAAGCAAAAAGATGATGTGAAATGATTAAAGCTACATCTGGCTCACTGCACCATACTTTACCTCATTTGATTCAGCTAAAAGACTTCTTCTTTCAGAATGACCAAGAATAACCCAAGGAATGCCCAAATTGACAAGCATCTCAGCACTGTGCAAAATGAAACATCAGTTTCACATTTAACAATTTAAACTGCATGGTGTCCAATTACCAATTCACAAAAATATATCTGACTCAAATAAAGCAAACTCTAGAAAAGTTCATTTTCAGCAAACAAAGTAAACTCCAAAGAAAATAGAATATAAAATCAATATTGAGCAAATGATGATTATTGGTCAAACAATAGCAGAGAACCTCTAAAACCCATGAAAATAAAGTTAAAAATATGTTTCTTTACTATTTTTCTAATTTTTAATCTTTCTCACAAATTTAATGTTCAACCAACTCTTGATCAGAGGGCTTAACCCCATCAAGAATATTAATTCCTTAAAGGAACAAGGAAGAGATGGAATGCTCAGTGAAATGCCAATATTAAATTCAATTTTTTTTAGTAGAAAAGTATACAATGATCTGGTTATGGCAAGACCCGCCAAAAAGATAACCATTTAAACACATCATAAAAAGTTTAAAACCAAAGGCTCAACTACAACATGAAAAGGTAGCACGTTAATGAATCTTCTGTCAACCAGCAAGCTGGCAGCAACAACCACCTTAACAGTCATACGGTTAAGTCTCTGACAAAACAATTCAAATAACAATTCTTTCTAACAACCCTTTCATGATCAAATAGAACTTGATCATTAACAAATAAAACTTAATACCAGGACAGCCAAAAGGAGAGCAGGGAAACGTGGATTATATGCATAGGCATCAAAACATACCTGACCTCACCAGTGAAAGCACCTCCTTTCCTAGCCCAGCAATTTTGTGCAGCAACTTGGAAATCAGACCTTAGTAAACTTTTTACAAAAGAAAGAAACACAAATGGAGGACTAACCACAACCTCTGCAAGAGAACAATGTTTTACCACATAAAAACTTGAAGACAAACAAACACCAGTTACAAGATACTATAGAATGATAAGTGAAAGGAAATAAAGTGAGAAACATGGATTGTGTGTATAAAAATTACTTTTAAAAATATTCTTTGAGTCCATGTATTAAACAAAAGGAAATATCTTTCTTTCAGATAACAAACTAGCTAATGAAATGAAATCTGACCTTTGCCAACTTTACCTTCACCATGAAGGTTTTGAAAATTTTCCCACTACACACTTACTAGAGATTGAAATGAAATAAAGTAACCAGTTACAAGACACTATAAAATGATAAGTGAAAGGAAAAGAGTGAGAAACATGTATTGTATATAAAAAAATTACTTCTAAAAATAATCTTTTGAGGCGGCCTATTGAATGAAAGGAAATATCTTTCTTTTAGATAACAAACTAGCTAATGAAACGAATTCCCACCTTCGCTAACTTTACCTACACCACAAAGGTTGAGAAAATTTTCCTACTACAGAATTACTAGTGATTGAAATAAGATAAAATAAGGACAAAATGCTTGCTAATTTGGGAAATTTGGTAAATTGGGCAACCATACTCTAATGCATTCCCCTCAGGGGTGAACAAAATATGACATAGAAACAGCTGAACTCAACTTACCCACATCATCTTCTGATGGTACTTCAGCCTCATTCAAAACAGCAACAAGCTTCTTCACCTCCTAAATCTTAGTTCCCAGATCCATATTAAATTAAAAAAAAATTTAACCCATCATTCATTCAACAGTTTACGTAATTCCGTGTGTAATAGTGACAAAGCTTATTGAGTTATGGCCTGCTATAATCCAACATCAACCTAATCCCCTAGCTCTCAGTTTTTCTGTATTACGGAATTTAAAATTAGCACCATTATGGGATATGATATTGACTGATATCTAAAGAAACAAATCGCACGTTCTCTAACTCATCTGATGGTCCAATTTAAGTTATTTAACTACCAAACAAATGACTGAAGGTGGACAAAATAAATCTTAAAGGAGTTACAGCGTGCTAAATGAACTGACAAAAATGTCTCTCAATCAACTTCTGATCATAAACCAGGAAAAAAAAATTAACCCTAATTGTTACCACTGCAAGACCTGTCACACGGCACGTAAAATAAATCCGCATGTGAAATAAATAAGAAACTATGTTATGAAAATCCGAGATTCGAGATCAAATTTGTTATTGAGAAAAATCTCCAAATTACTCATCTTTCATAGTCCTCTCCCGCTCAATAAGCCCTTCCTACCCAGCAGCAGTCCCCCAGTTTTGTTCCTTCAAAAATTGAGGTGGAAAAAAACATATCTTTGAATAGGAATCCACTCTTCGCAAAATTTTAAGAGTGTGGATCGATCACTGATCCATCGACTCCAAACACAGAAAAATCGGGGATAAGAAAACTCGTTAACGGCCTCAATCGGTGTTTTTGACAACCAAGCATAAATTAATAAAACTGAGGATCAGAAACATACGCATTTCAGTTGCCGACGAGAAATTTTCCCATTTTTCAAA
Source organism: Tetrastigma voinierianum (assembly GCA_016808115.1). NCBI lineage: Eukaryota > Viridiplantae > Streptophyta > Magnoliopsida > Vitales > Vitaceae > Tetrastigma > Tetrastigma voinierianum. The sequence continues at coordinate 92,894 of JAEQBH010004184.1, read as the reverse complement.
CTAAAATCAGAGAGGTACACAGCCCATCTATAGACAAAACAGGGAGCTGAGTTTCGCTTTATAATGCACCAGAATATTTTTAATTTGTTCCATATATATATATATAGTGACTCCGGACTTTTAAGCGTGAGCTTCCACGTAATCCCATCTTTTATAAAAGCAGCATGACTCATCCCTCCTGATTCTTCTTTGTTCCACTACAGCTAGTCTAATGCTATGTCAAAATGAATCATTTTTTAATTTTCTCCTACATTTATTTCATTTAAATGAAAATTATTCGAACTGCATCATTTGTTTCTTATTTTGAGTATTTTTTTGTGAAAGAAGTTTTGGGTATTGGAATCTTACAAAAGTCATTGAGAGCAGAGTTATACTAGTCTTTATAACTAACATGAATAAAATTTTCAGTAAAATTTGCTTGTCAAATACTATAATAACAATTCTTTTTTCTATAATTTATAGTTATATTTGATTCTTTATGAACATAAAGACACTCATAAATATGTAGACTTGAGAAAATTTTCGAATATCCTTCGTTAACAACATAATAGAACTAGGGATATTTTTAGTACTTTCTTCTAGATAGGTTTCATCGAGCTGATTTTTTTTCTTAGGGGCATTTGTCCCTTTAAAATTTTTGAAAAAAATTGTCTTCAAGATGAATTGAACCTTTGATCTTTAGACCATTGTGTTACAATCGTCTCTTTAAAAAAATATTTTTCCCCTAATTATATTTTCTGAGTCTATTATTGGTATTAATGATAATGCATAGGCAAGATTTTTTATTTCTACATTGTATAATTTTAAAAGGTTGTACTATATATGTTCACTTTTTGTATACTTTGATACTAATGGATAGGTAATTTATCTTTCTCTCTAGTTGGTCTTCACTTGGTTCTAATAAAGTCAAAACTGATAATTAAAATTTGAAATGTATAATAAGATATTAAATTCCTATTGATCTCAATTGATCTAGTTAATGTGTTGAGAGGTTGGATATTCACCTTTTGAGCAGGTGTGAGCTCCTAACGAAACAAAGGGAAGAAATTATAGAGAAGAAAAAAGAGAGAATTATGTTATTTCATTCTACATCCAAGCCAATAAACAATAAAATATTTTTAAAGGGCAAGAGCTACAAGGATCTTCCACAAACCAACTAACAAATTATTGGAGGAAAAGACAAAAATAACCCTTAACAAATATCCTATCCACACACGTAATCCTTCAGTTTCTTAGGCCTCTTGATGGTTCGTTTGGGCCTTTCCAATGGTCTTACTCCTTTGGGTTCCTTCCTTGCTACCTCTGTCTTATCTTCATGAGCCTCCATCGTAATAGCAGCAAGTGGATTATGGGGCTGATCTTGTTGGGACTTTGGAATCCACAAAACCCATTGTACAAAATGTCCACATCGAATAAAAACAAAGCATTTCGAGACGATTAAATAATGAATAATTAACGGAGCCCACTGGTAAGACCCCACTTTAAGTGGGCGAGATGACCTATGCTGCTCAGCCTGCTTCACACGCGCCGCCGCTGCGCTTCCGTCCGTCCCGCCGACTCGCTTGGCTCCTGCCTTGCTAACCCTATTCAATCATGGAGAAAAGCTGTAAAAGTTCAATGGCACTCAAATGCCAAGAGACAAACAAAAGATGTCGTTTCTATCTCACAAACTCAACTTCGCAAGATTCTCAACGAGGATGGTCCTAAATCGACGCCGAAGAGCAGATAAAAAAAGTTGGCCACTGTGGATGCATGGAATCATTCTAACTTCCCGTCAAGAACTATCTCCTCAACGGTCCCGAAAATACTTCTATAACCCGCTTAAGGAAGGCGATAGTCCCATGCTAAGTACAAAAACTCGAAGATGCCTGGATCGAAGAAATTCATCGGTTTCAGAAATTTGACTTCAAGATGGTTGATTCAAAGACCTTCTTAAGTCAGTTCAAGAGCTTCAAGTGGTTATGCATGATATTCATGTCAAGGAATGACTCTAAGTGAGACATCATGGTCGTGATTCAATAAAAACTCCGCCACCATCTTCGAGTGGATTTCAAAATTATCTCAAACAATAAGAGAAAGGAGAGTTGTCACCAAGACTTGATTGTTCTATTGGTGGATCGAGGAAGACAATAGGGCCGCCTAGAAGAATGTCGGGAAGAATCTGTAGTTTCAAAGGTCACGTTGTCAAGAAGGATCGAACTGCAACAAGAGAAGAGGAAAATGCTTTGAAGTAAGTTCGGGAGAGGGATTCATCCAAGGCATGAAGAAGTTCGCGGATGCGTTTCAATCAGAGAACCGGACATCGAGCCAAAGACTCAGAGCCAAGAAAATATTTAAAACGAGCTAATGTATGAAAAGACCCCACTTGTCAATATGATATCAACTGGATCGCTATGATATTCATGTAATACGCTGAAACCCCAAGGAGCACGCTGGATTGATACCGAGCAACTCGTCACATCTCGCAAAACAGACGATGTTTTCGCCCCACACAACCGGCTAAAGGATTTAAAACTTTATATTGCGTAATTCATCAACTCCTATAGCAGCGCTGGGAAAGATCGCTTCTCTAAAGATGACATCCGAAAGATTGTGACACTAATTAATGTTCTCGTATATGCGATGTTCAAGAAGAATTTAGTGTCACAGATCTCTCCTTAGCAAGAATGGCTTCAAGTTGGTTCTCGATCCGATAATTTTTGGGATTTCAAAAGAGATGTATATAAGAAAGTGGTTATCTCGAAAGTGATGGTTTGTTCAAGTCGAATGTAATGACTGCCAGAATTTCATGATGACGAAATAAAGTTGATTCTTCTTATGAGCTCTGAGTCTTCTAACATTTGGCATGCTAGACTAGGACACGTTAACTATGCTCACAAAGCAAATTAACGAATACGGGTTGTCGCTCGAATTTTGATCATTCAAGTGAGAAATGTTAAATCATTAATCTAAATTTTCTAAGTTCCCTTCCATATACTTCAGAGACGAGTTTCGTAACCTGCATTTATCACACATAGATATATGCGACATGAAATCAATACTGCCAAGAGAGTAGGAAGGGCATTTTATTACTTTATAGATGATCGTCATAGACAGTTATGTTTATTCGCTTAGTAGCAAAGATGAGGTCATGAATGCTTTTAAACTTATAAGGCCTAAGTCAAACTCGACTAACAAAAAATTAAAATCATAAGGAGGACAGAGGTAAATATGAATTTCCGTCGAGGAAATTTGTAATCGAGTTTGTATCGTTTCACTAAATGACTTCTCCTTATACACCACAATCTAATGGGAAAGGGTGGGAAAGGAAAAATCAATCTTTAAAGGAAACAATGAATGCATTGTCAATAGTCTTGCCACTACAAAATTTGTGGAGGGAAGCTGTTTTGACGACGAATTTTATTTTAAATAGAGTATGTCACACCCCGATTCCCAGTCCGACCCGAATGGCGGATTCGAACCGGGTTCAGGGTGCGAGACCGAACTGGGACTCTTTACCTTTTTTTTTTTTTTCTCAGAGCTGAACTTATAACAAAATCAAAATATCATATACAAAATAAAGCTACCACCGTAGTGGTGTTTACAGTACCAGTACATACAATCCTGAGTCCCATTTACTTATACATATACAATAACAACTTTACATTGCAATTACATATTTAGAGCGTAGAACTCCATCAGGATGAACTCTTACTAAAGGCTTTTACTACCAGATGCTGGATGTTTTCGTGACGCCTTCTCCTCGTACCTACACTGACAAACCGTGCTGCTTTACGCCACAGGAACATATGTCTTATGCATATACTACTTTAAGCATAAACAATAATGTATATCGACCCTACGCATTCATATAATGAACTTATACAATTACTTATGCTTATTCAGATCTCCCATCCGAGTTACAAAGCTTATTACCCGTACGTACTTACTAAAGCTTATATCGCTACTTCTTATCTTATACTTTACTTAACTTACACTTATAGTGATTTATTCTTATTCCGACCTCGTAGGACACATATTTATTCTATCTCCCAGAGGACGTATACTTATATAGATTTCCCGTATGCTACCGAGCTTATTCATATACTCTATACTTATCTCCCGTAGATTACATACTTATTCATTCCTCGCATACTGCAGATCGAACTTATACATATACTTAGATTGAGGTAATTTATCCACATACTATACTTCATCTCTTTATACTTGTTCGATCTCCCTGTAGAGGAGTTACAGAGTTTATGCTTATACAGAGGTACCCTTAGGTACTACAAGGCTTATACTTATACTTATACTACTGAGTTTACACTTGTTCGAGGTACCGAGGTACTACAAGAGATATTACTGAATCTATACCGATATTGCGGAACTTATTCTTATAATGAAGTACTGCATGTACTACTTGTTCAAATGTACCAAAAGACACGCAGATTGAGGCTTATATCAAACTTATATTTAATTAAAAGTACCAGTAGTAATACTTCAACTTATACTCATACTGGGTACACGAGGTATCACGAGTTTATCCTAATCTTAGCTTATACCTGAGGTACCCGTAGGTACCACATAAATTAATTAGATACAGAGGCACCTGTAGGTACGATAGAACTTTTACTTATTCTTGTATTTCGGATCTTACTCTTGTATTACGGAGCATATACTTGTCTTACGGATCTTATACTAGACATGTGTGCCTTATTCAGATTTTGATTCAGGTACGCAGACATGAACTTACACTTGTCTTACGAATCCTATACTTATGTTACGTAGCCTTATTCTCAGATTGATCTTATACATGTATTACTAACTTATAATTGCCTTGCATTTTAACTTATACTTGTATTTTGGAGCACATACTTGTATTTCAGATCTTATACTGTATTTTGCATCTTATAATGCCAGACATGGAACTTATACTTGTCTTACTTAACTTATACTCGCATAGACCAGGTCAGACATGAGACTTATTCTTTATATTGGCGTAACTTATACTTATATTACCGATACGGAAATACCCGTAGGTACTACAGAAATTTTACTTGTACAAAAGTACCTGTAGGTACTATAGAACAGATACAGAGGTACCCGTAGGTACTATATAGATTTTACTTGTACAAAAGTACCCGTAGGTACATTCAGATCTTTACCATATTCATTTATTTACTCTTATTCTTTATTCAGAGTCTTATCATATAATCAAGTGGGGACGCTCTGCACTAATAATACTGAACGAGTAGGACATAAAGACAATAAGACTCAGCGCATAAAGATGCACTGAGGTCCCATAGCACAAAGCAAGAGTGCCGAAGCACTGACAGAGAGTGCCGTCGCACTTGTAACTCCCCGTCCCAAGAGAGTGTATAGTACATGTAACTGTAGGGGCGTATAAGAACACCAAGTGAACTTGTAATATTTTTGGGAGTTATTAATAAGGATGAAAATATGAAATGATAAATTTATAAACTAAATTTGCAGACTAAAAATGCAAGAAAAGCCAGAATCGCCATAAAGGATATTTAAAATCATTAAACGAGTATTGGCTACATTAGAAATAATGTAAGAAATATTTTACAATATTAAAGTGACTTAAGACCCTTTGCAATTAAGGTATAAAATGATATAAGTCATAATGCGAGAAGATAGGATGCTAAAATTGAATAAAATAAGTCGATTTGCAAAAATTAAAAGCGATGGAAGGACTTAATGACAATTAAGGTATAAATGGATTACAAATGTGGATGAGGACAAACAAAAGCCAACCTCATTTTATTCACAAAGCTAGAGCTCACGCTTTAGAGCAGAGGAAAAGAGCAAAGGAGAGAAGAGGAGGGAAGTTAAGAGGAAGAAGCAAGGAGAAGGAGTAGTTAAGGTCAAACCAAGATATGTTTTTGTCTTCAATTCATGGGGTGTGATTCCTGCGCTTTGGTTCGAGAATTGTTGTCTTTCGCCTGTGGTTTTGGGAAGAGATCACCTAAACCTAGATTTTGTCGATATTATGAAAACCCCACCAAGCAGAAAAATAAACAATTTTCGAATCATCATATTTTATACATTATGTATTAAGAATCAAGTAATCTTTCGTTGAATTCATAAGATTTTCACCTAGGGTTTTGTGGTTTGAATTTCCAAATCACACCATGTTGTGGAGTTGTTTTGAGTTAGATTTCATGCAGCTTTTGAGTGTATTACACAAATAGAAAAAGATAATGTTGGGTTTTTAAAGGGAATGCTGTCAAAATTTTTGTAAAACCCCTGTTCTTGTTTTGGATATAGATTAAGTTATAATCATCCAAATCAATTGATTCCAATTTTTAAAGAACCATAAGAGATAGGGCTACAAATGTATAGAAGGGACCAAGAGCAAATTGTAGCTCTAAGGCTCCCAACATGGACTGAAAGGTGAGTCAGCTCACTTGATTATGCTCTGTTTTGGGTATGGTTGTATGTTTTGTCATAAGTGGAGTTTCACTCATCCAAATTGAGTGATTCAAAATTCTGCGTAAAATAGAATTCTAGGGGAATAAGTTAGCTGAAGGGAAGTGCACGCAAATTGTAACCCCAAAGTGCCCAGAAATTTTTCCAAGTGGAGCTATGTGCAGATTCTGTTCTATCAATCGAGTAACGAGATATAAATACAATAACTTTGAATTTATGATCCACATTGTAAGATTCCAATTGGAGAAGAAACCTTAGGAACCATAACTTCAAATGAGTGAAGAAAAAATTCCAATTTATGGAGTTAAGATCCTGTAAATCAAGGATACCAAGAGGTGATTCAAGAAGTTAACCAAATTGGCATCAAAACACGCCAGAACTTGTGTTATGTGTTGAGGGCTTAGAGAAGGAATTTTAACTTGAAAATTTACAGAGATGTCATTGGATATATAAAGGACTGATCTGAGAGTTTCATAATTTTTGAAGACTTTGAATAATTTTTGGGGAGATATAAACTATAGAGTATTGTTAAAAAGGCTGCCAAAATGAGTGGTTTTTTTGTTAGGTTTTTTTAAAGTGCCTAAGTGTAAATTGTTAATTTAGTTTATATGAATGTTGTGTGACCCTAAAGTGATTCCGTGTGGTGAAGTACGTAAGTTTTGATGCCAGGTAGTTATTAATGCTGCCGTATTCGCGAGTGTAGGCTAAAAGCAAAGGCAGAAAGTGAGTGAGCTAGCCTGTTTGAGAAACAAAGAGAGTAAACTGATTTAAAATTGAGTTTATAAAAGGAAAGATTTTTAATTAAAATGAAAAGTTTAATGTAAATGTATATATATATATTAAATATGTATGCATATGTTAAGGCATTATGAAAGTTTAAAAATGTAAAGAATGCATATGTGTTTTAATGATAAAGCAAAGGATTTAAATGGATTAGAATACATGAAAGAAATGTTTTACCGATGGTTACCCTAACCCCATATGACTGTTAGCGACTGAGTATCGTACCGAGGTACCTTAAGCGTAAGGATTTAGAGGGAAACACAATTAGGTTACCAAATGAGGAGGGAAATAGATTTTAGTGTACATCCTTACACATGATAAGGTGCTATGGACTAAACCCGCAAGACGAGCCCAGCCAGAGTGGTTATGACTCAGATTGAGATTGTCCTCACCGCGCATCTAAACTGTCATGCTGCACTCCCCGGGTTCCATTAAGAAAAGTAAAGAGTTAAATTGGCTTTATCAGAGGCATTTATTACTTAGAGAGCACGAAATGTCAGTTTTAAAATGAAATGTACGAATTACCAGCTCCTTTAGCCACTTTTTCCGTATGTTTCAAAACATTTTCGTGACTCGAGACGGCGCACCGTGACCTCCTCGCAGATTTGTTACTGAGAGATTTCACATCTCAGACTGCATTGTATAAATATTTTGCATATTGTATATGTCTAATATTTCGCTGCTTATATACGGTATACGTATATTTTGAAGTGCCGGCAGAACTACGCGCTTTCGATCCTCAATGATCGATACAGACGAGCGCCGGCTTATCCGTCAAGCCCAACTCTTTTATAAAACTCCAGGTAATGGAATGAAAAGTTTTAACGTTTTACATCAAGTAAATAAAATGAATAGTATGTGTATATATTTTTGTTTGTTTAATTGGGCTATGATAAGAGTCCAAATAAAGTTTAGAATGGAAAGATTAGAAGCATAAATGTTTCAGGTCTTGTAATTCCAGAAACAAAATAGAACTGCGATTTTCCTCGAAAATCTAAGTGTTTGAAAAAAAGAAAAAAATTAATACTTCACTTCCGATTATTTTCTAAAGATATGTTAAGATTGTAAATGTGGTTTGTCTATGGATTTTAATTGATTGTTTTAAGGAAAATTTTATATCCATGAGTGCTGGAGGTCCTTCGTTCATGAGGTTAATCCGGTCGAGATCCTTCAAGATTGAACTGAGTACCAAGTACTAATGTGTCAAGCATCTACGAGTGCCACAAGACTAATCGTAGAAAGATCAAGACTAATGTACCGGCAATGGTCAGAGAGTGTCGTCAAGACTAATCGAGTACCGGCATCATACGTGCCTATCCACATACAGATAGATCATGTCATTCAATAACTAAATTTTATAGAAGTTTTTATAAATTATATGAGTTCGTGAACTTTACTATCTTATAATAAGGGCATTCTATCCACATTATGTGTGTTCATGACATATGGCATTTCATGTTTATGTTCACGCTTCAGCCGTTTTCATTTCATATCATATTTATGTTCATGAACACATTTATACATATTGCATTCTATATTTTTCTTTTTCATGCATGTTGCATGCTGAGATTTATATACTTATATCGTATCATCCCGAAATATACCCTAAAGAAGCTTTCTGACTCGTTTAGGTATATTATAAGTTAAATATGAATTTTCGGAAAATAAAACGAGAGACCCGGAATTAATTCGAGAACTAAGGGTAAAGTGGTAATTTACCACTTGAGGACCCAAAGGTAATAAAGCCAAAAGATAATATGCCAAAATAGAAATTTAATAAGTTAGGGTGCAAATAGGAGAGAAATGGGGGACCAAATGCAAATGAAAGTTAAAACCAAAATGGGTTTTATTGGAAGGCCAAACATGGCCTTAACTAACAAGGGGTATAAGAGCCATTGGTCTCTCAAAAATGAGAGACCAAACCGTAGAGAGAGAGAGGGGAGAGGAGAAGAGAGAAGAAGAGGAAGAGGAAGAGAAGAAGGAGGAGAAGAAGAGGGAGAAGCCAAGATCAAAGGTATGGAACTGATTTTTGTATGAAACTAACCTTGATTATGGATTCTATGAGATTATGTATGAATTTCCATGCTTGGTTGTTATAGTTGTCCTCTAAATCCTCGGTTTTGCTAGGTTTCCATCTAACCCAAAGATTATGGAGAAGGTAACCCCATGGCACACAAGATGGTTATAATCCTCTTTGTGTTGGATTCATGGTTAATTGAGAGTCTTTGAGTTAGGGTTTAGAATAAACCCTAACTAAACATCATGTTTGGTTTGTGTATGGGTCATAACCCATATTAGAATGATTTTTGGAGGAATTCATGAAAGAATTTTGAAGAAAGATATGAAATTGAAAGAAGAATTGAGTAAAAATAGAGATTATAAGATGAATTTGGAATGGTTTTGAGGTGTTTATGGAGTATGTGCTGAATTGTATCAAAATATGGAGAAAATGGAAGAAAATACACATTCGGGCATTTTCGGGGACATGTACTGCACACCTTGAAAGTGTACTCCCCAGACACCTTCCGTAACCCAATGTGTACTAAGATTAATGTTAGGGGTGTACTTGCAGACACTGCCTCGCTTTTCCTAGCTTTGACCACTGTGATTTCTACCATAACTTACTCATTTCTTATCCGATTTGAGTGATTCAAGTGGCCAATTAAAATAGACTTCAAGGAAAACCAAATATAAAGAATAGGCATCGTCAAATTCTGGATCTAAGTGGCCCAAAAATTCACTCAAAGTAGGGCTATGTGCAAGCCAAATTCTGGTTTCAGTTTTGATCATAGAGTAACTGGTTGTTTTGATGTAACTTGAGTCTCAAGTGTTCACCAAGTGATTCCAGTTGGAATAGAACCCTTAGAACCTTAGCTTTAAAAGAGTACAAAGAGATAGTGTCAAATATGAAGTTAAGACCCCGGAAAAATTAGTAATACAAATTGTCCCTAGAAAAATCGGTAAAATGACTAGTTGCCATGAAAATGCCATAACTTTAGTTCGATAATCCGATTGGATTAATTCCAATTCTTAAATAAAGTAGATTCATATAGGAATAAGAATATATGATAAGATATGATAGGATATGTCATAAGATATGATAGGTATAAGTCATAAGATATGATAAGATATGATAGGATATGTCTTAAAATACGATAGTCTAAAGTACACGAATGATAGACACATATGAATATAAGATTATATGACGTGAACATATGATTGTCATACATAAACAAATAGATGGAACATGATAGAACATAGAGTATATGAAATAGATAAAGACATGACAAGAATATGAATATGATATGAATATAGATTATAAGGATATATACTTAAACGAATAGATAAATACGCAAGAATAAACGATAGAACACGAAACGACATGAGTATACGAGTAGACATACAAAAAGGAATAAGATGGAACACGCTAGGAACACATGATAGAAAGGCATAAATGATAAGACGATAGAGATAAGCAAAAGATGACAAAGCATAGGAAGGAGAACATGTACATAAATGATAGGTACATATATGAAAATGTGAATGAGTAAAAGCTTACATGATAGAAATATAGAAAGTACAAGAATAGATAAATCATGATAGAAATGTATAAATGATATAAAGAGATATGACTATATGTAATATATAGATATATGAGAATTGTAATGATAGTATATATGCATAAGCAATTATGATAACAATAGTTATTCATGCTTATGAGATATGTACGTAAAATCGAATAGTTCATTTCATTCTTAACCCCAGAGGGATATAGCATGCCTATGTGAGATACAATGTCGCAGCGATATTCATATATATTAGTATTCTCGCTTTGGTTGATGATATAGATCCTGGCTTTTGACTACCGTCTCGCATGCTGATAGTACCTTCAGTAACATGTATTGCAGATCACTGTCTCAGATAAATGATAAGACCTTCCGGTGACATATTATTTCCCGTATCCGCTCCTAAGGTATTCGCAGACATGAAACCTAAAAGGAAATGATATGTATAAAATATATGACATGATATGAGAAGTATACATTGCTATGCGATGAAAGTGATAATCATAAGTGAAACAAGAAGTATAGTATAACTTGATATGAAATAAGTATATAAAACACAAGAAAAGTACGTAAAGTATACAAAAGCACAGCATAGATAGATAGAATAAGAATGTACCAATGTATATGAAGATGGGAGCAGACAGGATAACGGATATGAAAAGTACAAGATGAGCATATAACAAGGAAAGTATCACGATGGTACAAGTATGAAAGTGAAAAATGCAATAAATCCTTAGAACTGAAAGATGAAAAAAGACATAGACTAAAGAGACATGATAAGTATAGGAATAGGTAAGTACTGGAAATAGAATGCAAAAGTATAGTAAAGGATATGCCAAATACTTAGAACATGTAATAGAAAAAAAGTTTGACATGCAATAGGGACTAAGTATTAAGGAATTTAAGTTATATGAAAATATGTTTAAATATATATATATATATATATATATATATATATATATATATCTCACTCTCTCTCTCTCCCATATATATATATATATATATCTCTCTGTGCATATGTATAGAGCTTGTGACGATCGCCATTGGTGGTTGTCCATGCTTATATTCCCACTAATGTAAACATATGATGTGAAATTCCAGTCGTGTAGATAGAAGAGGCTCAGAAGGGACGGGGCGTTCCATCGCCAGACGGGCCGACTCAAAGATAGGTGCTCACAGAAGCTGGCTTTGCTTCCGCAATCTCTAAAGATTTGTATTTAAAAATGTCTTGTATAAGTATTTGTATGAAATAAATGGGACTGCGGCCTTATGTATGATTTTTATGGACACCACTCCAGTGGTAGTTCTTTTGGTATATGTAAATGAAATTTTTGTTATTACATAAATTATTTGTATACTACAAGTACAAGAAATATCTTTCTGAGAAAGAAACGGTGTGAGAGTCGATACGATATACTAGTATAGATAGTATCAGCATGGACTTGGTTTGAATCACGACAGTAGAATTCCGGACGGGATGGGAGCACGGGTGTGACATATACGGTATGACACCTATGTGTTCACACATCATTCATGTATTCTTGTTCCTCTATAAATCTACTTTACTTAGAAATTGAAATCATTCCAATTGAATCATCCAAACTCAAGTTATGGCCTTTTTACGCCAAACTAGTCGGTTTACCTAGATTACACTAGGAACAGTCTGTAATACCTATTTTCAGGGATCTTAACTCCATATTTGATACTGGTTCTTTGTACTCCTTTGAAGCTAAGGTGCTATGGGTTCTCCTCCAACTGGAATCACCCAAATCGGAGCACAGGAACTCAAACTATGTCCTAAACAATCCGGACTACTCTATGGTAAAAAACTAAAGTAGAAATTGACCAGACATGCCCCACACTTTGAGTGAATTTTTGGGCCACATGAATCAGATTTGGGTACCTATTTAAGGATGTTTGGTTCTCCTTGAAGTATATTTTAACCAGAAACTTGAATTACTCATCGGATAAAGAAATGACCAAGTTATGGCCCAAAAATCTGACGGTAAAATAGAAAAGCGAGCATACGGTACCGGTACCGGCTCTGTGTGTCTGCGTGCCGCCCTCAGTACCGAATGTGTGTTTTTCTTCCATTTTTCCATATGTTGATACCCAAATCCAACTCTAATCTCCATATACACATCAAAACCACTCCAAATTCATCTTGTAAATATTTTACTCAAATCATCTTTCAAACCTTTACATCTTACCTAAAAACCCATCATGAATTCCTCCCAAAAAAAAAACTATAATGGGTCATAACCCATGCATAAACCAACTATAAAGCTTAGTTAGGGTTTGTTCTAAACCCTAACTCAATTACATGAAATTAAACCATGAATCCAACCTCAAAGGGAAGAATCCATGTTTTTCTTATACCATTTAGGGTTTTACCAACCCTACTTTCAAGAAATCTATGGTTGGGATGAAATCTATCAAAACCCTAGAGTTTGAAAACCATAGACATCCCTACCATAGTCCCGAATACACATGATCTCATACAAAATTCATGATTTCCAAACAAAATCCAAGATCCATACTCCCTTAGTCATAGTTCCATACCTTTTTGCTCTTTCTTTCTCTTCCTCTTCTCTTTATTCTTCTCTTCCTCTTTTCTCTTTCTTCTTCTTCTCCTTCTCTTCTCTTCTCTACGGTTTTCCCAAAAATGAACTAATTTGGTCTTAAATCAGCTCTCTAATATCCTTAGGTCATGTTTGGCTCCCAAAACCCATTTTTAGGTTAAGTTTTCATTTTGCATTTAGGTCCTTAGGTTCTTCTCTTTTTGAAAATCAAAGTATGCCATATTCTAATTTAGCCCCTGCTCTTTCCCTTTTATGACCACTAGGTCTTCAAGTAGTAAAATTACATATTTACCCTTTTGCTCTCATATAAATTTCCAGGTTTCTCGTTTTATTTCCGAAAATTCCCATTTAGCTTATAATATACCCTAAACAAAGTCAGCTACTAGAATATTTCGGGGTGATCTGAGTACCCCACGAGAAAGACACAATCTGCAGCTCCACATGAGAAATGGAAAGGCGAGAATGCCTAACCCAGATTATCTCAAAGTGTGGGGGTGTTTGGCTAAGGTTGCGGTTCCTAAGCCTAAAAAGGTTAAGGTAGGACCAAGGCATTGGCCCATGTTTTTGTCGGATATGCTGAGGAATAGCAATGCATATTGTTTTCTTGTTCCTGAGAGTCACGGAGATCCCCGGATAACCACATGTCAATACGATCATTGAATCAAGGGACCAACCGTTCTTTGAAAATATACTTCAGAGTATAACATAGTATATGAGTCAATTGATAATAATAAGAGGTCTCGAATAACATATCTAGAAGTGATCTAATGGAGGATGAACCTAGGCGTAGTAAAAGACAAGGACCTTCACGTCTTTTGGACTGATTTCTTAATGTATTTGTTGGAGAATGAGCTGGGCATTTCAAGAAGGCTGACTTAGCCGACCGTTACGGAAAAAAGCTATCAATAGTGATTGAATCCATCTTGTCAAAATCTGCATGGAAATTAGTTGACCTTCCTCCTTGTAATAAACCAGCACAATGTAAGTGGATTTTCAAGAGGAAAGCTGAAAGCGGGATGGTGCTGACTTGATAAAATATAAGGCTGAGCTTGTAGTAAAAAGGATACAAGCAGCGAAGGTCTTGATTATTTTGATACTTATTCTTTGTTACTAGAATTACATCTATGGGATGCTAATTGCTATAGCGGCGGTGTATAAGCTTGAAATCCATCAAATGGATGGCGACCTTCTTAAACGGAGATTTGGAAGAAGAAGCACTCTTTGGAACAACGAAGGGTTCATTATTCGGAGACGAGAGCAAGCATGTGAAACATCAAGTTTACTCTATGGATTGAAACAAGCACCAAAACAATGGCATGCTAAATTCGATGAAGTCTTGTTGTCGAATAGTTTCAAGATTAATGAAGTGCGATAAATGTGTATATGTTAAGCAAACTTCGAAGTATACACACCCATTTTATGTCTATATGTGACGATATGCCTCTTGACATTGATAATTGAGACATTAAGAAAATGCATAACTTGCCTCTCATTATTATCAAAATCTTGCCTTACAAGTAAATTTGATATATGAAAGATATAGGGAGTCCTTGATATTATTTGGGAGTTAAAATCCATAAGACATTTGGAGGATTAGCTCTATCACAATCCGTTATATTGAAAGCGGTTCTTGGAAAGTGAAAGAATCTAGATATTGTACCGATAAAGACTCAGTGAATCGTTAATTTACATCTTTCTAGAAGTCTTGGTGAAAACAAAACTCGAAAATGAGTATGCTGTATACTAGGCGGAGTTTAATGTATGTCATGAGCTGTACTAGAGGCGGGTTTTAACGTGCGAGTTAGCAAGCTAAGTCGATTCTGATTGATCCCGAATGAAAATCATTTGGAAAGCTATATGAAACGTTTATTGGGCTACTAAGAGCATACTCAAGATTATGCTTTGCATTACCACGAATATCAAACCCGAGTGAAGGATCTTGTGATGCAAAGTGGATAACCGGCACTAAAGACACAAAATCAACAAGTGGATATGTATTCACACTTGGTGGGGCCGATGTCTTGGAAATCATCCAAACAAACTTGTATTGCTAAGATTCACTATGGAATCGGAATTTGTGCTTTGGATAAAGCGGTGAAGAAAGTAGAAGTGACTTGAAATTTCTTGGAAGATATTCTAATTGGCCTAAACCGATGCATTGTATGTATACATTATGATAGTCAGCGAAGCCGGAAGGGCAAGGAATGTAATATATATGATGAAGTCTCGACACATCGTGAGAAGACATGACCGCAGTGAGACAACTTCTTTCTAGTGGAATTATCACCGTGGCTACCGAAGTCAGATAATATTGCGGATCCAGGTGACGAAAGGCTAGCTAGAGATGGTTGCAAAAAATCAAGGGAATGAGTTTAAGGCCTCTAAACAAGTCATCATAACGAGACACCCTACCTAGTTATTTGGAGATCCCGGGATCTATGTCACGCCGCGGATCCGTCAGGCAGATTAGCGGATTAGAGCAAAGTCAGGGCGAATACTATCTATACTATATACTGAGTCCCATTTATTTATACATGTACAATTTCTATTACAAAACATCAAAGATTGCGGAAGCAGCGCTGGTGAGCACTTATCTCTGAGTCGGCCTGCTTTACTAATGTGGAATGTTCAGTCCTCTATCCTTGTCTACTGCTTCTGTACCTACACGTATTGAACACCCGTGCTAAGCTTTACGCTTAGTGGGAACATAAGCATGGACAACCACCAATGGTGACCGTCACAAGCTTATACATGTGCATTTCATATAACTATACATATTCATATAACTTTTATTACTTATCATCTTTACATGCTTATTGCATGTCAACCTTTTTCCCGTTACCTGTACTATGTCTTTGGCATATCTTTTATCTATACTTTTACTGTATTCCTGTTTCTATACTTTACATATTCATATACTTCTCATCTTTCCATTTTATGACTTATTGCATTCCATGTATTATTACTTATATCATTTCACATACATTTGTACGTTCTTATTCTATCATATACTTTGTGCTTTCGTATACTTTTTGTACTTTTCTTGTGTTGGCTTAAAGCCAATATTTTCATATCATATCTTTATTTTTCGCATTACGTGAATTTCTATCTCATCTTTCATATTTCCCGTAGGAGTATAAGACTTATACTTTTACTATCATATCATATACTATCATATGTTTTCACATAGGCTTTCATGTGGTTTCATATACTATATTTTTCATATACCTTTCTCTTTTATCTACTTTCTATCCTTTTCGTGTACTATACTTTGTACTTTCCATATATTGTATTCATGTACTGTTCTTATACTATTTTCATATATCTATATTCATGTAATGTTCATTTCCTATACTGTTTTCCTGTTATACTTTTCATATGATATTCATATACTGTGCTTTTCATATACTATACTTTTTCATATACTGTACTTTTCATATGCTTTTCGTATACTATGCTTTTCATATACTATACTTGTTCATATACTTTTCATACTATGTACTTTTCATATCTTGTCATATTTTACTTTACTTGTTCTTATGTATACATACTTTCATCGCATAGCAGTCTTTATCTTCTCATATCATATCATATACTTTTTACATTTCCTGGCCCATATACTTTTCTTTTTCTTTTATGTTCATACTGCGAATACCTTAGAGGATCGGATCACGGAAAGAAATAACTATATGTACACGAAAGGTACTATCATTGTATGTGAGACAATGATCTTTTATCATATGTACGAAGGTACTATCAGCACGTAGAACAATGATATCTATATGTTTATGCCGAAGGTATCATCAACTATGGACAGTGACCTGTGCCATGTGTATGTAGTGACCCTTTCGGAGACCCGCCCAGTGATCCAAACGGGATCTATGTCATCGATCCAAGCGGGACGCGATATATGTCTGTATGTATTTTGTGCCATTCTACATGTCTTCCACTATGGCATGCTTATCTATCACCTGCTTGGAGTTCTGGCTGAGGACAATCAAGCTTTGTCGTTTACGTACATATCATAAGCATGAATAACTATTGTTATCATAATTGCTTATACGTATATACTATCATTACTTTAATACGTATTCGTTCTCATGTCGTAGCTTCATATTATGGTTTCTCATATTTTTTTCTATAAATACATATATTCATATCTTTGCTATCATTTAGTTTTGTCTTAGTATCATATCATGTAAATCCTATCATATATCATGAATGCATCTATGCACTCTTGTATTCATATATTCATATATATGCTATATCGTTATCATCTTTATCACTTTATGTTCTATGTAGATTTAGCTATTCATGTACTTTCTATATTTCTATCATGTATGCTTTACTCATTTCTTATATTCATATATGTACCTATCATTCATGTACATGTACTCATTCCTATGCTTTGTCATCTTTCTTATCTCAATAAGATTAACATCATTTTATGCCTTTCTATCGTATGTTCTACGTGTTCCATCTTATTCGCTTCGGTATGTCTATCATACATTCATATCATATAATCCTATATTCATATCATATTCATGTATTCTTGTTCCTCTATGAATACCTTTACTTTAGAAATTGGAATCATTCAATCGGACTTCATCAAACTAAAGTTATGGCATTTTTCATGCCAAACTAGTCAATTATCGATATTACACTTGG
The DNA here is from genome assembly GCA_016808115.1 of Tetrastigma voinierianum. Lineage (NCBI taxonomy): Eukaryota > Viridiplantae > Streptophyta > Magnoliopsida > Vitales > Vitaceae > Tetrastigma > Tetrastigma voinierianum. The sequence continues at coordinate 74,860 of JAEQBH010004184.1, read as the reverse complement.
GGTACATTTATGTCTCATTTTCAAGGTGTCTTGACTCCATATTTGACACTTGTTCTTTGTACCTAAGGGTTCTTCTCCAACTGGAATCACCCAAATCTGAGCACCAAAACTCGAGTTATGTTCTAAACAACTCGGACTACTCTATGATCAGCCCGATACAGAATTGGCTTTTAGCCCACTTTGATGAATTATGGGTCGTAGGTCAGAATTTGATGATGCCTATTTCTGGATGTTTAGTTCTCACTTGAAGTCTAGTTTAATTAACCACTTGAATCACTCAAATCGGATAAAAATGAGCAGTTATGGCTAAATACGAACACTGGTCAAATAGAGCGGGGTGTACCTTTTGTTCATTCTTCAAGTCTGAGGTTCGGTTACTGAAATTTGTACGGTACGAGGTCAGGTATGCCACGATGCAGGTCTTCAAAAAATGCCCCGAGAATGTGTATTTTTCTTCCATTTTCCATATATTATTACCCAAATCATTATAATATGAATTATAACCATACTCAAACCAAACATGATGATTAGTTAGGGTTGTTCACAAGCCCTAACTCAATTACTCTCAAATTAAACCATGAATCCAACCTAAAAGAGAGGATTCTATAACCATCTTGTGCCATTTAGCGTTTTACCAACCCTAATTTCAATACATCTTTGATTAGGATGAAATCCTAACAAACCCTAGGTTTGGGCAAGATAATAACCATACAATTGCATGGAAAACCATTCAAAACTTTAGAATTCCATATAGTTCCATACCTTTTTACCTTGACTTATCTCATTCTTCCTCTTCTCTTCTTCTTATATTTATAGCTGCTCTTGCTTCTCCTCTTTTCCTCTCTCTATACGGTTTGGTCTCTCAAATGAGTATTCTGCATCTCCCATTATTGTTGTTAAGGCCATGTTTGGCCTTTACATTTTTCAACACTTTTCTCATTTTTGCACTTAAGTCCATCCATTCTTTATTATTTATATTCCATCTTTTCTCTAATTGCCTTGAATCCCATAACTTCTTCTATTTACATTTCATTTTTAAACATTTCATATATATTAACCCCTAGTCTTATTTACCATAGGCCACTAGGTCCTTAGAGGTAGTAAATTACATGTTACCCTTGGCTTTATTATTAATTAAAAGTTTCTTGTTTTATTTTGAAAATTCCTATTTTAGCTTTTAATATACCTAATAGTCAGCTGCTAGGGTATGTTGGTGTTACAATCTAAGTTTAAAGGGACAACTAAGTTATGAAGGCAGGTGTAGAGTCTTTGTCCTTGTTTGTTTCTGTTCTCGGATAAAGACGGTATTAATATGTGAAAGTTAAGCGAAGATTTTAATGATTGTGAAGCTATGTGTTAAATCACTGTATGTGAGTGTGAAGTGGCAGCTGCTGTTGAAAAGAGAGGTGAAAAGGCGAATTCATACAAAACACTCATGGGGACCGGGACGGTGTTCATGGCCAAAGCAGGCACAACGAGTGAGAAAGGCAATTTTGTCGGCTTGGTTGTGTGATTTCTATTTATTACAAAAACACACGAAGATTAAAACGGGTTCAAGACTCATCAAGTCTCTTGAGATGGCAGATAGGTTTCACTAAGGAAAGTTCGAAGTCTCGGACCTACTTATCCCGGTGCAACGTTTTCTCATGGAATAATCGCACTTTGCATCTCATGCATACACGGAGAGTATTGATATCAGAACTTTTCATTCATGTGGGGGATTGTTAGGACTTTGGAATCCACAAAACTCATAATTGAATGAAAAGTGTGTCCCATAATTGAATGAAAAGTGCGTCCCACATCGAATAGAAACAAGATGGGAGATGGGTTTAAATAGTTGAGCCTCTCAAATGGGTTTGGGCCCTAAGGGGCACCCCACTTTTGTGGAAGGGAGAGGACCTATGCTAAGATAGGTTGGTTTCCCCGCGCAGCCTTCTTATGCTTGTCGGAATCTGTCGGTAGAAGCTTGGCTCGGTTCGATTCTGGGTCCACCCTCTATTGGTTTCTATTTTTCGAACAGACGCGTTGTTTAGATTATATTTTTTCGAACAAACATGTCTGTTCATGGAGACACTTCGTGGCATATATATACTCCCGCTTTTCCCAAAATTTTTTTTTTTGAACGAAATTCTCACTTTCACTTCACTTCATCATCATTATCATTTGTGTGCGATTACGCAAACAATTGAGTGCATTCGAGTCACTCCTCGTGTGCTTCGGAGGGCGAGGTCAGTTCTTGATTGAGACGGTCGTCTTAAGGACACGACGTTATTTCGTTGGCCTCGGATCAACATTCTGATTGTTTGTTTGTACTACTGCTTTCAGGTTTGTTTCCTTGACATTTTAGTTTATGTTTCTAATATACGAACATCACGAGCCTCTGAGATCCCTTGGAAGGGAATGATGTTCGTATCGATTCCCTCAACAAAGAAAATCACCTTATTCTCAGGTGGAAGCCGGATAGGTATCTGAATTTATGGGCAGAAATTTCAATTTGCGGAATAGCGGCAAATCGTAATTTTGATTCTGAAATTATAATTACGGAGTTAAAAGTCAGTAATTAATTCCCTAGATCTCGGATAATGAAACAGTTGCAGTTGGAATCATCTACGCGAAATCTAGTTAGCACGTAAAATTTCGCAATTTCTTTGAGACATTCGAATTTACACGTTTTTTAAAGCCTCAGCGTTTGGTCTTGAAGTAAAAACGATTGCAAATCGGCGAAAATCCACATATATACGTACTCCATGTGCCATAAGTGGCATGAGTAAAAGCGATGAAAATGGATGATGGCTAGAGATAGCGTAGAATGTCAAAGCGGAGAAAGAAGGAGGACAAGAATTACTTGGCGTTTTTTGAATTGTTTAAATGGCGCGAGGTAACCTGAATAGTCTTTTGTCTTCTTCAAAACCAAAAGCAAAACAAAGCAGGATACGGGGAAGATGCGAGCGCAAATGGAGATAGTTTTAAGAGATGATGTCCTCCTTCTCTCTAAAAATACGAGAGGCGATCAGCGTCGGCGGTCTTCGGAATGAGAATGTTCTGCAGCGGAGACCAGCTATGTGGACTCGGGATCGGGAGTTTCTTCAAACTCCTTGAGGTAGGATTTTCTCCCTACTTGGGTTTTATTCTCATTTTTAGTGTTTTTCGAATGTTTGAGTCGATTGGGAGGCCGTAGAGGATTTGTTGGATCGGTCCCAAACATGGATAGAATTAATGCAATTTTGAAACCAAATGGAGCAGCCCCGTAGGCGCTCCATGGCGCGTAGATATGAAAAATGGGTGCTTGTAGTGGTTTGGATATGTATTGGTTTGAATCATGTATTGGTTGGTTGAGGCCGTGGTAGGCGAGTGAGGCTGAGTTCAAAATATGAACCTGAGTTATTTGAGTGTCGGGAGCAGTAAACCACAGGGTTTGCGTTCCCAAGAACCTGAAATGACCAAAAATGTATTTTTAGGAAAATGTGTTTAGTTAAGTAATTAGATCGGTGCTTGTGTTTGAACATTAGCCTAAGTGAGCTAATTTTGGTGTTTGAAATGATAAATTACATAACATGTTTTGTGTGATTTAATTTTTTATGTGAATATACTGTTGTGTTATATATTTGCATGTGATTGAGCTAATATTGGGCGGCATACATGCATTCCTATGCCTTTGAACATCCTAGGAATATGGGTTAGTGCATGAGAGGAGATTTAGAGAAAATGGTTGGAGGGTAGTCTAAAATGTTAATTATCGGAGGGTAGTCCAAATCAAATAATATATATATCGGCCAGTCGGACGGCTGATTGATATTTATTCATCGGAGGAGTAGTCCACTTGGAAACAAATAATATATATCAATCGTCGGATGGCCCAATTGATATATATTCATGGTGTCCACTAATAATATAATAATTCTCATACGAGGCTTAGGCGAGTGTGAGAGAATCGTGAGACTCGGGATGAGTTAGTCATGTAGACATTGAGTAGGATCATCGTTGCTTGAATGTGTGTTTACTTTGGAACATTACAGCACTTGGGTGGTGAGTAGCCCGTTTAGGGGCGATTCTCTGCGAGACTGAAAAGCTCACCCAGTGGGACCCCCTTTATTTTTGCAGTGCGGGAGCGTGCGAGGGGCTGGCTCGATCGAGAGGTTGAGTCTTGAAGAAAGCCGGGTGTGGCTTTGATGATTGTACATGTATTAGAACTCTTTAAGTTTAATATATGTATTGTTTAAGAGTGAATTATTAACTCTTTTGAAACTATTATTGGATATAGTTGTTGTAGTATGAGGAGTATTGGTTATGGGCCCAGTGGGCGGGTCTTACTCATATTGTGAATATATGTTGAATTTGTTTGGGACGGGTATTTGCGAGGTTATGTATTTGGGTAGAGCTCTAGGTACAAAGGAGACTACGCCAGATTTTTCGTGAAAAATGTCGGGTCACGGAGCATTCCACACGGTATTCAGCGGGTTGACGGGTGGTCAAGCGGACCCCGATTTTGGGCGTCATGACTTGGTATCGAGCTTAGGTACATACGAATACCTGGGAGCTCGGGTTTGGGTATCCATCGCGTTAGGTGGTATGGTGTTATTAGATATAAGTTATGGAAACTATGGATAGAAATTTGGGCTTAGGCCATAGTTGAGGATGAGCATCACCACTAGGTGTGGTTTTGATGTTCGATTTTAGGTATGAGATTACCTAGAAAATCAACGGGACAAAGCTAGGACACTACGTGCATGTGTGTATGTGTTTGTGTGATTTTGTGAATTAATTGGTGAATTATTGTGTGAACATGTGAGCGTTGATGAATGGTGTGTATGCCATGTTGTTTGTGTTGTGAATTGTTGTGTGGAAGTGGTTGCTTACATGGGTGTTGGAACATGTTTAGGAGTTTTTTTCTGAGTGTGTAAAAGCGGAGTAAGAGAATAAATGGAAATAAATTGGAAAATTTGAGTAGGTTTAAAGGTGAAAAATTTAAATTTTAAGGTTTTACGATTAATGGCTGAAGAAAAGAATAAAATCAAATAAATTTACTAAATTTATTTTGGATTGTGGAAAGATGAGGAAAGAAATTTTAAAGTCGAAAAATAAATTTACTAAATTTATTTGATGAGGTGAAGAAAATAATTTTCTATGATTTTACAAGTAGTAAAATTGAAGAAAATGGAAGAAAATAAATTTTCATAAATTTATTTGAGTGGAGAAAATTTTTCAGTAAAATACTGGAAAAAGAAAATAAATTTTTATAAATTTATTTTGTTAAGAGGTGAGAAAAATAATTTTCTAAGGTTTTATGGGGTGTAAAATTTTAGAAAGTAGGGTTAAATAAATTTTTATAAAATTTATTTGGGTATTAAAGAGTATGAAAAAAAAAATGAATTTTTAGTGATTTTATGATTTTTCGATTCTTTGGAAATAATGAAAATATATATATATATATATACTATATATATATATATATATATATATATATATATATATATATATATATATATATATATAATTTATAAGAAAAAAAAAAATACGGTGCGAGAAAATTTTGATGGACTCTGCCCGTTTGTGAGGAGAGAAAAAAATTGTCTGTCTGAGAAGTATTGTGTGGCCGGAAGCGAGAGGATTGAGGTATTGTATTCTGATAAGAAAATTTGTATTGTGACATAGAAGGTGCGAGGAGACCGGGTTGTATCGCAATCCTGACTGGAATGTCGTGGTAGGCGGTAGGTGGGAGCGGGGCGCGGGCGTCTTGTAGTGGGCGGCCGGCGTTTGGCCGCGCGTGGGCTGGGTGGTTTGCGGCCTTGGTGTTGGGCGGCGTGGCCTTGAAGCGTCTTTAGAAGCCTTGCCCGAAGCAGCGTCTGGCCCAGCAGTGCAGGCGTGAAGCCAGCGCCATGTAGTGCGCAGGTAAGCCCCTTGGCCTTAGTGGCCCAGCAGCCCAGCTGGCGCGCAACGAGCGAGGCTGCGCGAGCGCGCCTTTAAGCTGCCTTAAGCGATTTTCGATGCCTTAAGGCCCGTTTTCGTCCGTTTTGACTCGTTTTTTTTTTTTTGAGTCACCCGAATGAACCTTAGTTCATTTGTAAAATAAAATTTTGAAATTTTTTTTAAATTCAAATAAAATAAAATAAAATTTGAAAAAAATTTTCGAAAAATAAAATTTTCAAAAATAAAATTTTGAAAACAAAATTTTGTTAACAAATAATATTTTACTAAGCATGAAATGATTGCGTATACACTGAGTTATGTGTATGATTAGTGTCTCGGGGCTGTGGTTATGCCTTAGAGATACTGTATTGGATTTAACTACCATTTGAAATGGTGATTACGCGGTAGTTGCGTACGAAATTATATGCATGGTGTAATGCGTATAGGAAAAGGGTGAATGCTAAGGTTAGGGATTTTGACCTTAGGGTTTGGATGTTAAGAATGAGCAGGCCCAAAAAATTTTATTTGAATAAAAGCGAATTAGAAGTGGTTGGAATTTAGCGAAACAGGAAATGGACGGGGTTAGTTCATGGTTGTCAAGTCCCATTAGTAATCGATATACGCATTGCTAGTTAGGCGAAATGAAAGTTAAATGATTCTTGTTGCCATGTAATGGTGTAAATGGCCTAATAGGGACATCGAGGGCGTCACGGGATCTTGGTCGAGCACCGCGGTGTTTACGATCGGTAGGACTTTCTTAGAGAAATTTGCCTTAAGGTATTACGAATCTTTATGTACGAGCTAGTATAGCATGTAGACGGGAAGATCCTAGTAACTTGAGTTTTGCAGGATGTATCATCCTCAGAGCATTCCACGGGGGAAGAGGAACCAGATGGTGGTAGACCATTGGTTTATCACGGATCGAGGTGTTAAGAGGCCATGGGGTTCTCGACACGACCGGGGTTAGGCCGGCTGCGTTCTAGGTAAGAATGAGGGCGGAAATATGATGGAGATGGGCAAGGACCTCTAGAGACCTTAGAGGAGCCGTTGTACGTGAGTCTCCCCTAGGGATTAGGGCGAGAATAGGGACGATATGTCGAGGTTGCGAGTTAGAAATCTCAAGGACTCTACTCACAGTGGACCTGAGGATCATGGACATGTCAGAGTTCGATGTCATCCTTGGGATGGATTGGCTGACAGTTTACAAGGTTGTTATCGATTGTGAGCGCAGGAGAGTTACCGCCTACACACAGGACGGTACTCATGTTGTATTTCAGGGGGGCAAGCACGATATTTTGCCCCATACAGTATATGAGTCCAAGTGCTAGACATGGGCACAATGAGCCTTTTACTCTAGAGGACGAGGTGAGACCGACTTAGATCTAATTCCTCGAAAGTGGTTTGCGAGCACGCTTAATATTTTTCCAGATGAGCTACTCGGTATCACTTCTCACCCATCTCTATGACTCGCATGATGGCACCTGGCTGAGCTCGGCAGAACTCCTCGCAGTCCAGCTTAAAGGAGCATCGGGACAAGAAGCTCCCATTAGATGCAGCACTTTCACCATGGGGCGCTTCTCAAGGTTCGACCGCAAGAAGAGGGGCGAGACCCTTCGACTGTGCATAGACTATGCGCTGGAACAAGAAGAGGACTAAGAATCGATACCCATTACCAGGATCGACGATTTGTTTGATCAATAGAGAGCCGAACACCCAAGATAGACCTTCGTGACCGTTACCATCAACTAAGGGTTGTGAGACAGATAATCCTAAGACGGCGCTAGACGCCAAGCATGGGCACTTTGAGTTTACTGCGATGCCCTTGATCGACGGTAATGCACCACAAGATCTACGACCTCATATGCATGTGTGTTCCAACCCTATCTGCATCGCTTGTCGCAGCATTCGCGATGACATTTTGATATACTCCTACCGTAGTGGAGCATGAGCATCACTTAAATTGTTTTACACCGTTAAGAGACCATCAATCACGCCAAGTTCAAGAAGGCAGTTTTAGCCATCGAGGGAGATTTTCGGGATACATGGTGTTAGGGGCACCTCAGGAGTGTCACCAATCTTGTAAGGTCGAGGCAAAGTGATGCGTCGCGAGAGACCGAATGTCAATCTCGAGATAATAGTTTCGTGGATTAATGGTATTATAAGAGACGCGAGAATGGGTCAAGTCACCATTCGGGCGTGATTTGCAGATTTCGCCACGGATACGGACTCCACGGCCGGGACGGCCCACCATGTAAAGAGAGATCGAGGATACTGGAACACTCCTGGATAATGCAAGTTGGTAGCAAGAGGGAGGATTAGCTTCCTGGGCCGGGAAGAGGCGTAAGACCGCTTCACACTCAGTTTCGTGACTGGGGCCGATCAGAGCATGAGCCACTGGATCGTCTGCAGATCGGGATCCTGAAGAATTCCTGACAATGCAACCCACCAAATTGCAGTAGTGACGTGAGAGCATACGCTTCATTCCTCCACACCTAGTATGGGTCGAGGAACCATGAAGTTCTGGTGCTATACAAGCACTTCCAAGAATACAGATAGCCGAGGGGCCACAGAGCGGGTCAAAGTCTTCGCGACAGATCGTATCATAGCAGGGGCTGGTGAACCTTGTGGTGGTGTAATCTATTGGTTGTTGATGCCGCCTGGCTGGATTTAGTTGACAAACCACCGGGTTTGCCGCTGATCGGTGACCCAGGCCGGCTGTCATAATTACACAACATCGATTCGGGGCTATAGAGGTTAAGGCCTTTTATAGCTTGGCATGGATGTTCTTCCTGTGTGTGGGATCACCGACAGTCGGGATTATGAGGAGAGATCTCCCGAGATTATGCTCATGGTGGAACCGGACTGGTCACACACAAAGATGACATTATCAAGGCTCGCGTGCACCTTAACATCGCACCGAGATCTGCGGGTATGGGTGCACGGTACGGCCATTCACCACTCGGGCGAGCGTAATGAGTTGTCTTTAGATCACGTCCAAAGAAGACTCATAAATAATTTTAGGAAAATGTACCGTGCTCATGTGTCGAAGAGTTATGTTTCGTCGGAACGAAACACACGGACACCCATATCACGCAGACTTAGAGTCGGAGCGATAGAGCTCCGGGAGTGACTTGAGATGAAAACACCTGATGTAGTCACACTGGCATCGAGTCGAAAGTGATGTGAGTCGGGTGACTCGGCGGTCGGAGCACCCTCGAAATTGCATCAGCCGATGAGTCGACAAGGGCTTGTAAATGGATGTCATGCATGGTATGCATCGAGTTGACACCATCGGATTGTCGCGAATCGTGACTCGAGAGGTTACCGCTACACACCAAGCAAGGCTCAGGTAGGTTGCTACGCCGCGAGTGATATGATTGTCCTCGAATTTCTCGAGACGAAATTCTTTTTAAGGAGGTGAGAATGTAAGACCCGAGAAATTCCAAATTCTGGAATAAGGGCAAAATCGTAATTTTGATTACAAAATTATAATTACGCTTAAAAATCCATAATTAATTTCCTAGATCTCAGATGACGAAACGGATTGCAATCGCTGAGGAATCGCCTCGCCGAATCTAGTTAGCACGAAATTCTCGCAATTTGCTAAGACAATAATTTACATCGCCGGTGCATAAATAAGCCGGCCAGCCAGAAACGATTTTCACGACGAAAATCACATATAACACGCATCATGCGCCATAAGTGGCAATGGTGTTAAACATTTAAACGGACGACCAGATACGAACGTCAAACCCAGTAAAAGAAGGGACAAAATTGGCATTTTTCGAATTGTTTAAATGGCACAAAAGACAAAGCACAAATAGTGCTTGTCTTCTTCAAAACCAAAAGCAAAACAAAACGTGGGATACAGGGGAAGATGCAGAACGCAAATGGAGATAGTTTTAGAGAGATGATGTCCTCCTTCTCTCTAAAAATACGGCAACTGATCAATCGGCGCCTTCTCGCAGTTAAGGAGTAAATGTTCTACGCGGACAAGCCACGCCATGGACTCCGGATCGAGTTTTTTTCTAAACTCCTCGGGAGGTAGGATTTTCTCCTACTTGGGTTTTATTCCATTTTTGGGTGTTTTTCTAATGTTCAGCCGATCGAGGCTATCGGGTTGCTGGATCGGTCCTAAACATTGGACCGACTAATACAATTTTTTTAATATTCAAATGGAGCGTACCTGTAGTCGCCCATGGCCAGCAGGTGGGTAAGGAAAAAATGGGGTGTAGTGGTTTGAATCATGTATTGGTTGGATTTGAGGCCTGTGAGTGGTCATGGAAATGCGAGTTCAAAATATGAACCTAGGATTATTTGAGGCCTGGAAACAAGAAACCCTGTGGTTTTGATCGTCTTCTAGAATAGCAGACCAAAAATGTATTGGGAAAATCTGTTTGGTTAAGTAATTCGAATCGACCAAGTTATGCTTCGTAAACATTGTACCTGCCGAAGCACTTTGGTGCCTAAATTGATAAATTACATAAATACGTTTCATGATTTAATTTTTATGTGAATATATTTGTGTTATATATTTGCATGTGATTAGATCAGATTGAACCGGGCATACATGCATCCCATATGCACCGGTCCTAGAATATGTGAGTTAGCCGCATTGGTATGAAATTAAAATGGTTTATAAGTAGCTTCAAACGTTAATTATCTATAAATCTAAATCAAATAATATATATCAACCGGTCTGAGCTACCAAATGATATTTATTCATCTGAGTAGATTCATTAAACAAATAATATATATCAATCGGGGCTTCTGAAATGGCCTAATCGATATATATTCATCTGGAGGTCATTCAATTAATAATATAATAATTCTCATACTTGCGCTTGCGCCAGAACAGGGAGAGAAATAATATGACTCCTGATCCGGGAAATGCACAGACATCCAAAGCAGGATCACGCATTCTTAACGTAAGGCTTACTCGAACATCAGACCGCACTTGTACTACGAAGACCTTACTTGCGCGATTCTCCCATCGAAATCTTTTACCACCCGTCGCGACCCTTTATTTTACGCGCATAATGGAGCGCGCGGCGACGGCTCGTTCCAAGAGGTCAGCCTGAAGAAAGCCGGCGCCATTACGATCAGATACGATAGAACCCTTAAGTTTAATATATTGATCGCTTAAAGAGTCAATTATTAACTCTTTCAAACTATTGATATAGTCACGGTAGTAATGGCGAGTATTGGCTATGGGCCCGCTACCGCCTTACTCATATCAAGGAATATATCGGACCGCTTTACGCGATTGCGGGCGATGATTCGGGGCGTAGCCCCGCATGTGCCGGTACTCTCGCCCGATTTTCGCTGAAACGCCGCGTCAATTCGACATTCACGGTAGCATTCCGCGGCTGACGGCAGAAATAACGGACCCTCGGCTCAGGCCACAGACTCCGCCAAAAGTTCCCAGCTGGCTTCCTTTGGGGTGCATCCCTGCCATTGCACTAGCACTTGTCGTTGAGGAGCCACATGAATGAACATTGTTCGTGTGGCACACAAAGCTAATGGTGACTCCACTGGTTTGTTGTCCCAAGTTTCTGTTGGTAGCTCACATGCTTGACAAACAACCATCCCATATAACAATTTGAGTACAGAGATGTGAAATATTAGATGGATACAACTACTGGCAGGTAGCCCCACACGATAGGCAACATGACCTATGCGCTCTAGAAATGGGCAGGGGCCATAATAGCGTTTGCGTAGCTTATGGTGGTGGCCTTAGGCTGCAAAAAGTTGGCGGTAAGGTTGGAGGCGCACCAGTACCATATCTCCCACATTGATGGATAGTTCTCGATGATGCATGTTAGCTTCGTTAGCTATGATTCTAAAGTGCAACAAATAAGTTAGACTTGAGAGTGCGAAGGAGGTCCTCCAAAGCAGTGAGAGCTTCATCAAGAGCTTGGATTGATGTAGAACCCCTAATATATTGGAGAATCGTCGGTGGCACACGTCCATAAAGGGCTTGAAAAGGAGACATCTTAAGTCCGCTATGATAGCTAGCATTATAATGGAATTCAGCCCAACCCAATAGAGATACCCAAGTATGTGGTTTGTCTTGTGTAAATGCACGTAGCTACTGTTTAAGACTACAGTTGACAACCTCAGTTTGGCCATCTGTTTGTGGATGATATGCATTGCTCATTGATAACCGAGTGTCACTAAGCTCAAAGAGTTTTTGCCAAAATTTGCTCAGAAAAACTGGGTCTCGATCGAACACTTTGTAGCGCGGAAATCCATGGTGTCAGACCACGATATCAACAAATAATTCAACAACTTTACTAGCTGCAAACACTATTGTCAAAGCCCCAAAATGAGCAGATTTGGTTAGATGGTCTACAATTACCAAAATAACGGAAAGCCCCTTAGATGGAGGAAGGCTGATGATGAAATCCATTGTGATATCTTCCCATACTGCCTCAAGGATTGGTAAAGGCTGCAGCGACCAGCCGACACCTGGAGAGAGTACTAAGCACTCGTTAGCATAAGAGGCAACTTTGGATGTGGTTTATAATTGATCACCGCCGCATGTTTGGCCAGTAAAAACTTGTTGAAAGTTGGAGAAAGGAGTGTGCGTTTAAATCCCAGCATGCCCCCCACATGGGTGTCGTGGGAACTCCTTGAGGAGCAATTCATATAAAGGAGAGCTTGGGCTGATGAACATAACGGCCTCGAAAGAGTAGTTACGCTCAACTGCGTACGGTGGAGTGAGAGTACCTTGCTGAGCTTTGGGTGAGGCATGTAGGAATGGGTTGGAGGTGTTTTCCTATTTGAGTTGATCCAAGAATTGAAATAAAGGGCAAGAAACCATTACAAGGAAAGTAGAGGATGTAGTATCATCTGTATCCTCCTATCGACTGGCACACAAGAAAGAGCATCGGCAGCACAAATGGACTTCCTCGGCTTATACTCAATGTGAAATTGGTAGCCCAACAGTTTGCGAACATAAGCTTGCTGGTCAGGGATCTGAATAACCCGTTGAAGAAGCTCTTTAATGCTACGATGGTCAGTGCAAAGTACAAAAGACTAACCTAGTAGGTATTGGCGCCATTTCAGTACTGCCTCAGTATGCGTGTAATTTCTCTGAAGTAGGCCGAAGAATTCCTGAAGTTAGTGGGCCATCTTGGTTGAAATAAGCTAGTCTGATGGCCATGTTGCATTAAACATAGCCAATGCCCTCATTAGAAGCGCCGCTCAATCACAAACTCTTGTGTAAAATTCAGAAGATGTAAAACTGGGGTGGTCACCATAGCTTGTTTCAATGTCTCAAAGGCGAAGTTAGTTGCCGAAGTCCATTCAAAGGAGTGTTTTTGCAAGAGATCCATTAATGGTGCAGCAATTGCAGCATAACCAACAATAAACCGATGGTAGTAGCTTGTTAGGCCGAGGAATCCTCTCAACTATTTGAATGTTTTCAGTATAGGCCACTGAACCATACCTCACCTTTTGGGGGATCAAGCAGAACTCCAGTCGAAGATACAATGTGGCCTAAGTACTTAATGATTCCCTTGCAAAAAAGGCATTTTGAGAGTTTAACATAGAATTGATGTGACACTAACTCTAAATGTTCCAAATGTGTAGTCATGGAGGAGCTGTAAATTAAAATATCATCAAAGAATACAATTACGAACCTGCGGAGATATGAGGAGAAGAGTTGGTTCATTGCCGCCTGAAATGTTGAAGGAGCGTTGGTTAAGCCGAAAGGCATAACGAGAAAATCAAAATGTCCATCATGAGTTTGGAACGTTGTTTTGTATGTGTCCTTCGAGTGAAGACGAATCTAGTGGTAACAAGCATGAAGGTCTAATTTCCTGAACAATGTGGAGCCTCCTAATTCATCAAGGAGCTCGTCAATAGTGGGAACAGGGGAGGAGAAGATTCTCATTAGCTTAATAATCCTTTGATCAAGCATGTCACGAATCAACTTTTCCATTTATGTCTTTTGATAATAGGGATACTGATATGGCCGCACATTGATTGGCTTAGTACCTATAACCAAATGGATTCAATGATCAATTGCCCGATGGGGAGGAAAGTTGCTTGGGGTCTGAAAGAGACTTTGATATTTACGTAATAGGTCAGCCGTCGGAGTTGGAAGGTCAGGCTGGAGTTCCAAGTCATTAGAGCCGAGCTCTTTGACAACAGCAGAGAGCCAGTTGGTAGTCAAATAGCTGAGGTGAATCCCCATTAGACACTAGAGCTTGTGGCGATGTAGGGACAGGGCGTGGCCCTGATTGGTAGTTTCCCCTGATCATTGTAACCTTGTGACCTTGCCACTAGAAATCCATCGTAAGAGCTGAGTAATCATGGGACACTCGACCGAGCAACTAGAGCCAAGGAAATCCCAAGACAACATCTGGTCCTTCAATTAATAGAATAAACAAATCCACGGTGAAAGGAATCCCCTGAAGCACAAGGGAAATAGTTGGGCAACTGTACTAACATACAAGAGAGGCCCCATTGCCCGTTGAAACTCGGAAGCGCAGAATAGGAGTCACTAGAAGCCCCAACTGTTCAACCAACGCAGGTTTGACAAAGTTATGAGTGCTCCCACTGTCAATTAACACTTGAAATGTATGAGGCCCTATAAGTACCAAAGACACACAGAGATCTGCTCTGAGGTTGACACGAGAGAGTGTGAAGAGTGGAAACGTCGCTGGAAATTTCTTCGATCGAATTGTCGGCGATCTTAGAGGGTTGTTCGTTAGTGGTGTCTTCATCATCACATCCCAAGAGCAGTAGGTATTTGCTTCGACAACGATGATGTGGTCTAAACTTTTCATCATAGTTATAGCAGAGACTACGCTCACGTTTATTGTGAAGCTCGATTGGTGTGAGACGACGAACCGGTAGTGCTGGAGTGGGTAGCAATGGTAGAGACTTGGGTGGTGGCAACGAAGGAGTGAAGGTAGGGTTCTGGCCAAGGGATGTATGAGTGGAGATGGGCCTCAGTCCTGAGGCTGAGATATTGCAACTGGGCTTGTAGTAGGGCCAGGTTTGGGCCCACCAAAGGATGAGAAGCAGGGGAAAACGACGTAAGCCCTCGCCGTGGGAAAGAGGGGTTCTCAAATCGATCGGTGTAGGCCTGAGCCATGGAGAAAGCCTCCTTCAATGTTGAAGGATGGTGGAATTGAAGCTCACGACGTATATTGTGCTGAAGACCTGTGATGAAACTGGTAAGGAGAGGCTCAGATATACCTGTAACCTTGTTCATCAATTCTTTGAATCGAGCCCGAAAATCAACGACTGAACCCATCTATGTGAGCTTGGAGTGAGAACTTAACACCTTCTTTCATGGATTGTCTGACAGGCTTTTCCATAGATTTTGGAGGAAACCTCAAAATCGCAGGAGGAAGGCTTTCCAGGATGGGAATAGATTGTTCCGACAGGCCCATTGAAACCAAGCAGCTGCGCGACCTTCCAAAATAAATGCCACAATCTGTAAACGGGTGCCCTCTGGTGTGCCGTGAAAATCGAAGAAGGCCCAATACAGAAAAGCCAAGTTGATGTATCTGAACCATCGAAACGTAGTGCATCTAGCTTGATGGAACGAAGGGTTGAGTTGTCAAAGCAAGGGGGAAATAATTCATTGTCTTGAATGGGTGCAGCAGTGGAAGAAGAGGCTTCACAAATCGGAGTATTGTTGCGCAGTTCAGCCTGAAAGGTTGTGACGCCCCAAACCCGCGGTCATTGATCAATCGTCAACTCAAAAACTTCGCACGTCTGATAACCGATACCACACTACAGCCCCTCATCGGGACCCATAATTTAACAAAATCGATGTAGCCTTTTCAGACACTAATCTCCCACTTAAAATACAACTCAGATAATTACCCCCATCTCGCCAAGACATGACGACATCTCCAGCCCATCTACGAAGAAAACACTAAGCATAGCATCCATATCCATATTCAAACATAATGCCCAGCGCTATAAAATCATACCCTTAAGATTTTAATTACAAATACTTTTACACAAAAACATTTATCAAAACAACTGTTCTAATATATTTTAGAAAAGTGCTAACTAGTGCTCACAATCCGACTTTCTTTCATTAACGGCGGCCCTGAGCGAAGACCGCTTCGCACACCCGTACCGGAAGCGTGTCTCACGACGGTGAGCAATGCCCGCAGAGAGTAAACCCTTATGGCGCTTACCCTCACCCAAAGGCATTACGCAATGGTTAGCGCCACAAAAAAAAAAAAAAAAAAACACATTCCAATCAAGACTATGCAAACCTAAAATGGAATTCTACATGCCATGAATAAGATGCGACTCACCATGTCCCATGTACCGAGTCCTCACCGACTCCATCAAACCCGAGTCCCAACCAACTCCTATCACACAATGCCGAAACCCATGTGTGGTAAAATCCATCATTCTTGGATCACATCCAATGATCATTTTACAAAACAATTTCATTTGTTTTCAAACCAAAGGCTTTTTGGATGTTCACCTCATTGATCATTTGTTTTCAAAAATCCATGTGTCTTTTATAAAGCAAGAAATTTTCCTAGTCTCACCCGCAGCTTCGCAAACTTTCCCACACTTTTACGGGCTTTCACCAATGACCATATTGCAACCAAAAGATAATGTAGCTTTCACTCGACACATACTCTCATTTTCCATTTTCAAAACCGTATGTATCTACCTGACGTTGTCCCATTTTCCGAGGTCGCACAATCAACACCAAACACAGTGTTAATTTACAAACATGCAAAACGTGGAACTCTAATGGACGTCGTCCAAGGTACCGTGTCTACCACCCATTCACCAAGAATGGTGAATGACAACAACCATGCACACACACTCATTTCATGCGATGTCCCCATGCATACAAAATGCAATTATGTCATTTTATGCTTATGCCATTCACCAAAAATGGTGAATAACAACAACCATGCACACACACTCATTTCATGCGATGTCCCCATGCATACAAAATGCAATTATGTCATTTCATGCTTATACCATGTCTCACACACACACACACACACAGATATATATATATATATATATATATATATATATATATATATATATATTGACAATTTCATTCATACATTACACCCATGCATCACTTTGACAATTATATCAATCAACATACAATTTCCAATTAAATCACACAAATCATGTCAACATACTCATACACACATACATATTCTCCACATGTCAATACATTAGGACACACATATTGACATCCAATCAATTACTACCAAGCATGTCATTCAAACTCAAGCAATGACAACCTCATTCTTAAGACCAATTGTGGCATAGATATGCCCACAAAACATTCCACACAACAAGCCATAACAGACCACAGGATAGTTCTAAACTCGATTCAGAAAACTAGCCCCTTAACAGTCCCAAAATCTGGACACAAACCATTAAACAACCTAAGCTGTAACAGTCCCGGAAAACGGACCATAACTTGAATTATAGTGGTCTGATTTAGGTGATTCAAAATCCTAACATCAAGTTCTTAGGTAGAGCTACAATTTTCTTGAATACTAGTCCAAATTCTCACTTTTTCCCAACCGAAAATCAGTTCCAAAAATCAGGATGGTAGGTTCAGCCAAAACAGGGCAACCTGTGACAGTCCTGGAAAACGGACCATAACTTGGGTTATAAACGACCAATTTGGGTAATTCAAAAGCATAAACTCAAGTTCACAACTTTAGCTACAATTTTCATGCAGGACACTAGTCCAAATTACCTTTTTTTCTCGACCGAAAATTAGTCCCAAATCCTAGACACAAACAGTTAACAGCCTAAGCTGTGACAATTCCGGAAATTAAATGGACCATAACTTGAGGTATAAAGGTCCAATTTTGGTAATTCAAAAGCCTAACCTCAAGTTCACAACTTTAGCTACAATTGTCATGAAGGACACTAGTCCAAATTACCTCTTTTTCTAACCAGAAATCAGCCTCAAAAGATGGACATCATATAAGGTCAAAACAGGGCACTATTCCCATGTAAATCCCATTATTCGCTAAATAGCCTCAGGCAAAACGACCAAACGCCTCAGGAATTAAAACTTAACCAAACAACCCCTAGAACGGGAAAATAAACCAGTGATGGTGCTAATCATTATCTCTTGAGGAAGACGAAGCTTCCGGGTCCTCGGAGGCTCGAAAACCCACTGCATCTCCGAACTCTTCACTTGAATCTTCGATGAAATCTTTTGTTTCTTGTACCCACACTTAGCTCTCGTAGCGTAGATGGACTTTAGTTTTTGACCCAACGAAAACCTGAGCAACCGAGCTCTGTAGATCGTAGAGAGAAGTTGGAGCTTCTCTCTCTTCTCCTCTCTCTACGGGTTCATTTTTTTTCCCAGCAAAAAATCTACTCGTTTCCCCCCTCAAATATGATTTTCTAACTTATCCTTAAGTTTTAAAGACAAGGCTCATATCGAGCCACGTGTCTACGCCTGGTTTGGGTCCATTTTTGTCACGAAACAATTTATTTTCGTCTTGGTTCAAGTTCAATTTATTTTAAATGAACTTAACTTGAGTCATTTCCTAACTCCCTATATTCTCATAAAAATCTTGTCTCTGGGAGTCACTAGAAGCCCCGTGACCTTGAAAATCGCTTAAAAATTAATCGTTTCGAATTGAAGAAAAATTTTCTGGGTAACTAAATTTTGCGAGAAGAATCCAACGATGGAGTCCGTTTCATCATCCAAGATTTAGAAAAATTTACAGGCTTCCCTAAATCATTTCGACAATTTTACTGTTTTTGCCATTTTTCAAAAAAATTAAAATTTTCCTGGGTTTTACCAAGGTAGCCAACTTAGAGTCTATAGCAATCATGAACTGTTGCAGAGTGTTATGGACAAAATCAAAGAGGAAATCAAGTTGTTGTTGAAAACTCTGGTTGTTGTCGGAAGAAGCCATGGACGACGAGAAGGAATTCAGAAAGGATGGGGAGGGAAGAAATGAAAGCACCAATGTTAAGAGGCTGTATATTCACCTTTTGAGTAGGTGTGAGCTCCTTAAGAAACAGAGGGAAGAAATTCTAGAGAAGAAGAAGGAGAAAGAGAATTCTGTAACCCAACAGAAAAACAATTAGATATTTTTAAAGGGCAAGAGCCACACGGCACTTCCACAAACCAACTAACAATTTATTGGAAGAAAAGACAAAAAATAACCCTTAACTAATATCCTACCTAGACACATAATCCTTCAACTTCTCAAACCTCTGGATGGTTTGTTTGGGCCTTTCTAATGGTTTTGCTCATTTGGGTTCCTTCCTTGCTACCTCGACCTCTTCATGAGCCTCTCCACCGTAATAGCAGCAGGTGGGTTATTGGGCCTAATCCCTTGGAAGGGTGATGGCCGTATCATACTGCCTCATTAATCTCTTTGCTTAATCTCCATTTTATAAGTGTAACTTCTTCTCCAAATTTTCTATGAAATTGTGGAAACTAGAAAGCTTGAAAAGAATAATAATCCCTTTGATTAGGTCGATGATTAATGGATTATTATTTTTTTCAAATCTATATTGTTACTAAAAACAACAATTTCTACACTTATTATAAATTATGATCCTTTTGTCTTTAAGGTTTTATTCAAGTAAGGGGTGGAATGAGCATGGGAGAATTAAGATGGAATCTAGAAAAGAGTATGACGTAACATGTGTGACGCCCCAAAACCCAGGAGTCCGTTGACAACCCGTCAACCCATGGAATACTCGTGAATGTCAGGTTACCCGACACTACTCACGAAAATCGGGCAAAGTCTCCTTTCAGATGCTTTAACTCTACCCGCAGACAAACCTGTCCCAATAGTCAACAATGACCACAAAGGGTCTACATGCAAGTAAAAAATAACTGGCCTCTTGGGCCCCTGTATCAACACTCACAAAATATATCCCAACTATATACAATAGTTTCAAGAGTTAAGAAATTACTCTTATACAAACATATATTAAAATTATAGAATTCTCTAATACATGTCATACATGGGCCAATACCAAAGTCACAACCCGACTTTATTCTAAAACGGCTTCTAAGATAAACCGTCTCTCGAACGCCCTCAGACCTGAAATATTCCATCGATTGTGGTGAGCTATCGCCCGCAGTGGACCACCCTAAATGGGTTACTCCCCACCTAAGTGCATATGCAATGCTCCAATGTAAATACACACTCAAGTAAATTCGTGATCCTACTTGAATGTCTACATGTCCGTTCCCATGTCTCGAGTCCTCACCGACTCCATCACACTTGCCTAAGCCATGTATGAGAAAAATATCATTTTCAAAACAAAACTTGTTGTTCATGAAAATACACTCACCGACTTCGCAAAAATACGGACTACCGAGGCGAATGTGCGTCGGAGAACCTTCCAAACAATACACGGGCTTCTCGAACGTAATTGCGGACCATCTCCCAACACCATTGGTCCCGGCAACCATCCGTGAAATTCCTTTCGCTACCATTTTCATTTTTCAGAAAATTCATGTCATGCACACATACCTAATTTCTAGGTTACCCCGGTACATATGAAATGCATTATGTCATTTCAACACAATTTATATAACACATGCAAATATATCATCATGCATATATTTACATAATTTAAATCACAACAACATGTTATATAAATTCTCAATACATATTACACAAAAAATTAGCTCATATGGGCTAATTTAACAAACACGAGCAATTCGATTTGAATTACTCAACCAAACACATTTTCTCACAAAATATTTTGTGAACACTATTCATGTGAACAGTGAAACCCTCGGGTTACTGTTCACGACCAATCACCCAACATCGGTTCCACTTTGAGAACCCGAAATCCGTGGCCATTTCCGGCCTCATACATATCAAAACATGATTTAATGCATAAATCAACACTCAAGATGCCCAAACAATCCGTGCACTATCACTGACTGTCCAACCGGCCCATACTCTAACAATTCGGTTCCCAAGACTGGGACCAATCAAACGACTCTTTAACGACTCCCAAATCAACTCAATCATTAACAAAACACTCCTAAACAAAGCTCGTAACTCAAGAGGATAAAACTCCCCTACCTCACGGAGTTTGTCGAAACTCCCTAAAACCGGCACTCCACGCCGATGCTCCCCATCAAGCAGAACCGCTTGCTTCGCCCAAAGAACCTGGGACGGTCCGATCGCCCGGGATCTTAGAGAGAAGTTGCTCCTTCTCTCTCTAAAAATGAAAACCTAAGCTACTGCATCTCCCAATCCGTTCCAGCCAATTTGTCTCCTTTTTGAAGGAAGAAGATGACTCCTATTGGCTATTTTGTCTTATTGTCTCATTAAGAATTCAAAAATGCCATCCATGTCCTCAAGCCTTGGATTTTTGACACTTAGCACTATCTCGGCCATCCATTTTCATCATCTCTCTACTCATGCAACATGTGTCACATGAGTACATGTTATAGGTGACTTTTTTCACATCACATGTCGTTTTTATGGCACCCGATACTGATACTGGAAAACGCGGTACCCGCCTCTGACCGAATGTGGTAGCTAGATTTCCCTCACGACGCATTCCAACGGTGAAATCCGTTTCGTCATCCGAGATCTAGAAAAATTTCGGGTTTTGACCGAAATTACGATTTTGCCATTTTTCAAAAAATTGGAATTTTCTCGGGTTTTACAACATACAAAATGAATATTTAGTTCATTAAAATTATTATAGTATTATTCTCTTTATCTTTATTTCTAATTTAATTCCTTTTTCGAAGAAGAGTAGTATAGATCTCACCTATGTACAACATTTTAAAGTAATCTACTAGTTTTAAGGCTTGTGTCCAGTGGTAAAATGGTAGAATGGGTTTCCGAGAGATCTCAAATTCAAATATAAAAATCGAATAATTATTAGGGGTGTGTAATCTCCAGAATTCTCTGAGTCACTGGACCGTCGGATCATGCATCAACCTATGCCAACCTGCAAAATAGAAAACTAAGAAAGCAAATGGGAGGGTCTCTCCGCCACCTTCGACGCCCGCTATATCTCACCGCCCTCTTCCCAAGGATCGGAGTTTCAACCTTTGTTTTTCGCACCTTATTCCGTGTCAGCGACCTCTCATCGTGGAGGAAGGGGATTCACTTTTTGTGGCAAGTTAATGATTTCCTTCCAAATCGGAAGGAGTAAAGGTGTGGCGTGATATCTCGCGGGACGTGGACCACCTTTCCTAAAGCGGGAGAGAGGAGAATGGGGTATATCTCGCGTAGGAGACTAATTCTTCCCTTTTAAGCTTAAGAAAGTGGGTGGTGTATTTCGAATGCAGGACTTCGAAGGGGTTTGCCCATCTGCTCCACGGAAAAGGCATGGATGATGTATCTCTCCGGGGAGCCTATCCATGAACCTTGTTAGATAAAGCCTCTGGGAAATGGCAACTCGGTGAGAGTGCCAACTCCTTCTTCTAGCTATAGGAGGGCATCCCTGGACCGCTCCTAAGTTAGACTTGTGGGTTAGATAGGATGAGCTCTATCAAATCCATGGCATCCAAATAAAAGGCTCATAGCTGAGGGCTCAGTTCAAGGCCCAGTCTACCTTATATCGTTCCCTTTTCCTACTGGGGAGGGCGATTGTCCCCGGCTGGAAAAAAAGAAGAGGACACGCTTGATCGTCATATCATGGGGAACAGTAAGCAATCAATGCTGTTGAATTTTAATGTGAATTTTCTAACTTTTTTGAAAATGCATTAAATGCCATATGGTCGCTCGAGTTGATCCTAAGACTGGAGGATGCTATAAAAGGCTGTAGGTGACGGCGTTCATCGCCCCACCGGTTATCCATGTTCCTCCAAAGAGTGGAAGGATATTTGAATGCCGCCGAATCGACACTGTGGATTGCTACATGAAGGATGATTGAAGTTCGACTATTTGAGCGTGTTTCCGGAATGGGCTTGTGGATGCGCATTTAGCGGTCGACTATCTCATGGTCCGGTCGGGCCCTGCGGTTCAAACTAGAATGGAATCCTCTCGCATCCGTGTGGACCTCCCCCACAAATAAGTGGGCTTTTCTCCCCTCGAGCCCTTCCATCTTTCCTCCATTAATTGTAGCGATTTGCTACAACTTCTGCCTCTCTTCTTCTCGAATTCCTACTTCACCGCTTCTTCTTCAGCCCCACCTTAGCATTCCTGATTTAGACGAACTATGTAGCCATACTTCAATATGATTGCTTAGTTGTTACTTGTAAGGATATGAATGTAGTGATGAATGCCGTTTGGCGCAATCAATAAAATCGTACTTTTTTGACATTTATGTACTATGATGTTCTATTTTGGCAATCTTGCACTTTATTTTCTGTTTCGGGGCAGGGGTGGTTTTGCTGGCCTTCGGCTAGGATACTTAGTGATCCCAGTTAATGAAAAGGTTCGGGCCTACCGTGCCCTGACTTAGGCCCGACAACGGGATGGGCCCCACTATTCGCCCGTGACTCTAATCCAGGCCCTAAGAGCCGGATCGTCGTCAGGAAATGAAATGACTAGAGGGGTAATGGACAAGCGTCGCATTTAATGCGCTCATAAGTCCTGTGGAGGTTGCATATAGGGTCATCATTAGATTTTTCTTTCCCTTTGCCTATCATCTGAAAGTTACATCCTCAACAGCTTCTGCAAGAACTTCCTCGTATATTAATCGTCATGATTTTGCATTCAACAACTTTTCAAGCTGCCCCGCTCTATTTTCACTTTACAGGTAATCTCTATTTCCCTGACTAATGTCTTGAATCTTCCTCATCGGCCTTCTTCTGGCCGTGGAGAGTCCTAGGGCGAGGGTAGGTTTAGGGCTTGTTAGACTCCCTGGGGCGCTTTTGCCTGTGTTTAGCTGGGCGGCCTTCTCCCGTTCAGATACGACGCTGATACTCGCTTTCTTCCCTCTCTTTGATATGTTTGCAGCATGACGAGAGGTGAGGAAGGAACTTCCACCAGTCAGGCATGTTGCAGACAAGGGCCTGTGCGGGGGACGCGTTCTACAAGTCATATCGTCTCGTCCCTGACAGTGGAGGAATTGAGATCCTATTGCGAAGTCCCTGAGAACATTGACTTGGAGTTAACGGACAGCTCTGATGAGTCCACTCGTAGGAACACGATGCCGTGTTTTTTACTCGCGAGCAACTTGCGGCCGAGCTTCGTTTTCCAATGTCCGCCCTTGTTAAACAGTTTTTGCACTTCACCAGGCTCACACTCATTCATCCCAACGTCATCCGTATCCTCATCTGGGTGCGGTTTTGAACTTCTTATACCAAATTTCGACCTTCACTGGGTTGAGATTTGATTTGTCCCGCTTCGATATTATGGAGAGGGGGCCGGTTGTCCCTCTCGATACTGGACTCCTGACTGCAGTTCATGAACGAACTCGAATCTCCCAAAACAGCAGCAAAGGGGATTATCTATCGAGGGGGCTCCCGGACGAGACCCTGCCCTCCTCGACTTACGCTTTATATTAACCTATTGCAACTGCCGTGTGTGTGGGACTAGGCATTAGGCCAAATTTAGGTTCATGCATGACTCATGCACCCATTGACTGGGTGGATCACCGATGTAGGGAAAATGGAGAAAGGGGTGTCAAGAAGGCAGAAGCGCGAGCCTCGTAGAAGATTCGTAGACTGTTGAAGGTTTTCGAAAAGGAGCGCCATTGTGAGGTTCTTCTGACTTTGAAGAATCTTGTTGACGTGAGAAGGAGCCCGACCCTACGCCTCCGGGGGATTCATCCCTGTCGCGATTAGAGATCAGAAGCAGAGAAATCACTTTTGTTACCACTAACTTGCTAGATTTACTCGCGGGTCGTGTGCCATCAACCGAGGATCCAGAGGTCGAGGCATTGAGTTGGGAACAAGCGTCAAGGGCCTCGTCCGTCCCCTCGACGTCCACTAGCGAAGGGCTCAAGCTCCGCCCCTACCCGCACTCCACCTGCAGGCAAGAAGTGTTTTCCCACTTTCCTTGCCAAGAACGATATATCCTGATCCCCATTCCTGAAAGCACTCAGAAGATAAGCAGTTGAGGACTCCAACCACAAAGAGGCTCATTTTTGCCCAGTGAAGATTTTACACTCCTGGGTCTGCTGAGCTCATCAGCCCTCTGAGGAATGGTACAGCCACAGGAATAGATGACAAAGATTGATTCACATGGTCGCCAGAGCAGCCAAAACTGGGTGAGAGGAAGCTTCTGCGAGCCTGGGCATCTGAGGTTAGTTCGTCCCATGGACAATCAGATTCAAACAACGATCCCGCCCTCCATGGTTCAATCATCACCTGGCCTACAAATGATCGCTCATGCCGGCGAGAGCCCAATCCGCCCGCAGTCGTTCATCCATCCGCGGCGACGGAAAGTCGCCGGTGCCGTCGCTCGCTAATGAGGTCGTCATCACCACCAATATTTTGTCAATCTGATTCTCATGCCCCACTTGGTGATGGAAGAAGATAACTTCGATCCACGGCACGCTCTTCCATCCTCCACCATCGAGGCCTTCTCTTAATCGGGTGAGTTCGCAGCCTGATCGCTCCTCACGATTTGTACCCCGAGAGGATGCTATGGTCGTCGTGAGGGCTCGGAAGCAAGTACGCGCGTGAGGAGTATCTGACAAGTATTCCCGCCAGCGTTCCGCAGGAGACATTTATCAAATCGTCGAGACGGAATGCAACATTCGCAACCGGAACGTCAGCCCGCATTCCAGAGTCGGTAAAGTAGTAAAGCTTATATATATATATATAAACTCAAGTTGTTATCAAGGCTATTTCACCACCACGCTTTTCGCAGTGGTTACTACCGTTCGCAACATGTCCCTCCAGCACCGTGAATTCATTACTCGGCTGAGGGATGCTGAGCGGCTTCGATTATATGTTGAGTCCGGGCTTTTCGCTCGGGAGAACTTAGGACGCCTTTAAAGGGAGGCCTACCGACTCCATCCGTGTTTGGAGCCTGAGGTTAAGGAGGCTACCGATATATGCCCGCAAACCAGAGGGACTATTCTAAAGATAGATGCGACAGGCGCTTGGAGATCGAGGCAAGGGAACCAAGGCAAAGACGAACCCACCTGTCCAAAGTGCTCTGACCATCAAATAAGGCGGCAAGCTTAAGGCGGAGTTTGAACTTGGCTCCGGTCAACAAGCCTTGGTGGCTATTAAGGAGGTCAGATCGAGGTGGAGAATAGAACGCCGCCTAACTGATGAGCCGAATCGCCTCTACCAGGAGCTGGGGACCACCAGCTGATGACTTCAGGCTTTTCGAAGGAGTTTCACGAGAGGTCAAGTAATTCAGAGGCGGAGTTTGATGTGAGTGAAGCACGATCTTTAACTATGGTTATGGTCATAGCTTTGCGCACGATATCCGCCGAGCAAACGTAAACCCCTCCCAATGGCGTCTTCCGATACATCTACCTCGACCCCGAAATTTTGTTAATCCTCGATGCCCCCGGCCCTTCATTTGCCTTGTGGTCCACCTACCGAGCCCGTCGAGATCGGCTTCGACACCCCAAAACCGGGGTCCCGTTGACAACCCGTCGACCATGAATACTAAGGAATGTCTGCAACTCACCACCATGTGAAAACGCAGTCTCCTCAGACGGTGGAGCCCACCCAAGGTACAAACCTATCCCAACAAGTTTGAATGACCACACAGGTCCATATGCGAGTAAAATAATAGCCACTTGGGCCCCTGCATCAATACTCACAAAATATATCACAACCAAATATACTACATGGTTCAAGAGTTTTTACATTACTCTTAATTCAACATATATTAAAATTTACAATTCTAATACATGTTATACAATAAAGATACCAAAACCACAATCTGACTTTCTGCTAAAACGCGGCCTCTAGTGAGCGCCATCCTCATGCACACTTCCCGTAGAATTAAAAGGTGATCCCCGACAGGTGAGCAGCCCAAGAAGATAATTCCTACTGGGTTAATCCCCAACGGCATGATACCATGACAAACAATCACATTCAAGCAATTACATGAACCTACTCGAATGTCTACAAGACCAATCCAATGTCTCGAGTCCTCACCGACTCCCTCACATATGCCTAAGTCGACGCGCGAGTGAATTCACGCCAAAACAAAAGCTATTTGCTCTGAAAACACACTACCAGCTTTAAGAAAAATATCACAACCCTCCGAGGCGAATCCCGCTGGATAAACCCCTCCTAAACAATTCACAGCCCTCCCGATCGGAATTGTTGACAAATTCCTCCAACACAATTCTCCGAAAAATCTTCCGCTTCAAATTCCTTTCACAAACATTTTCATTTTTCGGTTTCTCTATTTCCCTACGCGCGCACTCACACCTAATACATTCTAGTTGCCCCAGTTGCATATGGAATGAATTATGTCAATTCCAAATAATTATGCTAATACACCCACATGCATATATTAACATAATTTACTCACAACAATCATGTTATTCAATTTTCACATCAATAACACCAAAATTAGCCTCACATACACTAGAAAACACAAGTACTCATTTTGAATCACTTTACAAAACACACATTTACACTAAGAAAAATCATCGCCACTATTCAATGAATAGTGTGTCCCCATTGCATCTGCTCACTCGCCACCAAATTTGGGATTTTCTCCACTCGATCTAAAGGTTTTGAGACTGAATTTACTTCGCCAATCAAGCCCAATATCCCCAACTATAAACATGACTCTTTAGCCAAAGAATATCACAAGTAGGAAAAGATCCCTACCTCTTGGAGCTGTCTTCCTGAACTCCACTAACCTATGGTCCACGCGTAGCCCCAGCCGCATAGATCGACTTGATTCTGTCTGGCCGAGAACCTATAGTCCGAACGGTTCGAATCCTGCAGAAGGCACACGCTCTCTCTCTAAACTCAAAATCAAGACCTACCGTCATTTGTTCCCCTCCTCAATGCTTTCGTCTTCTTTCATTTATAGATCATCATTCCAAGTTTGTCTTATTCATTAAACTTTCCATACCCCCAAATTTGCCCCTTTTCTTGATTTTGACACTTGCACAATCTAAAGCATTCATTTCATCATCTCACTAATCATGCAACATGTGTCATATGAGTACATGTAGTAGGTGACTTTTGTCACATCACATGTCTCTCAAACCCGTTTTACGGCACCCGACATCCGATGCCTCAAAAAACATGAAATTTCGACTGTCTCATAATTCGAAGTGGTAGCTAGATTTTGCGAGGCGATTCCAACGGTGAAGTCCGTTTAGTCATCCGAGATCTAGAAAAATTTCGGGTTTTGACCTAAATTACCGCTTCCATTTTTAAAATTGAAATTTTCTGGCCTTACATTCTCCCCTCCTTAAAAAGAATTTTGTCCCGAAATTATGTACAATCACAAACAATCTCATGCATATGTAACGTGCACTATACCATGCATGTAAACTAGTCATTTAGGTATTAAACTACTTCTAAACCAATGCACTTCATCCCTAAACAAGTATGGATAGTGGTCCACATCGTATCCTCGCGCCTCATGTCGAATTTCCTCCACTCCACTCCGCAAGTTATAGCACTCCTCACTAAATTTCACGGTCTCAAGGTCACAAAACCCGACCCTGGGCTATCCATAATGCATTAATCGGTCTCTCCTCGAAGGTCCCATCCGTGTCAACCTCTATCTCTCCCCCAACTAATTACATTAGCCGGGATCCGAGTGTACCGAGCATGGAGACGAAACACCTCGTGGACACCCGACATGTCGGGCGGTAACGCCTAACCTAAGACGCTTATAGTGCCTACCCTCTCGAGTATCTCGGGCGTAGCCCAATAAACCCTACGAGCTTCCCCGCTCCGAACCCGACAACTCCTCTCTAGCATCACCTTTAAGAAGACGTGATCTTCAACCCTAACTCTAAGGGTCGCACTGTACACGCATAACTCTTCTGCCGGCTCTGAGTCGTGAGAAGATGTTGTCGTATCAAGCTCACCTTCTCAGAGGTGTCTCTAATAAGATCAGACCGCTGATGGTGCCTCCTACCTCGTCCAACATAACGCGACCTACATGGCCTCCCGCAACGCCCTCATAAGGTGCCATCTCAGATATATTCACCCGATAACTCCGTTGTTATAGGCGAATTCCACTAAGGGCAAATGCTCTTCCCAAATTTAACCTTACGATCTAGACGCATGCTCGTAGCATGTCCCTCTAACACCGTATAGTCCTCTTAGACTCCAATTCATCCGCCCTGCGGTAGAAAGTTGTACTCATGGTCACCGCGGTGCCCATAGCCTTTGGAAACTCTTCTGTGCGCGCTGTGAACCTGCCCTATCGACACTACGGATACCGGGTGGTACTCCAATGCAGCCGACTTTACTGGATATACAACCGGCGCACTTCCAATGTAAGGTCATCCGCACTGCCAGAAAATGTGCCACTTAGTGAGCCGGTCCACTATCACTCATACCGCATCATGTTCCTATGGTGTCCGTGCGGGGTCACAAAATCCATCGTGACATGCTCCCACTCCACCCACCCAATTCTAATGGCCGGCGAAGCCCCGTCGCTTCGTATCAAATTTAAACTCCGTCGACACGTGAGACATCGTCTAAACAAAGTCCCCTACTTGTCTTTCATTCCGCTCCAGTAGTAATCGGGCGATTTAAGATCCTGGTACATCTTCGTGCTGCCACTGATGTACGCAGAATCAGGGAGCAAAGAAACTCCCCGGTAGTTCCTCTCTCAAATCGGCCAACCTGGGAACCACTACCCGTCCCTTCTATATCAAAGACTACCATCCGTGGGATACCCATCCGTCACCACACTGAATGTACCCGATCCCCGATGGACACCATCTACTACGCCCCGCCTCGGACTCGGACACTGGCCACTAACAGAGATGGTGGGAAGCATTAAAACCCCCAACGACCGAGCCTACCGCCAAAATTATAGCCCAAACTATCCCATAGTCTCGAGCATCTGCCACTCCCGGGAAGCTATACTAGCCAATGCTCCCTATGACTTCCGACTGAACGCATCAACCACCACATTTGCCTTACCAGGATGGTAATGCAAAGTGAAGTCATAATCCTCTAGGAACTCCATCCATTTGCGTTGCCTCATATTGAGGTCCAAATTAAGTGGAAGACATATACTTCTACTTTGTGGTCCGAGTACACCTGAACTCCTCGCCGTGATAAGTAGTGGCGCCTAAATCTTCAAGGCGAAGACTACGGCCGTCAACTCAATGTCGCTGCGGTGGGGGTAATTTCGCCTCATGGATTCTTCAACCGACGGGAACCATAAGAATACCCTCCCGGATCAGACCAAAACACATCCTGGGCCCGCCCCTCAAGGCATCACAATACACCGTGTACCCCTGTCCCTTGTCCGGGACCACTGGCGATGAGCCGGGCAAGCCTCCTCTTTAACTCCCGAATGCCTCCTCGCATCGCCATCCTAATCAAACTCGACCTCCTTCGGGTCAATCTCGCTAGGTGTCGCTTAATCGAGAAATCCTCAATGAATTCGGTGAATACCCAAATTAATCCCAAGAAACTACGTATCTCGAAGACTAACTTCAGCAACTCCCAACTCATCACGGCCTCGACCTTCTTTGGGTCCATTGACACGCTTAATGCTGATACCACGTGTCCCAAAAATTTCACCTCGCAGTTTCAAACTCGAAAGACCTCATCAACTTAGCGATACTGATGGTCTCTCAACAACTGTAACACAATCCTCAAATGATACTCATGCTCCCACTTTGACTGGGAGTAGATCAAAATGTCATCCACAAAGACTACGACAAACTGATCCAAATAGGGTTAGAATACCCTATGCATGAGGTCCATGAATGCCGCCGGCGCATTCGTCAATCCAAAGGGTATCATAAACCCAGTGCTCAAGTAACGCATTCCTAAACGCCGGCCTGGGATCCTGTCTCCCTAACCCTCACCGATGGTAACCAAGCATGAAGGTCTATCTCGGGAGTAGACTCCGCGCTCCTCTCAACCGATCAAACAAGTTGTCAATCCTCTAGAATGGTACCGATTCTTGATCGTAACCCTGCTCAACCGCCCTCGTAATCAAAGCACATTCGAAGGGTCTTGTCCTTCTTCTTCGCAAACGTAAACTGCAGCGCCCCACGGTGAAGGTGTTTCTGGCCTAATGAACCCCTTGTCCAATAGCTCCTATAGCTGGACTCTGGGTTCCTGCAACTCAATTGGTGTCGTCCTATGCGGAGTCATAGAGATGGGCGAAGTACCAGAGTGTAACTCGATACCAAAGTCTATAACCCTCTGCGGAGGCAATCCTGATAGCTCATCCGGAAAAGCATCCTCATACTCACATACTACTCGAGGTAGATCTAAGTCTGGTCTCACCTCGTCCTCTAGGGTAAGGCTTACTAGCCAACCCGCCAACTGTCCATGACACCTGGACTCGTATACTGTCTGGGGCAAAATATCATGCTTGTCCCCAAATACAACACGAGCACCGGGTCCCGCGTGATAGCGGTAACCCTCATACGCCACAATCGTATAACGACTAAGTCACACCTAATCCATCCCCAAGATGACGCCGAACTCGACATGTCCATGACCCCGTGTCCACCGTGAGTAGAATCCCGAGATCTCTAACTCGGGGTAACCATGACATATCATCCTACCCTCGTTTCCCAATCCCTGGTAGAACCTACACAAGGGCCCTCTATGCCTCAACCTCTAAGCCCAACTCTATCATTAACCGATGCAAGATTCTAAGGTGTAAACACACCCAGACACTATTCACATACCGAAAATTTTATACACTATGTCCATGCATTCAGGTAATGCAAGACAATAATTTCTTATATTTTAAATCATAGCGCAACAAAAATTTTACTTTTATAAAATTTTACTCTTTATTTTATTTTATTTTTTTAAAAAATCTTATTTTATATATATTTTTTCATTTTCTAGTAGAACCAAAATAATTATTTTAATTTTTTTTTTCTTGTTTTACACACTGTAAAACCCAGAAAATTTTTTCTTCACATCATCATCATTTTTTTTTTCATTTAATTCTGGACTATTTGCCCAAAATTTCTCAACCTCCTAAGGTTTTAATTTCTCCTATGCTATTTATCAAGCATATAAGCACATAACCACACATCATACACAACATTTCATTCATCCAAATGCACAAGGAATGCATGATCTAACCCGTGCCCATCAAGTCCTAGGTAATCGTATACCTAACTTATCGACACTAAGCTCTAGGTATTTATAAACCCAGTTCGATACTGTGTCGTGACACCCCCAAAACAGGGGTCCCGCTAACAACCTGTCAACCCGCTGAATACTTCAAGGAATGTCGTGCAACCCCGACACCATTTAATACGAAAATCGCAGAAGTCTCCTTTCTACTCGAAGCTCTACCCAAGGGTACAAACCCGTCCCAACAGTTTGGCAATGGCCAATATTACAGTCCATATGCGAGTAAAATAATGGCCACGGCCCCGCATCAATACTCACAAAATATATCCCAACCAAATATACTACATGGTTCAAGAGTTTTTACATTGTTTAATTCAACATATATTAAAATTTACAAATTTAATACATATACAATAAAAATACCAAAGCCACAACTGCTTTCTTAAAACGCGAAGGTGCCGTCCCGTGCACACTCCTCGTAATTCGAAAAAGATGACATCT
Organism: Tetrastigma voinierianum; assembly: GCA_016808115.1. NCBI lineage: Eukaryota > Viridiplantae > Streptophyta > Magnoliopsida > Vitales > Vitaceae > Tetrastigma > Tetrastigma voinierianum. The sequence goes on along the minus strand of JAEQBH010004184.1, from coordinate 42,321 downwards.
TCTCGACATGGAAGAAGCCCAAGAGAGAGAAGATAAGATAGCAGGTATTGCAGAGATTGAGTAGGCAATTTCACTACGGGTTACCCCCACCTGGCGCAGCATGCCATGACAAACAATCACATTCAAGCAATTACATGAACCTACTCCGAATGTCTACATGACCACCCCTATGTCCCGAGTCCTCACCGACTCCTCATATGCCTGTCAAATGCGAGAAATCACGCTTTCAAACAAAAGCTATTTGTTCTGAAAACACACTCACCGAGTTTCCTGGTGAAAATATCGACAACCCTCCGAGGCGAACTGCTGGATAACCCTCCAAACACCATGGGGCTATCCCTCCGACGGAATTGCTGGACAATCTCCCAACACAATTCTCCGGAAAATCTTATGTCGAAATTCCTTTCACAAACATTTTCATTCGTTTCATTTCACGTCACGCAGACTCACACCTAATATTCTAGGGTCGTCCTAAAGGCATACGGAATGCATTACGCTAATTCCAATAATTTATGCTAACAATTCACATGCATATTAACATAATTTACTCACAACAATCATGTTATTCAATTTTCAAATCAATAACACCAAAATTAGCTCACATGGGCTAATTAGCAAATTCACGCTACCCATTTTGAATCACTTACAAAACATATTTTCACACCAAGAAAATCATACATTATAACGTGAACAAGGAAACCCTTGGATTACTCGTTCACGATCACCAATTAGATTTCCACTCGGGTTCAAAGGGTTTTGAGATCGAATTTACGCCAAATCAAGCCTTGTAAATATCCCTAACCATAAACATGACCTACCAAAATATCATCACAAGTTGGAAAAGATTCCTACCTTCTTGGAGTTGTCGGAACTCCACCAAATCGGGTGTCCACGCGTAGCCTCGTCACAGATCTACTTCCCTGCTTCGCCCGTTTCTGAGAACCAACGGTCCGAATGACCGAACTTAAGGCACAATCTCTCTCTAAAAACTCAAAATCTTAATCTACTATCGATTTGTTCCTTTCTCCTCAATGCTTTTGGGCCCCTCTTCTCATTTGGAGAAGATCACATTCCATTTGTCTTATTCATTAAAACTTTCCCATAAATTCTAAATGCTGGGCCCATTTTTCTTGATTTTCGACACTGGGCACACCCAGCCATTCATTTCATCCTCTCACTAATCACGCAACACGTGTCACATAAGAATGCAAGAAAGACTTTTTGGTCACATCACATGCGAATATTCTCAAATATACCCTATATACAAATACAGTTTCTAGACTTTGTTTATGTGATATTAAAGCCAAATGGGAATTGTTCTAAAATAAATACAAGAACTTAAATTAACATGAATATAAGGGTAAATTAATAATTTACCAATTCATAACCCATGCCTAATTTAATAAGTTTATATGCCAAAGTAGGATTTTATAAATTAAATAGAGAATAAAATTGAGCGAGGACCAAAAGGCAATAAAAGAAAGACATATTAATAAAATACAAGAAAATTGGTGAAGAGACAAGTGTGGCTTCGAAAGGAAAGTATGAGGAAGTTTCCCTCCTGGAAAAGTTGAAATAAAAAGCGATAGCATCAATGGGTACACTCAAAAAGCAATATCTCATTTGGTCGGGAGAGAGAGCAAAACGGCAAGGGGGTTGAATAGTTAAAGAGAAAGAAAAGAAGAAAGCAAGGAAAAGAAGGTAAGATCAAGCGTGATTGAACTAAGGGACGGATAGAAAAAGTATGGAACTAGGGACTAGTTATATGTAAACTATGTGTGCAGGGAACTATGAGTATAGTTTTGTCCGAAAACTATGGAGTATGGAAATTCAGTTTCTGGACTAGAAAGTTTAGATACATGGTTTGCAGAACCCTATCTTGTGTATGGCTTCGGGTTTGGGAACCTCAAACTCATTTCGTGTGGTTACTTCAGGCTGTTCTGCTCCGCAGATACGTGTTTTATAAAGGTCTAGTTGCAAGCTTGAACCTTAAATTCCTATTTTCGATTATATGCATTACCGGACCTTAGAGCCTATTTTTGGGTAAAGATTATAAGTGTGAATCTAAAGTGAGTCCTTCTGAAGATCATTGTAGCCACATCAATGAACTTGATGTTAGGCTTTCAAGTTCCCTAATTGAACTCTAGCAAACACTGCTACGGCTTTACTCGAATGGGCCAAATGGTGAGAGTTCACGTAGGTCGTCTAAACGAGGTCACTGCATCTATGCGCATACCCCATGTAATGGGGAGGTCAATAGAGTCAGCAGACCTCATGCATCAGAGGTCGCACCATGCAATAGAGGTCATGCACTCCCAACCCAAGAGTGTCAGATCTCGTCCTCTAGAGCTCAACATTCAGCCAGTCAGCCCTGTCAGATTTGATCATGCATGACCTAACTTTGAAGGTCATAACCTTCGTCCGAACTCCGATTGGAATGCAGAAACACAATAAATGAAAAGCAAGAAAAGGAAAGCTATAAAAAATATGTTCTTGACTCTATGGAAAGCCCATTGGAGTCAAGAACCATGCCAGCGCACGAGGATGATATTAGGGATGTCAAACTATAGTGATGAGCGCAGCCTGCCGTCCAGCGTCAGTCAGCTCGGGCCAGATCAGATCGACTGACGATGACCTCCAACTCTCGAAGGCTTCCAACCTTCGCCCGCATTCATTTTGTGTTCTTGACCCCTATGGAAAGCCCATTGAGTCAAGAATTCATTCATATGCCTGAGGAGGATATAAGATGTCAGATTGAGGTGATAAATCGAGTTCATCCATGTCAGATCAGCTCGTCGGGCTCAGGTCACTGCCTGGGTTGACTAACATGACCCTCCCAAATTCGAAGGTCACAACTCCTTCTCAACTTAACTCCGATTTGGGTGTTCTTGGACTCATGGAAAGCCACTTGAGTCAAGAATCCATCTGTTATTCCTAAGGAGGCTATTAGATGTCAACCTGAGGTGCTGTAATCTAGCTCCTAATTTGGGTCAGGTCAGCTCGTCAGCCAGGATTTGGACCCGCGTATGACCCCAACTTCTAAGGTCATAACCCTCTCGCTCAACTCCGATTGGGGGTGTCTCTCTGAATTCCTATGGAAAGCCCATTGCTTCAAGAATACATTCATATTCTGTATATGAGGATAAAGATAGTCAGACCAAGGTGTTAAAGCTGAGCCGTTCAGGTTAGGTCAGCTCGTCCAGTTCAGGATTTGACACGCTTTGACTCCAACTGGAAGGTCATATCTCCTTCTGGTCCACCCCATTTGGTGTTCTTGGATCATGGAAAGCCCATTGAGTCAAGAATACATTGATATGTCCGAGGAGGATATTAGGGTGTCACTAGTGATAGATCAAGCTACAGAGCAGAGAACGAATACATATAGTAATGATAAAGATATATTGTATAAGCAATCATGATAAATAATATTATTCATGCTTGCAAACATGTATTAAAATGTGTAATAAACCGATTGCCTCAAAGCCCCACCATAGAGGAGACTTGGTACTAGCCAGGAATAAGTCCGCAACATATGCCTGCCTCGGCTCGCTCGATATCGAGGCCCTGTCAGGTCGATGACATAGATCCTGCTTTGGATCGTGGCCTAAAGGGTCACCATCGCTTTCGCATTTTCTACATGATCATTGTCTGCATAATGATAACGCTTCGGGCCTTTATGGTTTCCTATATCCACTTCTTTGGTAGTTATAGGCATGAAACATAAAATAAATGATTTGATTAGCGATACGTGGGAAAGATATGATATGGAGATGAGTGCTATAGCACCTATGTGATGATAAGTTCCAGAATATGAGATTATACGATACGTTAGTGACTGAGAAGCACAGTATTCCTATGTGATGATAAGTTCTCAGAATACGAGATTATACGTAATTCGACAGCGATATATGAAATGTATAAGAATGTAAAATGATCTAAAAGTTACTAAGGCGGCAAAGCAATATGAAAAGTAAAAACAGAAACAAGATATGAAATGAGTACACAAACACAAGACATGAACATAGAACATAACAAATGGTATATAACATATAATCATGAAAGTCATATATGATATGAATATATGATGATATACCTTAATGAATAGATGGAACATGCTATGAACACATGATAGAAATGCATATGCTAAGAACGATGAGGTAAGTAAAGATGACAAAGCATAGCATCGTAGAAAAGATAGATGTGAGATATGTCAAAGACAGAACATGTGACATGCAATAGGAATGTAAAGATGATAAATAATAAAAAAGCAGGCGAATATGTATGATATATGAAATGCATATGTATAAGTCGAGATGGTTACTATTGGTGGTTGTCCATGTGCTTAGTGTTCCCACCTAAGCGTAAAGCTTAGCACGGGTGGTGTTCAACAATCCGTAGGCACAAGCAAGACAAGGATAGAGGACAGATATCCTACATCGCTAGAGCCACTGGAGATAGGTGCTTCACCGCATCGTCTCCGCGATCTCCTCATGTTTTGTATTAGAAAAAGAAAAAAATGTACATGTATAAGTAAATGGACTCGCAAAGATATGTGTGGTGGGATTTTGATGACACCACTGTGGTAGTTCTCTTTGTAAATGAAAATGATTTTTGTTAGTACGTAAAATTGTTTATATAACCACAGTACAAGTCTTTTTAAACAGAAAGAACAGTCAATGAGTCCCGCATATAGTCTCGCGCCCCACTCCTGTCCTGATCCATTCGGGTTGGATCGAATGGGGTGTGGTGTGGTCAAAGTGACAACATGCTTCTCAAATTGCTTTACTTCGCACCCAACACCTCTGGCCCTCGAAAAATGTGAATCGACCGGCCTTGAAATCTCGACGTGGTAGCTAGAACCTCATGGCACGATTCCAATAAGTCCGCTTCTTTTGTCATTCGAGATCTGGAAAATTTCGGGTTTCAATCAAATTACCGTTTACATTTTTTCGAAAATTGGAATTTTCTCTGCCTTGCACCATTACAGTTTTTGCGCACAAGGGCCTCCCCAGCCGAGGGAGAAGTCATATATTTACCGAGCCCGCCGGTCGGTGAGGTCATCAGGGGCCAGACCAAAAATCAACAAATGTATTTTACATGACAATCTCTTCTCTGCTTTCGTGTTTAGACATTTTTTGTTTTTTAGATAAAGTACTTCTTTCCTCGCTTAATCGGTTATAGAGCTATAATTTCCTAGTCGGGACAGATATCTTATTTCGCGGTCCTGCCAGGACGTTAGTCGAGTCGAGGACATCTTCGGGACACCGCTGCGAATTAGATAGAAGATTCAGAAATTGAGCCGAGATGGGCATTTTACACGTCGTCCGAGTTTGTTAGGAAAATATTATTTGTACCGGGCCGGATGGATCATTTTTCTGTGTCATCCGGACTTTGGGCATTGACCGATTAGGATTTATCTTTACCGGGCCGGACAGGTCATGTTAATACGCCATCCGGACTTTTGAGTTCACCGATTGAAAATAATCTTCACTGGGCCGGACAGGTCATTTTGAATGCACCATCCGGACTTTTGAATTGACCAGCTAGAAGTTATCTTCACCGGGCCTGATATCATTCCATCAAGGCTATCCGAATCCTTTTGAATCAATTCATTAAGTTATCTTTCACTCGGCCGGAGTAGGTCATTTTATCGCGCCATCCGGGACTTTCGAATTGGATCATAATAGAAAGAGAATGAACATCTGATATTGAATTATTCTTTATTGATAATACCTCTTAAGATGTGTCAGATTCCACATTCTGTGTACAGTGTCCCGGGCTAAGTTTGTCCAAGGCGTAGTCTGGGATTCCTGTGCTCGAGTTATAAGATACCTATCCTCCTTAGTCAAGGAAACTTTCCGTGGTCATTTTAGGTTGTATCTCAAATACTTTTCTTAACACTAGGTCCCCGGATTGGAATGCTCGAAGCTTGACATGTTTATTGTAAGATCTTTCCACCTACAATAGTAGGATGCCGCGGACGGGCCGACTCCTCAATTCATCGATCGTGTCAAGCCCTGATCATTAATTCAGATTCCCTGCTCGAGGGGGTGTTTGTCCGAATGGTAGGCATGCACACTCGTGAGGGGATGATGGCTTCCATTCCACACGTGATCGTTAACGGAAACACACCAAACTGGTTTAAGGCAAAGTGGGTTCTATGTGCCTGTGAGTACCCTGAAGGAGTTCATCCACCCATTTTCCTTTAGCCGAATCCAACCGTTTTTTTAGGGCCGTTATTAGGGTTTTGTTGAGGCCTCACAGTGCCATCAAGCCTCCAGGTAGCTGGGTGGAGGCGCATTTTATCTTCAATTCCCGACATAAGTTTTGATAGACCCGCCGCCGACCGAGCCCATTGCCGAGACGATTGATTTGGGATGCGACCGACACATACATTTTTCCGCATGGAACTCCGAGTGGGACATCCCGATCTTTAATTTAAGAGAACGCTTCGCCGATCCACTTAACAAATAGTCCGTGGCGCCCACAGTAACTTCTTTGGGTTGGAGTAGGTAGTGGTCCAACCATATTTCCATCCCCCGTCAGGCAAAGGCCAAGGGCTAGAGATAGAGATCGGTCTGCAGACCGTGATTTCGTGGATGGGGGCAAGTCGCTGGCGCCGACTACACTTTCTCGTGCACCCAGTGATCAACTTTCATGGTCCCCAATAATAGTACCCCTCGAGTATACCGAAGGGCTAATTTTCGCCGCTAGGTGATTTTCGTGACATTCCTTCACGCAACTTAGCTAAAGACGCACTAGCTTTGTTCTAGTGTCAAGCACTTTAGATAATGGACCGCCGAAGGACCGCTTAAAACAGCGCCCATCAATCAAGGAAAACTACCGCCTCGAATTTGAAGCTCGAGGGCCTTATTCCCTCTCCATCGAAGTTGTCCCGTTTAGATACAACATGGACGTCCATCCAGATCTGGGTCCTTGTCTACCCGGGTTTACCTAAGGGATGCACCGATGAATCGATTGGATAGTAAATAGCGTAAATATGGTTTCAGTGATTGGTAGAGAAGCAGCCATGGAGGCCAATGCATATGCCATTTCATTAGAGTCCCGGGGACGTGCTCTAGTTTCCAATCCGGAAAGCTGTTCAAGCGGTGTTTTACCCGAGAGACGTATTTCGCCATTCGAGGGAAGTCTCAGACTCGACTTCAAGAATCCTGCCCGACCACCAATCGGGAGTCATCAATCAAGAGTCCTGGTCTTAAGAAACGACCCGGGCGCGGCCGCGCCCTGAGCCCGGCCAGACGGTTTCATATTCCGACTCGTTGTTGGAGGCACTGAACCCAAGTCGGATTGAGTGCTCGATTTTGTCCCCGGACGGAGTTCTCAACTGCAAACCAATGCCCTCCTTGGACACTGACACCCACACACGAGAGTCCACTAAATCCAAATTGTCGGGCAATGTTTCGACCGGGGAGTTCTCGCTATGAAATCCAACCAACACCTCCTTTGAAAGCCCCGCTTGTACTGGATACCGTGGCTCACTTAGTCTCGACTTCCCACCGGAGCCTCGCCTCCGACAAGTCACCTATGCATAAGGCTCCAAGGGGGAGGTCACACGCACAATGGGGGTGCCCGAAGTAAGGGCGGTTTTTGGCCATTATCCTGAGGGCCAAGGCGCCCGCCGCGATGGCTATACCTGGCGTTTTTGCATCGGCTAAGGATTTGGTCACTTAAGAACATGTGTCTGCTCTCCCATCTTCATTCTCTTTGAACAAATGCGGCACTTACCGTTGCTGTATCTCGAATGCGAGGTAGACGAACGTGGTTTCACCGATGTCGTGGCTCGTGGCGATTGGTGGTTCTGGGCTTAAGTATTGCTTGATCGGCAAAGGCTTAGTCACACCGCTCGCTCCATCCCGACCGATTAGCTCTCCAGCGGTGGAAAAGTGGCTTCAAGCTTGGCCTCGTGGAACCGGAAATAAATCGTCCTAAGGTGCTAACGCACCATAGCTTGTTGTACTTTCTTTCTAGAGCTCGGGGTTGGAGACTCTAGAATGGCTTTGAGCTGGGAAAGGCTGGCTTCTATCCCCCTTTGTGTCATCATGAAGCCCAGGAACCGTCCAACGCTGACCCCAAATGCGCACTTTGCAGGGTTTAGCTTCATACCATAGGTTCTAAGGAGGTCAAATGCCTGTTGCAGATGGCTAGCGTGATCCGGGCGTTCCTTGGACTTTATCAACATATTGTCTATATACATCTGCTAGTTTTCCCAAGCAAATGGGCCGAAACATCTCGTTACCAACGCTAATAGGTGGCTTCATATTCTTAACCTCAAGGGCAAGAGCCTGGGGTGATGAAAGATGTTTTCTCCAAGGCCCCGACGAAAGTACTACGGAATCGTGATAGCCGTGAATGCATCTAAAATGACAAAGATGTCGCAAGCCCGGCCGACAGTCAACAATTTGATCAATGCGGCGTAGGAAGCTATCCTTAGACATGCGTTGTTAAGATCCGTAGTTGACACACACCCGCCTTACCTCTGCCTCCTTTGTGAAACTACTACCACATTAGCAAGTCATTCTGGTTTTTTAATTCTCTAATAAACCCAGCCTTCAAAAGATTGTCTACTTCGGCCTGGATGATCTGGTGGCGGTCCGGGTGGAAGCGCCGTACTTTCTGCCGAATGGGTCGAGCGGATAGGAGGACGTTTAACTTATGGGAGGCGTTCTTGGGGTTTACCCCTGTCATGTCTGTATGGTTCCAGGCGAATACGTCGGCGTTTTCCTTCAATGCTTGTTGCAAATGGGCTTCTTCCCTACTGAGGGAACCGCATAGGTACACCCTGCCTGGGTCCGCCAACCGACTAAGGGCTTCAAGGGGTCTATCACCAATTGTTCCCTATCTTCTGAAGTGGCCCGAACGGAAGGCCTTAATTGCTATGAAGATGGATGAGCTTCAGCGGATGAACCATCGGGTTCTTTATCTTTTTCGCGCTCGTGAACTGACAGCTGATAACACTGATGAGCCGCTAATTGGCTACCTTGAAGGTCAACTTGCCCGGATGCAGTTAGATAGCTGATAGTTTGGTGAAAAAAATAGGTGAGGGAATTGCTTCAGCGCGGCGTGCAAACTGTGTTCAACCTAATGATAGCATTATAATGAAACAAATCTTCGACCACCGAAAAACAACACTGCCGGAAGCATCGGGTTCCGCCTTGACAGAGGGCAATATCACCCATCAAGAAGGTGGTGGACCCATTGAATCCGATAAAACCTACCGCCGAAAGCTAAGATGACTCGGAAAGTGTGGACTTTCATCCTGCAAGGGTCAGAGGTGCAATAATTCGTCAGCGCTTCCCCATCACGAGGACCCTATGCACATCAAAATTGTTAATACCTAAGGAGAGTACAAGTGCATCATAATGGGGAGTGATGATCCGGGTCGGATCTATAAGAGGAAAGGATACAAGGCCACCGGGATCGTGGCTGGAAGTGTCAAAGTACCTCTAGTAAGATTGATGAGGTTTATTCTCGACCTCGACTGAGCCACGAGCATTTTCGCTCGCCTTCGGACTCCGGTATTGATCATCGACCGAGCCTCCCAGTATAAAGTTGATGGTAGGTCTAAGCTCACGATCGTTCTGGCAAAATGCACTACGGCCCCATCGAAGCAGTGGACACTCGGGTCGCGGCAGGCCGGGCTCCCGAATGAACCTTCTAAGGTGCCCCGTCAATTAACTTCAATCATGAAACTTCAAACCTTTGGCATTGATTCGCTTCGTGGTCGTGATCCTCGTGGGTAGTCACACCTCGCTGACTTGCTACGTCGGTCCTGCCCGCCTCGCACGGGCTGAGGACATTTGAACTCTGGGTGATCCGGTCAAGGGAAGCAAATGGTCAGAGGAGATTTTAAAGGGGTGAATTGGGGAGGATCTTTTATTCCCTAGCCGCTTCGGGAAGGCTTTTGGCTCCTACTCAAGGCTTCGTCCGATCGACTCTTCGCAAATGGTTTGCCGCGGCGCTGCTAATCATTACCGCTTAAGGAGGCAAAGACGAATATTATCCTCCGAGTGGAGTATTTGTCCGCCCGCCGATATATTTCCTTCCATAAAGGGCAGTGGGTCGTAGGGAAAGGGACTCGGGAAGAAAGGAGAAGGCCCGGCCTCTTCAAAGTTCCTGCAAGACCATCCATACTACAGTATCAATTTGTCAGACGACTTGCCCAAATCTTCGTGAACTCCTGCATGGACTCGCATCCCGTCAAGATGGACCGGAGGTTGATGTTTCTTCACCGAATCCGAGCACAAAACACAGTGACGAATGCGGCCCATAATTCGCCGACAGAGTTTGGGAGACTCTCGGAGTTTATGGAACCAAGCTAAGGCGGGACCTTTCAGGCTAGCCGGGAATACTTTGCACAGGAGTCGATCGTTCTCGATGTTAAGGATCATTGCCTAGTTAAAGTGCAACATATGATCATACAGATCAGAGGAGCCGTCGTACATAGCAAACGGTGGAATGACGAATTCACGAGGAGGCTCATAGTCCAAAATATGCCGCCTGCAGGGAAGATAGCATGTCAGCGCGGCCCCTACGCGGGATAAAAGGTTGCACGCAGCGCGGATTTACCCGAACGAGTATCGCCGTACAAACCCGCCACGCCCGAACGCGTAGATACGCACTGGCGGCCAATTCCGACCGGGCCTATCTCCTCGCGCCGTCTCCCTTCGTCCATTCGCGGTGTGCAACACCGAATGCAGCTCTACCGGATCGGGCGAGGGGTCTCTCTCCCCGACCCGACTCCGCGCTGTTCCGAGGCTGTGGACCGACGTGGGAAGTGGAGCCGCCCTCGAGGAATGTCCGTCATCCGGGTCGGGATGATCACCGTGGAGTCCGGGTAGGGCGGGCCCTCGCCTTATCCGCCCGGGCTGGGGTAGGGTCAAGGGGCCGACTTGTGGGTTTTCGACCCCGTTGGTCTCCAAGTGAGCCCGTAGGCGCTCGTTCTCCTGTAGCAAATGTGACACCCCAAACCCACCCGTTGATTACCAAATAACCTCATGGAATCTATACCGCCCTCGTATTACGAGACACATACCTGAGTAAAAATGGCCACTTGGGCCCATAAACCAACACTCATCACAATATACCCAACTATATTCCAATAGTTCATGAGTTATAACATTTCTCATCAAAAGTATCCAACCAACTATCTCACAAGGTTCAAGAGTTATACATTACTCTTAATACAAATACATATTATCCCAAAAACCATCCAAGCCACAACCCGACTTTCTTCAAAATCGGTCTCTAAAATGAGTCGTCTTCTCGAATGCTCCTTGTACTTGAAAAAATATTCCCTCGACAGGGTGAGCTATCGCCCAGTAGTGGAATCACCCTAAATGGGTTACTCTCCACCTAAGTGCATATGCAATGCTCCAATTTAAAACACACTCAAGTAAATACGTGATCCCAATTCGAATGTCTAAATGCTCGCTCCCACGCGTCTCGAGTCCTCACTCGACTCTACACTTGCCTAAGCCATATGAGAAAATACCATTTTCAAAACAAAACTTGTTGTTCTTGAAAATATACCACCGAGATCTCTGGGTGAAAAAGACGGGACTACCCTCCGAGACGAATGTGTGTTGGGAGAACTTTCCGAAATACCATGGTCCTCGTCCAAAAATGATCCGCTGACCGCCTCCCAACCCCATTCTTCTAAAATCATCCTCGTGAAATTCCTTCGCAATCATGTTCGCTTTTCTCGTAGGTATCCATGTCATGCACTCACACCTAATTCCTAGGGTTACCCCGCGCATATGAAATGCATTATGCCATTTCAACGATTTTCATACCAATATATCAATTATGAATATATTATCAAATTTTGCAAACAAGCACCACATGTAATTCAACAATATCAACCATCACCCAAATTAGCTCATTTGAGCAAATCGCAATCTCATCTCCAATGACCTACACACACACAATTATATTCCATATAATTATGACATCATGTTAACACCTCAAGCATTAACCTATTAATTTCTTTGATCAACGAACTCAAGCCACTCACATCAAACAATTCCAATGCCAAAACACATGGACATTTATGGTCCATTTCATACAAACTGGGACTGTTTTTACAGTCCCAAAACAGAACAAGTGGGCTGTCCATGGGCAGCCCATTCCTCCTACATCGGTTCCTCTTGGTGGAACCAAATTCCATACTCATTTTCGGTCTCCTACTCACCAAAACATAATTTATTGAATAAATTATGATCCAAGGCTCCCAAACAGTCCACACACACCGGGCCGCTGCATCGCCCACACGGCCCTAAAATTTTCACATTTCGGTTCCAAGATTTGGGACCGATCAAACGGTCACTCACGGCCTCAAACCAACACAAACATCACAAAACACTTAAATCAAGAGTAAAAACAAGTAGGATAAAACTCTTACCTCACGGAGTTTGTCGAAACTCCAAGAAACATGTACCCACGCGTTGTCCTCGCCGCGTAGAACGACTTTCTTTCTTGGCCAGAAGCGATCCAACGATCCAAACTCCCGGAATCTTAGAGAGAAGTTGCACACACTCTCTCTAAAATAAACTCCATTTTTTTTGAATTCTCAGCTCTCCAACCCCTCCTGCCCGTTTCAGCTCCAAAAGTGGAGAAGAAGCTCTCATTTTGGTCCCCCCTCTTGCCACTTGTCACCTTGTAATTGGTTTAGAGGATTTCTTATCCACTCAACCAACCACTTTGACCTTTCCACCCAATGGCATCATGCCATGTGTCATCGTGGGCCCCACATTGAGCTCGTTAACTAACCGGGCTTAAAATGAAACCCGTGTGCCACTCAAATTTCGCCAAGTGTCCTACACGATGCTCGTTTCCTCGAAAAACATGTAAATTCCGACTATCTCGAAATTCGATGAAAATCGACGTGGTAGCTAGATTTCGCGAGACGATTCCAACGGTGGAGTCCGTTTTGTCATCCGAGATCTAGAAAAATTTCAGATTTTTAACGAAATTACGATTTTGCTCTTTTTGAGAAAATTGGATTTTCTCGGGGTTTCACATTCTCCCCTCTTTAAAAGAATTTCGTCCCGAAATTCCACGCACATAAGCATCCAACCACATGCATATGTAACCTCACAACCCCGCCAGGTGCAAACGTTGACCTTCCTGGGCGTCACAATCATCGACAATCCAGTGGATCACAACCTAGTCCATGCCATCAATGATATCCATATACCGAGCCCTTTGTCGTGGCTCAACACTCAAATGCAATTTCCAAAGGTATCCACCTCGAGTCACCTGCATCTATCACTCAACTCTAAGTCTATGTGATAACCTAACCATGTGTTTTCATCTCGAGTCACTCCCGACTCCTATCACTCAACTCTAAGTCTTCGTGATAACATAACCGTGTGTTTTCCTGCACATAACTTTCTACCTACATTGTGAGCCTCTACATCCATACGTAAATTTCGATAACTCCACGGCCCTTACACCCACACGTAAATTCTCGACTCTCCATTGTGCTCTTTACACCCAATACGTAAATTGGGATCTCTCCCCGGGGTCACTTACACCAACACGTAAATTGGGATACCTCCCGACTTTACACCCACACAGAAATTTGGGATATCTCCCGGTCTCTTACACCCACACGTACCCGAGATATTCCTGGTCTCTTACACCCAGCTACAGACCTTGATACTACCGCGGTCTCCTTCACCCTAACTCCAGGTTTCTCACCTTAGGGGATTAATAACCCCTTTCTTGCTTTGCCCAACACACATTAATTACTCTTCATTTCCTGATTCGAACTATGAGTCTCCATTGGACATAGTCCCAAAGACAAACCCAACCCACACTCACCAAGAGTGGTGAATGACCATACCGTGCACCCACACCCGACTCGACGCGATGTCACCGTGCACATAAACGTAATGATGCCATACTGTGACAACCCATTCCCGGGGTCCACCATGAGCAGAATCTCGGAGATCTCTAACTCGTAATCTCGACCTATCATGTCAACTCTCACTTTACATCCTATGGAAGAATTCTCTCATATTATGGCTTTTCTAAAGGCCTCAACCTCTATGACCAAACCTATCACACAAGATGCATTAATGAATGAACATGATGCATCCAATTCAACCGCTACTCTAGTCAACAAGTGCGAGAGTAGAAACGTACCATACATATCCAAATTTAATCCGAATGTTCGCCTCGTACCATGAGACCTCCCGCTCCTAGGACAATCCTGGGCCATATGCCTGGGGTCGGCGACAATGGTAACACGCCATTCGCCCAAACACCCGAACTCTCACCAAGCAACTCCTGTCCTAGACCCCGACCTGCACTCTGGCTTTGGCCTATGTGACCCATCTGCGAAGTACTAGGTGCTTTTGAGGCACCCTACACCGGACCGGTTCCTTAACCATACCTAGGGTATGGAGAAACAAACCCGTGATTCCCGCTCCCGTCCCTCGCCTGACTGATCCACCACTGTCCCCAAACCTCGGATCCTCGTCTCGTGGCAATCCTCCCTCATGTGTCCGGCCGCGGCAATGGTAGCACAATTGACCCGCCCATCCCGACTAGCAACCCTAACCTGCCCCACCGATGATCGGGACCGAGGTGTCCCATAACCCAGATTCCCGCCTCCGTGACAATCCCGCCGAAAGTGTCCAGTCGTCGGCGTAAATAACACATCATCTCGCCCTACCCGCCTAAAAGTCCCATCCTCGGTCTTGGTCCTCGATGACCTCGGTCCCGCCCCGATATCCTTTGCAAATAGTGTCTTCGTTTCTTTCCTGCTGAAAGAAGTCGGATCTTCCTTCCTCTTAGTACCAACACCCATATCTTGGATGCCTCGTATGTCATCTACCTCTCCCTCTGTGGTCATAGTCATCCTAAACCTAGAGTCCACTCCTCCTCTAACCATTGGAGGACGATGTGCTTCTAAACGCTGGAGGTCGTTTGACTTGCCCTGGCTCACTATTGCACATGCCTGTGCGATAGCAGTGACTGCAATCCCTACGGCCTAAGCAAAGGCCTGTTGGTCAGGGTGCCATAAAGGTAATGACATCGATAATTCCTCAATGACACTTTCAGCCCTTCTCGACTAGCCATCCACATATGTCAAATGACAACAAGATTCATTTAATTTTCATTTCAGTCTAACTAGCAATGCACATACCAATTACTAATAGACTTGACAACCATGAACTGACCCGTTCATTTCCTAAGTGGTGCTAACTTCCAACCACTCAATTCATTTATTTCAATAAATTCTAAGTTTTCCTGTTCATTTCATTATCCAATCCTTAAGGTCATAGTTCCTAACCCAGCATTCAAATTCCTTTCCTATACGCATTACACCATGCATATAATTTCCTGCGCAACAACCGCGTAATCATAATTCCCATATTCATCATACTGTGTATATGTCCTTCCACGCAATTTGAAACACAAAATCACGCAATAAAAAACATACAACATTAATGACGTATCTCAAGTGGGTGTAACACAAATTCCGACACATTCATACATAGAAAACATTTTATATACTATGTCCTTGCATTTATAGGCAATGTAAGACAATTTATTCAATATATCAATTCATATTTAACATAAAAAAAATTTATTTTTGAAAATTTCATTTTAAAAAATTCTATCTCATTTTATTTGATTTTTCAAAAAAAAAAAATTTATTTCATTTTTTGTTTTTCGAAAAAATTATGTGAACAGTGTCCAAATAGTGATTGAAACAAAGGCAATCGTGCCTCGTCATTAACAAGACCGCAGTTGTATTGCAATACAAACTCTCTAGCCTCGTATAGTCCCAAAGCCCCTGCGGTGAATGCGGACCCAATGCCTGCCAACCTCCCGGTTACAATACACTACCTGTATCAAGTAATACAATCCTTCCCTAGCCAAACTCCTTCGTTTACAATAATACAACCTGTATCACACACAACCCTCACTCGCTTAGCCCCTCAGTCATTACACACAACTTGAAAGTGCATCATGACATAACCTCCCAGCCCCAGCCTCCTCGTCACAATATACGGGTGTATCATGGACACACTCACCTTGCAACCCATCGCCCCATGTTGTAAACACAACCCCAAATTTACTACACACCTAAGTTGCAATACAATCTCCTATTGCAATACAACTACTAGCCATTCAAGCCCTTTCTCTTGCAAATACACCTGCTGCCTACAAGACTAAGTCATTAATATAATTTTATCGCGTAGCCCAAACTAACTTCTTGCAATCTTTTTTTTTTTTTTTCTTTTTCTTTATTTTTTTTTTTTTCATTTCTTCTACTAGAAAACACCAAAAATTATATATACATATTTTTTTTCTCATTTTCCAAAACACCAAATAAACTTATAAAAATTTATTTTAATCAATTTTCTTCAATTTTACACTCAAAACCGGTGAGAAAAATAATTTTCTTCACTCTATTTTTTTTTCCACAAACCAAATAAATTTATAAAATTTTATTTTATTTATTTTCTTTTTCCAAAGCTTTTACACAATGTAAAACTCTAAAACTTTTCCTACACACAAGTGCTATTTACCTAAGCAATCTAATTCATACAACACATAACACCATGTTATGGTCATTCACACAACCATTCATCACTCCATACATCACACAATAAAACACATGCAAGTTCTAGTTTTGTCCCGTGTCTTCCTAGGTAATCACATACCTAACCCTAACATCGAGCCACACCAAGTGGTGATGTTCTTACACGACTATGGCCTAAGCCCAAGTTCCCCCAAGCCCTAAGTAGCCGTATACATAAGCTCCGGCTACCAAGTCGTGAAGTTGGCATCGTAACTCAAGCACTTATAACTACACCCACCGAGCCCCATGCAATCGCTTCTTTCACCTTAGGGCCCCGATACCAAGCCGTGGACGCCCCCCAAAACCCGGCCTGCTTGACTACCTCGTCGAACCCGCGAGGCAAATCTATATGTCTCACATACGCAAGACACATACTTAAGTAAAATGGTCACTGTGGCCCATAAAACCAACACTCATCACAATATACCCAACTATATCTGGCCGTTCAAGTGAGTTATAACATTTCTCATCAAAAAGTATCCAACCAACTATCTCACATGGTTCAAGAGTTATACATTACTCTAATACAAAATACATATCCCAAAACCATCCAAGCCATAACCCGACTTTCTTCAAAATCGCCCCCTCAAAATGAGTCGGCCTTCTCGAATGCCCTCACAGACTAAAAAATATTCTTCTCGACAAAGCAAGGGAGCTATCGCCCCAAGAGTGGAATCACCCTAAATGGGTTACTCTCCACCTAAGTGCATGTGCAATGCTTCAATTTAAACACACACTCAAGTAAATACGTGATCCTACTTGAATGTCTAATTGCTCGTTCTCATGTCCCGAGTCCTCACCGACTCCCTCACACTTGCCTAAGCTATGTATGAGAAAAATACCATTTTCAAAAAACAAAACTTGTTGTTCTTGAAAATATACTACCGAGATCCTAAAAGACGGGACTACCTCTTCGAGGTGAATGCTGGAGAATTTCCCGAAATAAATATGGTCCTCATCCGAAATGATATGCTGGACTGTCTCCCAACCCCATTCTCCGGAAAATCATCCGTGAAATTCCTTCTGCGAATCATGTCTTCGCTTTTCGTAGTCCAAGGCTGTCATGCACCTCACACCCACCTCTAGGTTACCTCGCTATACAAGAAATACTCTATTGCGCTATTTCAACCATTTTGCACCAATATATCAATTATGGGTCATATTATCAAATTTGCAATTACACCACATGTAATTCAACAATATCAACCATCACCCAAATTAGCTCATTTGAGCAAATCGCAATCTCATCTCCAATGACCCACACACACAATTATATTCCACATGACATGACATCATGCAGCACACTCAAGCATTAACTCATTAATTTCTTTGATCAACTAACCAAGCCACCACATCAAACAGTCTCCAATGCCAAAACACACGGACATTTATGGTCCATTTCATACAACCGGACTGCTTACAAATTCCTAAAACAGCAATCGGGTCGGCCCACTCCGGCAACCCACTTCCTAGCACGGTTCCTCCCGTGGAACCGAATTTCATACCCATTTCCGATCTCCTACTCACCAAAACATAATTTATTGAATAAATTATGATCCAAGGCTCCCAAAAAGTCCACACACACTGTCACGGACTGCCCACACGGCCCTAAAATTTTCACATTTCGCCCAAGATTTAGGACTAAACACCACTCACGCCTCAAACGCAATACAAACATCACAAAACACTTCTAAATCAAGAGTAAACAAGTAGGATAAAACTCTTAATTCCTCACGGAGTTTGTCAAAACTCCAATAGGGCTCCACTCCACGCTGTCAGTTCTCACCTACAGAGAACGACTTTCTTTCTTGGCCCGAAGCGATCCAACGATCCGAACTCCCGGAATCTTAGAGAGAAGTTGCACACACTCTCTCTAAAATAAACTCCATTTTTTTTTTTTTTGAATTCTCAGCTCTCCAACCCCTCCTGCCCGTTTCAGCTCCAAAAGTGGAGAAGAAGCTCTCATTTTGGTCCCCTTCTGCCACTCACATCACTTTTGCATCAGTTTGCAGGATTTCATATCCACTCAACCAACCACTTTGACCTTTCCACCCAATGGCATCATGCTATGGGTCATCGTACGACCTTTGAGCCCAAGTTGACCGAATCGAGCTTGACACGCGGGCACCCCTCGCGGTGCCACTCACCCCGCTGTCCCACACAACGCTCGTTTCCTCGAAAAACGTATAAATTCCGACTGTCTCGGAATTTGACGAAAATCGACAGCTAGATTTTCATGGCACGATTCCAACTATGAAGTCCGTTTCACATCCGAGATTTAGAAAAATTTACTTACCGAAATTCATTTATTTTGCCCTTTTTGGAGAAAATTAGATTCTGGGGTTTCACAAAGAATGGTTTGCATAACACAATTCCCGCCATCCTCGTCCAGCCGCCTTCCCGGGCTTAGCCTCTATTTCGACTCCAATGCGGAGAAACTGGTTCCTCTCGACACATTCACGAATTGCTAGACATGGTGACGCACTCTAATCCACAAAGGATGAGCGGAACTACCAAAAAACCTCATGTGACGATCATCGGGAGTCGGGATGAACCTGTGCTCTCGCTTATCGCCTGAGATTTCCCGCAAAGCTTCCCATAGACTCGCGGCTTAATCGTAATCTCCGAAATTCTTTGAGTCACTGGATCGTCGGATCATGCATCAGCCTATGCCAACCTACAAAATCTAAAACTAAGAAAGCGACGGGGGAGGGTCTCCTCCGTCACCTCTTCGATGCTCAAGTTAGATCTCTGCCGTCCTCTTCCAAGGATCAGAGTTCAACCTTTGTTTTTGTACCTTTATTCTCGTGACGCGCTCCTTTAATCAGTAGAAGGAGATTCACTATTTGGGGTGTGGATGATTTCCTTCCAAATCGGAAGGAGAAGCGTGGTGCATATCTCTCATGACGACCAACTTTTCCTTTTAGCGGAGAGAGGAGAGAACGTGGGGCTATATACATCTCGCGAGGGGAGACTAATTCTTCCCTTTAAGCTCTAAGTTAAAAAGTGAGGTGGCTTCGAATGCAGACCTAAGGGTTTGCCCATCTCGGGGTTCATACAAGATGGGATGATGTATTTCCTCCTCTCCCGAGGAGCCTATCCATCAACCTTTGTTAGATAAAGCCTCTTAGGAAAATGGCATTCATAGAGTGTCAACCCTTCTTCTGCCATGTGAGGCATCCCGATCCTGCCCCAAGCTAGCTCATGGCCTGGATAGATGGGCCGGCTCAACCATGGCATCCACTGGAAAGGGGCTCCCGCTTAGCTGTGAGGGCCCGGGTCAAGGCCCACTAAGTGATCTACTGTGGTGCATAAAAATAATTAAACCGAAAAACCGGACAGGGACTGAGCAAATGTTTTAATTTCAAATTTTTAAAAATAACCAATCATACGGAAAATAAATGTTATATTTTATTTTTTAGGTTTGGATTTTAGAACTAATAAAATTAATTTATTTTAGTTTTATAAATTTGGATAATTTTTAAGAATTTGTTTAAGTTTTTGAAGAATCAAATTCATCTGGACAATTTGTTATAAAAATTGATTTGGATAATTCACAGGAAGTGTTTTAAGTCTTTGGTAATATTATATTTTAAATATTTATTTTTATAATTTGTTGTAATTTTGGAAGATATATTTCTCTTTAATTTGTTTTAAAATATTTATTTTGATTATTTTTTTTCTGGTTGATAGCTTTTAAATTTACATAATTATTCAGTTTTTGGACTTAGAATCTTTTTGGATAACATTAAATATATTAATGTAGTTTTATATTCTAATTTTAATTTTTTATTCATTTTTTAAACAGAACTAACCTATTTAAATTACTTGAATAAGTTATCATCTATAAACCAAATTAAATCGATTATTATCTATAAACTAAATTGAATCGATTTGATCGATTTGTTAGTCTTTTTATATTATATTTATAATTTTGATTAATAAAAGCAATGTAGAAAATTATGGATTTTTTTGGATAACATTAAATATATTAATTTTATTTTTTATTTTTTATTCAATTTTTTAGACTGATCTAACCGTTTTAAATTACTTAAATAGGTTATTATCTATAAATCGATTATCGATCTTATTAAATTAAATGATCATTATCTAAGATTTTTATATTGAAACGGAGCCGAATAAACTATAGACAGCCTTGGGGCCAGTACAAAAGACGTAATGCAAAAGGTATAGAAGTTAAAAAACAAAAAAGTAATCTACCATGTACCCACAGATGCCAAACCCTTTGATATTTCGATTCTTTTTATTTTTAATTTTATCAACAAGCAATAATACCGATGGAAAGTCCACCCTCCCTAATCAAGATACGTAAGCCCCATCAGCAAAAAAATATTTCCTAATTTCAAGTTCATATTCTTTTTACATGTCTACGTCAAAACTAAAATAAATAATAATTTATTCTCTTTCAAAGTTTATATAATCCAATTTGAGCTCATAACTTTTAGTTAAAAGATAGAATAAATCAATGAGAAAATCATAATTAAGTTAATATAAAGTCATCAAAAGATAAGAATAGAGGTAAAGATAAATTATACTTTAATCATAATTTTCACTCCCTTTTTTATTTTTCTAAAAATGCGATTTAAGGAAATTGTTTAAAATTTTCACTCTAACTCACAATATTACAAGTATTGTCAAAGTTATAGCATTGTTGACTAACATAATTAGTTAACTGATACCTCAATAATCCATTTCCACCGTTATGTCAATATGATATTATTTTTCATTTTGATGTTTATATATGGTAAAACTGTTATATTTTAGAACACCAAAATAATATAATTCTCATTTAATAAAATAATTATTTTATTCTTTATAATATGTCCTTTTATTAAATGCCCATAACATACTCAGAAAGTACATTCATGTCCAATTTCTGATTTTAGAAGTATTTTTAGTTTTAAAATATTTTTAAATAAGTTCTATTTATCAAAATATAGAATATCTTTTTTAAAATTTAAAGAATTCTTATAAATTATAAATGTTGAAAAAATTATTTATAGTATTTTCTGTGAGAGAGATATTCAATATGATTCTTCTAGAATATTACATTAAAAATGTTTTACAGAAATATAGTCAATCTTAGTCTGATTTTTTACCATTTATATTATTAATGTTATCATTCTCCCGAGAATTTTAAATATTAGGATTTCTAAAAATAAGCAAAAGTGACTCACACACCTCCTCTCCTTTTTTCATCTTAATTTAATCATTAATAATAATATAATGTCGGTGATCTTGGCTGGTTACTTAGCAATATTTAGTTTCCAAAAAATTTAAAAGAGAAAAAGGAAAATAAAGAAGAAAGCACAAGAAAAGAAAAATAAAAATATATAGAGTTAAATTTAACATATTTTTTATTTATTATTTCAAAATCATTTTATATATTATATCTCATTAATACAAAAGAATAAATAAATTAAATAAATTTTCCCTAGTACTTTTAATTCCATGAACTATTGAGACCATCTCACGTCATATATAATTATTAATTTTTAAAAGTACTGAATTTTAAATTAGTTTTTATTAATATTTAAAAATTATGATGAAATTAAAATCATTTCTAAATTTACAATTTTTCAAGTCATGTAATACATTTCTTTCCTATTTTAGAAGGCTATTTAAGCTCGTGTAGAAAAGTTAATATACATAAATTAAAGTAGAAGAAAAAAAAGTTAATAATTTTGTACACATGTTTCTTCAAATTTATTTTATTTTTAATTATAAACATTAATCATTAAAAAGTATATTTATTTTTGACTAATTTTAATTATTTATATTTTGAGTTACCATTTTTTTAAAATCTCAAATATTATCAAAACTAAACATAGTCTAAAAACTTGTAAGAACGGAACTTGTACTAAAATTTGCTTGACTATCTTAGTATGATAGTATCAATATTAAAAGGTTAATAAGAAGCATCCATAAAAATTTCATCCGGAAAAATTCTTACTACAATCAATCCAACTATATTTAATTTCACCTCTCGTATATATCCACGAAACCATGAAAATCTGAGTTCACATATGCAAGATTCTTGGAGTTTTAATCTCGGCAGAGTGACCTCTTCCCTTACTCCTCGCCACCACCATTAATCTCCATTGCCTGCAAACACAATAAACTGAAATTAACAGAAGGGGATGATAAAAAGACACTTGGGAAACCAAAATATTCTTGAAATACCCATTTTATACCATCAACTCTACTCCTAAATATTCAAACTGCAGGATTTGGGGATGACATGACACCCTCCTCATGTGCAGCCCTAGCACTACATAAATGAGGATCAAACATTTAAAAAAACCAAGTCCCATTGGATTTTTTAATCCACAAATGGGGATCAAACATTCAAATGAGAAGGGGTTTCATTGAGTTTCTATCAAAACAAGCTTTGATACCAAGTCAAACAACCAATCGTATCCTAAAAACTCAAGTTTAGAAGATTTGAATCTAATAAGAATATCGAGCTTTATACCCTCTTTAAGTGCGACCCCATTCCCGCACTACACAAACGGGGATCAAACATTCAACCAAATAAAGTCCATTATACTTCGTTTCATACACATCGGGAGGAGGATCAACATTCAAATTACAAAGAGAGGTCTCAAATTCATGACTTTTTATCAAACCAAGTTCTAATACAATATCAAATCTCATCACTTACCCTAAAATCTCACAATCGGTAGATTCGAAATTAATATAAATACGACTCTAACTTACAACTTACAAGATTTGGGTTCCTCTTTGCCCTCTTCCTGGGTAACACTCCTGTTGCTAGAAAAACTAAGTACCTTTCTTCTTGACTCCGAAACGATTTTCCCCATAGGATTCATGCAAAAATCTGTAGCAAAACCAAAGTGAGATATATCAGCACAGACATGGCAACATCTTGAGCGGACTGTAATTCAGATTCAAACTCAAACTCAAATCTTAAAACGAAAACAGTTCGGTTACTAGAAACCCTAGTCACAAAAATCACTACGTAAAAGTAAAACCCTAGAAATCATGTCGAGGAAGATAGAATTACTGAATCTCGGCATCCCGCCTTTGTGCCTTGCAAGCGAGTTTTCTTCTCCACGTGCCAGTCGGGTGGCAACCAAGAAGGCGGCTCATCACGCCGTCGCCGCTAGCGAGCAGCCGTGGTTTCAGGCTGAGCCATAATTCAGTCGATCGGAAAGATACCGCCGGATGAATCTTCACGCTCTTCCCGTCAATTGGTTTTGCAGAGCTTCTAGAACGGTGGGTCGTTGGGAACGTAACCGTGAAGGGGCGTGCAGTCAACAAAAACTTCATAGTCAACCCTTTCATTTTGCTCGATCATTTCTCGGACAGACGTTTGTTTTTTCTTACGTAAGAAGAAACGAAAGTTGAAACTCCTGAGATGGAGAAAATTTGAAATTTTCTATCATCTTAGGGAGAACTTCATCCCTTTAAATGGAGTTTAGTCTAGTAATTACAATCGTACTAATTAAGCAAATCTTTTATTATTATTGTGAAGATTAATTATTTAATGCTAAAATAGTAAAAGTTATTCGTTTTAATTAATATTTACCCTTATTATTCTTGAATAAAATTAACTAATAATTTTATTTGTTTCTCGTTCATGTTTAAAGAAAAATGCATATGATAAATGTGGAATATATACTTATAAGTAAATCCTAAAATCCAAAGTAAAAATATGTAAGTATAAATTATCAATATATAATGGCATTTATCGGTATTTTCATCTAATGTGTTCATTGAAATCGGAAATTCTAAATACACCCTAAGTATATATAGCCTTATTAAGCTCCTTATGGGCCTCGATTCATATGGCATCATTCAGTGACGACATAATCCCTAAACGCCTCTCTATATATACACCAAACTCAATCTAACAAAAAAAAATGTAAAAGATAGCTTTCATGTAAACAAGATATGATAAGTTAACTTTTGTAACCTATTCCGATATCATATCTGATGTATCCTAATATTGATAAAATATTTATATCCTCATATATCATTTACAGTTATTAGTGATATTTCTTCTTAGATTTTAAGCATTCAATAAATATGATATTTAAGGTAATGGAATATGTTATGCTATTTTTAAATTAGTTTGCAAAAACAGTTAATAACTTAAATTAATTATAACCGCCCCTCCTTTATTTCTTTTTTTTTTTTTTTTATCTTTACAAACCCTAGCCAGTGGCTGAGCCAAAAATTTTCTTTTTTTAGCAGTATAAAAATATAAAATTTCAAAAACATATTTCAATATATTTGATAATATCATAACATATTTAAAAATATTATATTAACTAAGAATATATATATATATAAATGTTACTAAGAATATAATGTTAATATGAAGCTTTAACAATAAATATTGTTATTCAATAAGAAAAGTTAAATTTAAATATCAAATAATTATTATCAATAATAAATTTTAAAATCCTGAATAAAATATATAGATTTACTATTTATTCACTAGCATTTTAATAATATTTTAAATAGATAACCAAATAGCAGTTAAGTTTTTCTGAAGTTAGGTTCCTCAAAGTCTCATAATAGATTTTCTTATTGGTAAGGTTACCAAAACACTTTTAAAAGATACGATAAATGATTGTCGTGCGGCAAATGACAAAGGTTTTAAATAGATTTTTTTGTTACAATGGACATATATAATATTTTGTATTGGGATTTTCGTGATAGAATGGTAACTTAGTTGTTAGAGCTTTTAGTATAATAACATATACATGGCTCGGATATCTTAATCGTAGAAACAATATTTTTTTTTTTTTGGGAAAGTTTTAGTAGACCATTAGACTCATTTTGTAACCCGAAAAGTACAAAAAAAGAGGAAGAAAAAGTTTGACCCAATTAATTAAATATATTATATTTATTCAAACCCATTTATTTCTTTTTTCTTTATCATATAAGACTAAGAAAATTAAAAAATATATAAAATTTTGAAGAATTTTTGATTATATTTTGATTTTCTTTTATATTTTCAATAGAACGTAGACAAAAAAATCAATTTTTTTTTCTTTCCCTAATACTTTCCATGTTCCATATGGAGCTTTAGTATTATGAGAACATTGGATAAAAAAATTGCAAAACAAGATGTTTAGATAATTTTAATGGGACACCATTGTAAGATAAAAAAAATTAATTCAAACCATATATAGAGGAATAGGGTTGAGACACACACACACACACACACACACACACACACACACACACACACACACACACACACACACACACACACACACACACACACACACACATATATATATATATATATGGATATATAATTTTGAGGGTCAAAAAATTTTAGGGGGCATATGCAACTGGGCCTATGGTGGGTCCAACATCACCCAATAAGATTTCGTTTTCTTTCTTGCACTGCTCATTGTAGAATAAATTTAATTTTTGGCAACATTTGCCTGAAATCACTTATTCCATCGTTTTCTTCATAATATATGATTTTTTCTTTTCCAATAAAGTGGTTTCTTCCACACAGATAAGGAATCTTTGTTTTGCTTTTCATGTTTTTTTGTTATCAACCATTATAAACTGCTTCTTTGTCGTCAACTTATCATGCGTAATTCAGTCGCCAACGACAATTTATTTAAGTGTGTTTTCACGCTAGCGCTCAAAATAAAAGCTCCCATCTGGCAAAATCATCAAATCAAATCATATTCGTTTCAATATATTGTATATCTAGAATCTTAGGTACTATAAATTTTCAAATTTAATAACATGTAGTGCTCTCGGGAAATAATCATTTTTCGCTATTAACTCAATACTGTGTTATCCTTTAAAGTTTTTAGTACTTTTGATTCTATGTTTCAAGTATATTGTTTTTATCGAGTAAATAAAAGATATATTGTTTCTACCGATTGTATTGCTAACTTAAATCAATAAATTCAACTATTTCAAAAAAATAAAAAAAATAGTTTGGTAAAATGAACGGTAAAGATGGAAAAATATATTATTTGTTAAGCCTTCATATTTATTTAAAATAAAACTATATATAGTTCCAACATCTACTAATTTGTAAAAATTTAGATATAATTTTTACTATAAATTTATTTTATCACCTTTTATTTGTTTCTAAAAGGGTAGTCTTTTTTAAAGAAGAAATAATTTTATTAATTCAAACTAGCAATATACTCGATAAAAATACAAAATAAAATTCATTAAAAACCCTAGGATGAAGCAATATCCAGGTTAATAGCATAATGAATCGGTTTAAAGGCTACACATTTGATAATCTTATAATGATTATAATACCTATGACTCTAATTATGTAACATATTGACGATCATAATTTGATTTGTTGTCTTTTTTTATCGAATATGTTTTACTGTTTGAATCACTCACACACAAGTAAATGTCATAACAAGACGTTGAAAAACAAATCATCGTACCAAGACGACACAAAACTACACGCCAAAACAAAACGGCAAAGTAAATTACAAAAAAAAAAAAAACAAATTAAAAATGTTGCGATATTGGATTACTGTTCAAAGATTCTCTATTGTAATTCTTTCCTATTACTATTCTTCTATGTTAGGCAAATAACTTAATTATAGGAAACTATTATATTCTTTCCTAGTTTAGAGATATTTCATAGTTTAGGCAAATACTCCTAATTATAGTAGGAAAGTTATAGGCAAATAACTTTCCTTAGCGTTTGAAAAGTAGTACATCTCGACAATCGAAGGCTTCAAAAGATGGTTGCTAACGTTCATGTCCCTGAGATTATGAAGCAATACATCTCGCTACTTACCGCATGAGATATTTGGAAAGCTCGTTTCCAAAAGCCTTTATGATGGAGCGAATGTGAATTAAGGTGTTTTTACTCTTGAACCAGGGCAGCCCTCAGCTAAACAAAATGGGCACCACTCTATGTTATGGAGAACTAACTAAAATCTTCGTTGAGTTGGATCATCGTGATAAGTGTGGTCATGGTGGATGAAACAGAGACAGATCATATCAAATCAAGCCATCAGATCAAAAGGCATATCTTTCTCGTCGGACAGGGTGATTTCGAGCAAGCAGCGCGACTTAAATCTTGAGGAAAGATCCTATCCCGGAATTAGAAGAGTGTTATGCCCTAGTTCACCGCGAAGATGTTCGACGCAGGGTGATGAACGGACAACTAGAAAATTCAAGCTTCTCACCATGGTGACTTAACTCCGCCTAATCAAAATTGGTCCTCAACACCAGCTAAGAAGACCAAAAAGACTCATCCATCCTAAGACTACAATGGGCGGCGATAAATCATCATACAAATGCACTCACTATGATCAAACCGGGTTATACAAAAAATTACGTTGAACTTGTGGGATATCCCATCGGCGTGGATCATAGCCGCGATTCCCAAGAAGAATTCCAAGAAGGTTTCTACCGCCGCAATTAAGCTGAAACAAAGACAGAGGATGATAATGGTGAAAAGTCCTCAGCATTGCCAGCAATAGCGGTGGTAATGGTGGTAAGGTTTTAAATATATTTCACTAACTGCTTACTGCTGGGTATGGATAATTATCTCATGCTACGACTCATATGACATTTGATTCTAGACAAGTTTCAATTCCTCTTAAATCTTCCTTACAAAAATTTCTCTCTTACTACCAATGGTACTCAATTCCGATTATTTCCAAAGTGATCCCTCGTCTCCTCACTAACACCTGAATTTAGATTCCGTTGTTGTTCTCTTTGAATTATAATCTTTGTCGGGCTTCTCAAATAACCACGCCTCTTATTTTATGTTGTCAGCTTGGCCTCGACCTATGTATTTAAGGACATTCCGATATGCAAACGACACAGGGTGTTAGGTGAGGGAAGTCAGACATTTCCGACTTGGTGTCTAAAAAAGTTCATGAGCGTGCCTGCTTCTTAAAGATTGGGGGTTCCGAAAAAAAAAGAAAAAAGAAATCTGAGATATGGCTACATCAACACTAGGGCATGCTTATTTTGGTTACATGAAGAAATTATTTCTAGTTTTATTTGCAAACTTTGATGTCTCTAGTTTCCCCAAATGATGTTTCGGTGGAACTCTGTAAAAATCCATCGTGCTTTGTTTCCAGCTGACCTTGAATAAAAGTCCAGCCTCCTTTATGATACATTCTAATTGCTCGGGGCCCATCTAAATTTGCTGCTACTTTGTACGGATCGTTGGTTTGTTACTTTAATGATGATCGTATCAGGTGACTGGGTGCATGTCACTTAAGTCCAAAAGTGAAGTAAACTTGTTATTTCAAAATTTTCATAAAATGGTTTGTAGTCAGAACAATGGACAGGTTCAGGTTCTCTGTAGTGACAATAGAGGTGAATATTTGAGTTTTGAATTGAAGCGATATTTGGAAGCCCATGGAACCATTCATCAAACTACTGAGCCTCGATACACCCAAATGTAATCTGGGTGGCGGCCGGAAAAATCGTCACTTGTTAGAGGTTATCCTCGCGGCTTCATTGATAGAAGCACATATGCCTTTATCCTACTCGGGACATACCTCATCACTTCTCGCAACATATTTGATCAATCGAGTACCCCGCGACTATTGATTTTCGAAAACCATCCCAGCGCCTCATCAAGCAATTGTTACTCCAATGGGTCCAAACTTACCTCCTCGCCGCCTTTGGTCACATTTGTACATCTTCATAAGCGTCAACGCAAATGTTGACACGTCGAGCATTGCATGTCTTAGTATGTTGTTTATCACAAGGGGTACCGATGCTATCACCCCTCAAGCAAACGAATGTTTGTCAAGCAATGGATAGTTTTTCATGAAGACTCGATGTATTTTTCCTCTGAGCTTGATCAAGGGGGGCACTTGGAAGAAGTTCAAGCTCTAGACTATGATTTTCTGATCTCTATAAAAGGAGAACTCTCTGAATATGGTAACAATCTAAATGGGAATGAAAAGGAACGCCCTGAACTTGGTAATGAGAATGCTGGTGAATTGGATTTGAGTGGTGACAGGCCGAAAACGCGATGTGTAAAATGTACGCCTATGTGCGCAAGTGCACGTCGCCTGGCAATAGTACTTATAGTACTAATATCGATCCACGTGGAAAGGTGTATTGACTACAAAGAACGCTTTTGGTAAAATCTTTAATATATGATTTTAAGAAAGAAAGTAAGTATGTAAACTTAACTAAAACTATTGATCGTGGATTACTGAATATAGAATCAGGGTTATATCTCCCCCTATCACATTCAATTGATTAATTTTCTAAAGATATTATTATTCGATTTATTTACAAATATGTCAATGGCGGTAGGGTGATCTTGCTCTTACTAGATATCTCCCTCTCTAGGTAGATCCACTATCTCATGAATAGAATCTGCATATCTCTTATCCCGACTCAAGATTCGCAAAATGCTTAAATGCTCTAACCCTAAATGCCACCTTCTCGTGTCTGAATAGATTCTATTTACCGAATCAACCGGGTTATTACTCTACCTGCATCCCCGACACCCCCTCATCTCGACCGGATCTCCAAAGTAATTATGCCAATGTCAGCCGACATTATCATATAAATGAATCGCAAATAGAAAGGTGAGTGTAACAAAATTGATAAACAATCAATAATATAAAGATCAAACTTTAAATCACATCAACATATGACGTGGTTCAATATAACCCTAGAAATAAATCTAGAACATAACGAATGAAAAAGATAAAAATGTTTTAGTATTAAATACATGATTCTAATATCTAAAAATAAGAAATAAGATAAATCCCGGCACTTCCTCGTAAGTATGTCACTCTACTCGAATTCGTGCCTCGCTCAGACGCCTCCTTCGATTTCCTCGAGCCCCACACTTTGCTTTTAATGATGATGGCAGATCTCGTGCTGACGTCGCGACGTTGAGACGTCGCGACGTTGAGACGTCGCGACGCCTAATTTGTCGACTGCGACAGTTGACCGCACGCCGCGATCGCCGGGCGTCGACGCAGACGTCAGCGACGCGGGGATCGCCGACGCGACCCACTTTCTCGTCTCGTCCCCATTGCTCCAAAAAATGCTTCCAAGAGCTGCTCTTTTTGCTCGATTGTACCTGTAACCAAACAAAACACCAAATCAGGAGCCTGGCCACAAAAAACTATGAAATTACTATAAAATAAATGTAAAAATGAAAGACCGACGCGAGTATAATATGAGTGTTTTGGGTAATCTTTCATCACACCCCCAAATCTAGTTTCTGCTTGTCCCCAAGTAAGAATGAACTCTGCACTGCACACATATCCGACCTACTAAAACTAAGTTAACACTAAGACCCGTGTTGCACATGCCGAAAAGTAGAGGATCACCTGACCGACCTTCATTAACGTAAATGCTTTGCTCGAGTTCACAGGATGCATACAAGTGTTCGAATTTCGGAAAACTCGGTTGAAATAGGTAGAAGTGACTAGTGCATCAAATCCCATGGTACTCAATAGCCTTTCCCAAAACCCCTATGTGCTTATAATGAATGACCTCCAAAGATATGTCTAGGGTTCGACACCCCAAATTTGAGCTCAACTCACCTATTCTCGGGAAGAAGCTAACTGAAAAGGATGGGAACTAATTCCAATTTATTCACAACCAAATACCTAGAACTTCCTACGTACTTAAAAATAAATGTGCAAGAAAACCTATGCCAGTAAGAAGCTTTAGCCGAAAGTGTTCCCGTAGCTGGGATTCATCGGGTGACTCCCACCGCTGTCAAGGGCACCGTGCATTAAATTCCCTTCAAATCCACTCCGAACACTCAACCAAACTCTAAGGCCCTAGGTTGCGTGAATGATCCATCTTCTCGGTCCCATGTAGCGGGCAAGTGAAGCCAACACTTTGGCCACCAGTAAGGGCCAGTTTCTGATAGGCCCTTCGTGATCGTGTCTCTGGATTCCGATTGATGATCTCGCTTTATTCTTATGCAGATATTCTGTTTTTGTCATTTGTCTTTTTCACTTTCTATTGTTTTTGTATTTTCTTTTGTTTGGGGCTCATGGCAATCCTCTTTTATTGGTGTCCTACTACTTAAATGGTTCGAGTCTCCCAAGGTTAAAGGTCGAACCCACGTAGTCGGGTCTCGGCTCCTATGCGTGCATGCTCAAGGTCATTAGTGTGTGAGTGTGATAGGGTTCTGAGAATCGTGTCTTGACTACTCAGATTGTCTACTAACCCTTTCCATCTATTCAACCTAATTACCGAGCATCAAACATTGTATGCATTTGAACATTCATGTTAATCGAATCGCCCAAAAGTGATCCTCAATTTTTAACATGGCACAAACACGCAATTATTATTATTGGCTAAGATCGATCTAACACAAACGCAATCGAACTACACATGACTCGTGTTCTAACTAAACATGAACTCAAAATAGTTCACAACTATGCTTCGAACAAAATAAACACCATAAAAACAAAAGCACTATAAAACACTAAAAACAAAACGTAATCCAACAAAACAAAACATTTATCACCACACTCCCAAACAAAATAGCCAAGTGTCCCTACCGACAAGAAACAAACAGCAGGCGGCGGTACTCCCCGCGATCACGGCGGTGGTGGGAGGTGGATGGTGGAAGGGCCGAGAGCCGCCACCAATCTGGTTCGTCGCCGTTGCAAAATGGTGGCTCTGCTGGCCAAGCACCGCATGCGATATCTGTAACGAGGGCCTCCCGGCCCGTGTGACGAGGACGCGGTGCCCCCGGTCTCATCCCGTATCGCGCCAAAGCGCTGAGGAGAGCATCGGTCCGGTCTCGTGGAAGGACCGGAGGGAGCCGTCGCCGTGGTCGTGGCGGAGGGGCGGCCTGGACGCTTAGGATCGGCCACGTCTCCCCGGGACGCCTGCATCCATAACGAGCCCGAAGCACTCATGTGTTCCGGGCCCTCGTCCGAGGCTCATGACCCGAATCATACACTCAGTCGCGGACACCGTGTGTGTCCCGCTGACGTGATATCGTCGATGGGATTGCTCAAAGGCCCTCATCGCCGCCTGGGCGCACCCCGCTTGTTTTGTACAAGCCAAAGATCGTAGCGGTGTCCCAGTTCATCTTTGCATCCCGGTTATGAAGAATGCGCAATCCTCAATGCCAACCTCGCCCAATATCGAAGGGTATACCCTCGTAAGATGGCATAGAAGCTGAGCACGCCGCTGGCGCCGCTTACTTCACACATCACGCTCGCCGCCTAATGAGACGCCGGCGATGGTGTCGCGCCGTATCTTGAAATGAAGCGCCAAATGTTCGTCTTTGAAATTGACCGCATACCCTCGTGACTATTGATTTTCCACCACCCCGACCACGGTCAATACGCAGATAATCCGGTAGTCGGTGCTCACTCTGAACACCAATGCCCCGGGCGTGACATGCTCGAGACCACAACTATCGATCGACCGCACCGGCCTCACCAATATGCCCCGCAGACCGACTTTCTTCAACACATGGGAGGCAGGCGAGATTGGCGTAGAACCGCGCACCACACTCATCGCTGATGAGGTGGTTACAATAAAGCACGCTGAACCCTTAGTCGCAATGGTCTTATGAAGAAATCATCTGCAGGATGGAAAACCCTTCTCCTTAATGCAGCGGATCAGTTTTCACAAATGATGCCAAACCAATCACGCACTCGAATTCACAAATCGTATTAGACTCCGTAGTGGAGTCGGGTCCTCACCGGGCCGACCGCTGTAGGCAATTTCCCCGCCTCTGCCGCATATTGACCAGATCGACGACGGTAGTGGCACCAAAGTGGGCACCCACCCACTTAGAAAAGCAAAACACATAAGCAGTACAACTTAAACGAACCAAAACTACTAGGTGTGCTAAAAAAAAACTAACTATGACTCCAAACCCTAGAATAGACCTAACAAAACCCTAAAATAGAATCTAAGAGACCCCTAGACCAACTGAGAATGCCCTAAGGCTAGACCCGAGCTCAATGTGGTGGAAATGCCACGCAAGGACCCGGGGCCACGTGCAGAAGAGCCTCCCGGATGCGGCTACCGCGGCCGGGAAGGCGATATACAAACCTCCGTCGGGCGTGACGTAGAGCTCCTGGTGAGGGCTAGTGAGTAGCAAGCAAGATGGCTAGGTTTCGTGCAATGTGGAGTGTGCGAGGTGAGGCAATGAACCGCTTCTCAGTCTTAAATGTGGCAAACGCCGCGACGCAGGTGGCAACGCCGCGACGCAGTGTGCACCGCCGCGACGCGACGTAGAGTGAAATTAACAACGCCACGACGGTCTAGACTTAACGCGACGTGACAGAGTCATGAAACCACACACGCCGCGATGCCACAGAGAAACGTCTCCATCGAGCCGCGACGCAGATTGTGAGATGATACATTTTGACGCCGGGCGATGGCAGGGATCCACGCCGCGACGTGACCGTAGAGGATCAATTTGACGTCGCGATGGAGGTCCCTACGCCGCCATGGACGCGACGTAGAAGATATAATTTGACGCCGCGACGCGATGTCCACGCCGCGACGCGACGTGGTAGCCATGGATCGCATTAGCTTTGTGCACATTGATGATCTCTCGGATCGTGAAAACCTCCCCACTCGAACTGCGGACTTTACGGACTCAATGCACCTCTCGAACGACCTTCCCCCACTAGCCGCATTCATGGGTTCTCAAATTAACAAACAAGTAGAAACACCGACACGGCGAAAGCTAGAACCCTATATTGCTGAAAATAAACAATAGAAATTGGAACTAAGAAAAGGAAAAGTTTAAGAAACACTGGTTGCCTCCCAAGCAGCCGCTATGTTTAATGCTCGCAGCTCGACCGACCCGAGTCGCAGAAGAATGTGCTCGGAACCCGAACTCATATGATATCTCGTTACATCGTACGCCGGGCCGCCGGCTAAAAAGGAATGTGTTTTGCCGAAAAATCACAGAAACTCCGCCCATAATACGGCTTCAATCGCTAGTGGTGACCGTAAATGTGCCTTTCTCAGATGTGTAACTTTCTCGCCTTTCACTGCGGCGTAAAAGGACCTTGGTCATCGTGAAAGGCCCGACCATCGACTTCACCCCCGGAAAAAGCTTTATGCGGGAATTGAATAGAAGAACTTGTTGTCCGGCCGTGAACTCCTTTCTGGTGATGTGTTTGTCGTGCTGCTTAGTCTTTTCCTTTATAAATGCAAAGCCATAAGCTTCGCTTTCTCGAATTCATCCAGCCACCGTAGTCGGGAGTACGCTTCCGCCACCAATGTACTATCCATGTTTAACCTGTCAAGGGCCCAATAGGGCTCGATGCTACCCACCCACCGAAGATGACACGCTACCATAAAGGATTCGAATCCAAGTGACATACCCAAAGGAGTTTTAAATGCTCGACGGTATGCCCGTGAGTGCACCGCCCATCTTTAGACCAATCCTTCCCGGAGCCGTTAACTGCCTCTCAAGAATGTATTTGATTTCTCGATTTGATACCGCTTGTCCCGTTTGGATCGCGGTGGTATGCAAGAGATGTACCTTCCACGACGCACTCCACACAACAAACTGACACCTACCTACTTTAAAATTCTCAGAGGTATATAAACAATTCCGCTTCAGACAAATTTCCACTACCACACCACAACTATATTCAGAGGCCGTTGTGCATAGGTAAATAAAATCACCACTTTAAAATCAACTGCAGGTAAATTACCTACGGAAATTCCGCCCCAAGAATCAGGAAAAGTGGGTAGGTAAAGTTGGAGAAAATCTGTACAGAAATGGGGGACGAAATACCAACAAAATCTCGTAGGTAATCAGATAATTTACCCACTTTAAAGTCCGTCTAAGATTTTTAGTTTCAAAATCAGCAAAACATGATTCACGCTTGAACCTGCATTCGAATCCTGAAACACGATGATCCACTAAGAAACAATGACTAATGTTAGATAAATTGAAAATATTATATATACTCATCTTAACAATCCTGTTATTAATTGCAAAAATAAGCATATATATATATATATATGGTTAGAATAAAATAATTAATTTTAATTCTTTGATATATTAGTTGTTTAAACATTAAATTATTTCATTTTATAAAATTTAAAATATTATTATAATTACACTTATATTTAATAATATCAAGTATTAAAGATAAATATTTCAAAAAGGAGTCAAAGATAATTTACCTACGGAATACTCCGTCTAACTCCGTAGGTATTCCTCACTGGTGGGAATGAAAATTAGCCTACTCTAAATACTCCGTCTGCACCTCGTGAGGTATTTCCCCCAGCCCGCAATAAAACACCACGTAACACTTCCGTCGATACCTCTCCGTAGGTATTCTCGTCTGGCAAATGGTACCTAAAATTACGCCTATAGGCAGCGCGCGAAATACCTATTTTTAACAATCTCCTTCTCGTAATTTTCCGTAGGTATTCTCGTCGGAGCAAATGGTACCTAAAAGTCGACGCCTACATAGCGGAAAATTACCTACCGAACACTTCCGTCCGTAATTTCCTAGGTACCCCCGCCTCTGCAAACGGCAGCAAAATGTGGTACACATGCTTGTTCCTGGTCGATATTCACGGTAATTACCAACATAATTTAATCCGTTTGCACTTTGGCTTCAGAAACTGCACCCTCAGAGGACCCCATACTTTCAAACCATTATCACTCTGTCAGATACAATGGTACCATTATTCATGATCAAGGCTCCTCTTCTATATTCCAAAACGTGAGAACATATTGTCATACAGAATTGAGCCACACCTTATATCATCAAAGGCAGGAATCGCTTTCACCCAATTTCGAGGGACATAGTTCATCACGCCAACAAGATGTGTTGTCAGATGATGCAGAAATGGTCCCATGAGCCCATCCCCCATAAATCAAACAATTTACCTCCAAAATGCTGATGCATGGGTGGCTCGCCCTTCTAGAGATGTTCCCCCATTCGTTGACATTTGTCACAAGTGGAAACCAATTGACAGCATCTTTAAACAAGGAAGGCCAAGAAAAACTGAATAAGCAATCTAGCTCGCCGTTCTCCGCCACCAGCGTCCCACCACACGGTAGAGTAAAAGACAATGGCTTCAGAATTGCTCCTCAGATTTCATCTTCGCACACATCTCCTTAAGTGACTCGATCAAGAAGAAATCAGAAGAATCTGCTCCTCCCGCCGCAGTGTTTAAGGCGTATCAAAAACCCTTCACGATAGTTAAATTCGAGGGACTACTTTAGCTACCAAATAATCTCATAATCAAGCAAATCATGGAACTGCCTCTTTCCTCAATAGCTAAAAGTTTTCATCCTGGAAATTCGGCCATTCATCGGGACATCATCTTCCGCCCTTCCAGCCGCGGAAAGATGGTCTCGCTACCAGGTTTTCGCTGCCTTTCTTTGGCTTTAATTTCCACATCGAATTCTTGCAACAAGAGGACCCACCACTAATCGGGTTTTTCATCTTTCTTGGTCTGGCATCACTTAATGATCGTGCACCACGACTTTGTTTCCAATCAAATATATGGCCCGAATCTATCAAAAGCAAACACAATGGCCAACAACTCTTTCTCTCAGAGTGGCATAATTCACCAGCATCATTCAAGGTTCTACTAGATAATAGATTACCTAAAAGATTTTCTCGCCGCCTGCATCCGCCCCAATCGCGGGTCGGGCGTCACACATGAGTTCAAACGAAAAGACCAACTGCGCCACAACAATAGAGTCGAAACCAATTTCTATCTCAACAATGAGAATGTACGCAAACATCGCGTGAATCAAACTCAAATGGGATCCTCGACTAGTAGGTTGACAAATGGGTTTTTCAACTGGTGAAAAATCCTGATGAACCGCCATAGAATCCAAAGATGGCTCAGAAAACTCGAATCCCTTTACCGACGAGGGCATGCGTACTTTCAATCGCTCAATCTTCGCCCTATCTACCCTATCCCTCTCACGAGATCCATGTCCGCTATCAATAATTCTCTTGTACCATGAAATGGCACTTTTCCCAATTGAGCACTAAGTTGGTCTCTTCACATCTTTCCAGTACAGCTCTCAAGTTTTCTAAACACCGTCGCAATTAATTTCTCATTTCATCGAAATCGCCCATGAAGATTTTTAATTGTCTTTTCCACCATGCCTGAGAATACGCCATCATACATCGAAAGTACCGCATTGCACGCCCAGCGCGATCCGCCGGAATGCGAATGTACCATAAGGATGTGTGAATGTTGTCTTCCCGATTCTCGTGAGATATGGCAATTTGGCTGTAACCGGCATATCCATTAAAAGCAAATGTAATATTCACAACCCTGGCTAATCGATCAAGACTGATCTAGAACTGAATGGAAAGTGATATTTTCGAAAGTGGCCTCAGTTCTCAAATTCGATAATCAATACAAATTCTCCACCCTGAATCGCTCTAGACGGCGCAAGATGTTGTTTTCACTCGATGACAGCTTGTTCCTCCCTTTTTCTAAGACTACCCGAACCGGCTTACCCATGCGCCCGGTCCCGAAATGGGATAAATCCT
The DNA here is from genome assembly GCA_016808115.1 of Tetrastigma voinierianum. NCBI lineage: Eukaryota > Viridiplantae > Streptophyta > Magnoliopsida > Vitales > Vitaceae > Tetrastigma > Tetrastigma voinierianum. The sequence continues at coordinate 4,212 of JAEQBH010004184.1, read as the reverse complement.
CACCCCCAAAGGTTCAGCCATTTGAAGAACTTCTTACGTAGGACAACCTCCTTCATCAGCCGGATTTAACCTCCTCTCGCGCGCTTCCACCGGGCGTCTATGTCCCTCTTCATGAATACCATGCATGCAATAGCTAGAAGGATCGAACTTTGAGATCGCGGGCCTAGAGACCATCCGAGCATGTTTGTGATCTCGAAGGACCCTCAATGTTCTCTCTCTGGGCAGGCCAAAGATGCCGAAGGATAATCACTCTGCAATAAGAGGATTCTACCCTCAAGGTATGCATACTTCAAATGGCTAGGTAGGAGGCCTCGTTCCATCTCAAGTGGTTGCTCAATCGATGGACTGGGCGCTTTAACCCCTTCTCACCCAGAGATTCAAGTATTTCGTCTCATCAGGTCCCCAAAGAGTCCATCCATTCGACATATTCTTCCGCCTTCAGCCTCGTGCCCTCACTCATTCTCCACTAGGCTGGCCTCCAAAGGGTCATGAGACCATGGCTAGACACTATAGCCTCAACCATTTTCGGCCATGAAGCATCACTTCTTCTCAGGTCCCACGGTTTCAAACACATTGAACTTTATTTCCTCTCTTGTACTCCTCGCCCGCCGCCCTCTCAGACACCAATCATCGTCTCGGCGCTTGCAAGAAATGGTCTTCCTCCCAAGATTGGTATTTCTTTATCTCTCCTCCATGTCCAAAAACAATGAAATCAATGGAAAGATAAACTTGTCGACCTTTAACTAAGACATCTTCTAATATCCCTCCTGATGCTTCAAAGATCCGTCGCAAGTCAAGAGTGGATCGCAAATGCGGCTCTCCTAATCCCAAACTCTTGAAAATGGATAAGGGCATAAGATTAATGCTGCACTAAATCACATGTGGCTCTCTCAAAGATAGCATTTCCTTAATGGTGCAAGGGATAGTGAAACCGCCAGTCTCGGAAGCCATGCAACTTCCTCAAGGATGGCAATCGTATTCTCGCTAAGTCTTCACTGCTTTCAAATCGCCTAATCTTCATGACAAGATGTCTTTCATGAATTTTACATAACCTGGCATTCGCTTCGTGGCATCGCCAAATGGGATATTGATATGCGTTTCTTGAACACATCCATGAATTTCGTGAATCGCTTATCCGCTTATGCCTTGAGAGCCCATTTGTGGGTGAGGAGCGGTATCTTTGGCCTTTGCCGATGAGTTCTCGATGAATGTTTCTCGGAGAATTGTTCTTCTCCATCATCTTTTGCTCTGTTTGATGACCTTCTCGGATCTCTAGCGTTCTCTATTTGGGGTTGTAGCGTATTTCCAATTCTTTCCCAACTTCTCGTATGGCGCGCTACGTAGTTTCCGTACTATTTCTTGGGTTGACTCCGAATTGCTGGTAAGGAACGGGTTGCCTTCGTATTAAATTTGCCCATTTAGCCCATTTATTGCCTCCAAACTTCGGTGTCTTCGCCGATTATTCAATTGGGTTGCTTGCTGCTGCATGTTGGCCTTAGTCTCATTCATGAAAGCAGAGTGGGAAGTTAACATCTGTGCAAGGGCTTGTTCTAGATCCAACTTTTTCTCAGGGGGTGGTTCACTGGTTCGGTTCAATAACGTATTGTTCTGATTATTCCATACCCGTATCCTTGATTTATTGCGACTATTACAGTTCGATTATTCGCCACCCTTGGCCTGATTCGATTACGATGGCTGTTTCCCCATCACGGTCCTTGCTATTGTGATTGATTACGATTAAACACGGACGTCTTGGGCTTGCTCTGGGGTTTCACGTGACATTCCGTGTTGTTGTCTTTGTCCACATGAAATTCACATAACTCCGTGGGTTGATGCGGATGGCGTTGGCGGTTCGCCAGCACATTGCTTGTTTGGTCGGTGTGCCATGATTCACCCAGTTATTTGAGGACCTCATTATCGTGCCACCACAGCGTTTATTGGTGTAGCCGCTTCTCTCTAGGCCAGCGATTAGTGTTAGTCGCGACATCTTCTAGATTTCGCAAGCAGTCTGTGGTTTCTTTCATCGGTGCTCCTCGGTGAAGCATCGATAGTGTTCTCGTTGCATTTCTCAGACCATTATAGAAGGTGTGGACTTGCATCCATCTGGTTAGTCGGTGGTGTGGGCACTTCCACAATAATTCGTGAAATTTGTCCCATGCTTCTGCCAGGTTCTCCCCCTCTAATTGTCCAAAAGTATTGATCTCTTGCACAAAATTTGTGCATTTTGAAAGATGGGAAGAACTTGGTCGGGAATTTTTTGCCTTTAAGTCATTCCACGAGGTAATGGAATCTGGGTGGTGTGGTTGTAATGTTTGGCTCTATCCCCAGAAGTGAAGAGTGGGGAACAACCGTGGCTTATGGAGCTAAGCGATAACTCCGTTGTACTTGATAGTATCGCAAACCGAGGAAATTAGTCAAATGCATATTTGGGTTCTCATGGGACAGTCCATGGAACAAGATAAATACGAAGCTTATCCGTCTTGTGATTTCAATTGAAATTGTTTGCTTGAATAGGTAGCGTCGATAGCTATCACGAACAATAGTTAATTAGTAATACGAACTCGTCTAATAGCATGAAAGGGTCATCGGCTGGATCGCGGTGCGGGTGCTTGATTCCTTCCATGATTCCCATTTCGGCCCCTCTATGGATTAAGTACATTTCAATGCCGAATTTGCTCTTAGTGTTTTCCATGACTATTGGATTTCCTAATGCATTCAGTTCTGTTCTCGGCCTTGATAAATGCGAGAAGTCTTTTCAGCTCGGGATGAACAGGTGTTGGTTAGTTTTGATCTCGATGTAGCGTCATATACGAAACCTACCTTGCAATAACCACACGAACCAACAAAACCAAATTACCGTACTTGTAAGATAGAACAAAACAAAAGTAAGAAAATTTGGTAATATCCTATTTGCTTAATTCTCTATATCCAATCTAAACCCTATCCGTGTGGCGCGAAAACTTGATAAGTAGAAAGAACGTCTTATATAAAATGCTATGTGCGCAAGTGCAGCATTAAGTAGCCTACTAAATAACTATAATTATTACTTATAGTACGAATATCGATCACGAGGAAAGGTGTATTGGCTACAAGGTTACGCTTTTAGATAATATGCGAATATATGATTTTAAGAAAGAAAGTATATGTAAAACTTAACTAAACTATTGGTACGGTGGACCTCTTTGGAATTGAGAACTAGGGTTATATCTCCCCTATCACATTCAATGGATTAATTTTTCTAAAGATATTATTATTTGATTTATTTACAATATGTCAATGGCGAGGTGATCTTGCCTACGAGATATCCTAGAGGTATATCCACGCCTATCTCATGAATAGAATCGGGTATATCTCTATCCATTTCAGTATTCGAAATGCTTAAATGCTCTGACTCCCCAAATGCCACCTTCGGGGTTCGAATATCTCTATTTACGAATCAAATGAAGGCTACTCTACCAGTCCACTTTGAATACCCTCATCTCTCGAATCTCGGATCTCCAGTGTAATTATGCTAATGTTGGCCAGACATTATCATGTAATTGACTTACAGAAATAGAGCAGATGTAACAAATTGATAAACAATTGAATAATATAAAAGATCAAACTTTAATCCATCAACATGTAATGGGGTTCAATATAACCTAGAAATAAATCTAGAACATGCGAGATAGAAAAGATAAAAATGTTTAGTATTAAAAACATGATTCTAATATCCAAAAATAAGAAAGCAGTACAAATCAGGGGCACTTCCTCAGGAAGTCACGTGTCACTCTGCTCACGGAATTAGGTGCCTCGGATTCGTCACGTCTCCCCCTTTCGATTTACGAGGCCTATTTTGCTTTTAATGATGATGCGGATCTGTCTTGGCGTCGCGACGTTGCACTAGCGTCGTGGCGTTGAGGGCGTCGCGACGTTTTCAACTTGTTGACTTCTGCATTGTTGACCCGACGTCGTGACGTTAGGCGTCAGCGGCGATGGGGACGTCAGCGGCGTGGGTGTCGCGGCGTGGGGCGTCAGCGGCGTGGCGACCCACTCTTGCCTTAGTCCCCATTGCTCAAAAAAAAATGCTTCCAAGAGAAATTTGCTCTTTTGCTTTCGATTGCTGTAACCAAACAAAACACGAATCGGGAGCGGCCACAAAAAACTATGAAATTACTATAAAATAAATGTAAAAATGAAAATGAAGCCTTGAGTATAATATGAGTGTTTTGG
>JAEQBH010004183.1:0-120039 GCA_016808115.1 Tetrastigma voinierianum | reverse complement strand
AGTCCGTTTTGTGCGTTCTTGGACTCTATGAAAAGCTATCTGAGTCTAGAATCTAACCATATTCCTATGGATGGCATATGGTAACCACATAGTTTCTGAAAATTTTATCATTGCACTAAGTGCACTAATTACTAGAGTCTTAGATGAGAGGTACTGTTATGTGTCACTGCGTGATAATTGAGTGACACGTGAGTATGTGTGAATGAGGCTATTATATAGCTTGTTGTAGGTTGCTTGTGGAAAAAAATAGTTCAGAATTATCTACAAATTATGTCTCTCTCATTCTCAAAAATTTCAAATATAGGACACGATTCCATGTGTTCTGGAAATTGTCCAAGACGGTTAGGAATGTTTGAAGGCCAGTATCTCCCAAATTAAAAGTCCAAATGACATGATGTTTGAACTATAAGAAACTTAAGACATAGGGATATATTGAGTTAGAAGATCACTTTCTCTAACAATCCCGTTTATAGGGTCAAAATTGTAGTCGAAAATGGGAAGCGCCTCAGTTGTTCGAGGTAAATTGGATTCTGGAGAGGTGAGGGAATTGTATAAAAGTTATATAAATGTATTGTTATATGAAATAATACATCATAGTAAGATGATCATGATAACATGTGTTATGAAAGCTAAAGAGAATACTCGTATAATTTTGTTATATGAAAAAGTACTGTTAAATGTTTATAAGAGATTATTTGATAATGAATATCTCATAAGTATACATGATATCAGTAGTTATTTATGTATATGAGATATCTTTATCTTATAATTGAAAGATTGTTGAGAAACATAATAAAATTGATTGTCTGCTTATGACCGGGTAGTTGGATAGGTAGGCATGTCTATAGGGATACAGTTGCTGCAACATACAGTTTATAGATATTGAGACCTCGTTTGGGTCGATGACATAGATTCCGTTTGGATCATTATAGCAGCCCTATTTAGGTCATATAGATAGAAATCACTGTCTCGTACAATGATAGTATTTTTGGGTACATATAGTTCTTTCCCGTATCCACTGCTAAGGTATATGCAAGCATGAAACATAAAAGAAAATGACAAGAATATGCAAATGATTTTAATATGATAAATGACATTATATGACATGATATGAGAAACATAGAACTGCTATGTGATGATATTATATTATGACAAGAACAAAGAAGCAGAAATGTATATATGAACAATGATAAGTAAATATGAAGTATGTATAAGCATGTGTAAATTACATGCATCAAATATGCCTAAGCATGGGTATAAGTATATGATGTGTTAAATGTATATGCATGTGTCTAAAGATGGATGATCCTTATTAGGGGTCGTCCACGAGTATTTATTCCCACTAAGCTATAAGCTTAGCATGGGTGTTTCATCCGTGTAGGTGCAGAAGAAGGAACTAGAAGCCCGAACAATTCGCATCAGCAACAAAGGTCTATTTTGTATATGTATTTGTTTTTGTAAATAATGTAAAGTTTTTATATGTTGAACACTCCCATTTATGGAGTTTGAATATATTTTGTAATCCGCTGCTACATAATATATTTCAAGTTAAATGTTTAACATTAATGAATGAACAAGTTTATAGTAAACAAGAATAAAATAAAAAGAACCTCTGAAAACGACCTTGAGATTGCCCAGAGTTGGGGCGTCATAGATGATATAAATCATACGTAATCAAAGCTTTACTAATCTAGAAGCATTTCAATAATGAAGTATTTATTCAATACAAAGAAAAAACATGTCATTCATCTAGTCAAAATGACACAAATCATAAGACAGCTGACAAACGTCAAAATGTGCATATAATAATGAAAAAAACACAAACTTTCTTTATAAAATACATTAAAAAGCATAACTCACTAAAGCAGAAAATTAAAGTACCTAACAATCCCATGCGAGTGACGTGTTCTTGAAACACACAAATAGGTAAGTCTTTGGTTGGTGGGTTTATCAACATGCTAGTCATAGGCGTATGCTCAACTGAAATGAGGAGCTGCGGCTCTGCTTTAACAAAAGAGCGCACATCAATGTCCTTTGGAGTGAGTGTTCTGAAGATATAATTTCGAATTATCACAGAACAATTTCAATGGTCTGGAATTGGAGTGAACAACCTCCAAAGCTGAAATGAAGTTCCGCAACCATATTGCATGACAAGTAGTAACACGCCACTTACTTTGCCTCAATATTAGAAGAAGTTGTTAGTGTCTGCTTAACACTTTTCCACAAAACAACTCATTCAGACATCATAAAGATATAACCAGAAGTGGACTTTTTATCATCCACGTAACCTGCATAATCGGAATCACTAAAACCAACCACCTTAAGAGTGTCGGTACGTGGATATGTCAACATGAGATCCTTGGTACCCTAAAGATACCTCAAAATTTTCTTAATTAAACTTAGTGGCTTTGACCGGAATCACTCGAATACCTTGTAGCGCCCCAAACGCAGCTATAGCGGTGCCAGCGAGGTGTCATTTTTATAAACATAACCTTTAAGCTTGCTCATTTATATAATGTTAAACTTTTAACTTGTACTTATAATGCATGCCAGCGGATTACAAAATATATGAGTTCTATATATGGAAGTGTTCAGCATTTACAATATTTACATTGTTTACAAGAGCCAAACATATCTAGAAAATAGACCAAAGGTCTTTAGTGGGCACTTAGTAGTGTGTTGGCCTTAGTTGCGTGTGGAGTGTACGGACTTCGTTTACGCTTCTCTGTACCTATACGGATCGAAACACCGTGCTAAACATAACCCGAGTGGGAATTAGCTCCCATATGGATGACCTGTAATAAAATTCGTGATTTTCTACATGCATACACACCTAACATATCATATCATTTAAACATGTTTATACATATTTCATATTTACTTATCATACCATGTTTCATTTCTTATCATTTTACACTTTGCTTCATGTTCTTGTCACAATATAGTTGTCATCTCATAGCGGTTGTAAGACCCGAGAAATTCCAAATTTTGAAAAAATGGCAAAATCGTAATTTCGTTACAAAATTGTTATTTCAGCTAAAAAAAATCTGTAATTTATTCTCTAGATCTCAGATGATGAAAGCAGTTCCACCCGTTGGAATCGTCTCGAAAAATCTAGTTAGCACGTAAAATTTCGTAATATTCCGAGACAGTCGGAGTTGGCACGTTTTACGAGGCATCGCGTTTCGGGTGCCGTAAAACAATTTTCGATGCGACGAAAGTCACATATATCAAGTACTCATGTTCCATAAGTGGTATGAATAGAGAAATGATGAAAATGGATAATTAGAGGAAGTAGGCCAAGATGTCAAAGGAGAAAGAAAGGAATTAATTAATTAAATGAACTAATGAACTAAAGGGCAGAAACTTTCTGATGCTCCATCTCCCACATTTCAAAAACCAGCGTGAAATGGAGGGAGGGAGGAGATCGATGGGCTTCAATGGCGTTTTTAGAGAGAAGGTATCTGACTTCTCTCTAAATTTGCGACAAATCAGATTGAGCGATTTCGGTAGGAAGGAAAAACGTTCTACGCGGAGCAGGCTACGCGTGAACTCCGGTTTTGTGAGTTTTTGACAAACTCCAAGAGGTAGGAGTTTCTCCCTACTTGGTTTTATTCCCTCTTTTAAGCACTTTGTGAATGTTTCGGTTGGTTAAGGCCTTGAACGGTCGTTTGATCGGTTCCAAACCTTGGGCAAGAAATGTTTAATTTGGAGACCCACGAGCAGTCGTATTACATTCTGAGATTTATTTGGGTGAAATGTATGATGAATGTTTCAATAAATTATGTATTGGTTAGCTTGGGCCTTGAATGGCTAGATTGATCGATCCCAAAACTTGGGATGAATGGATTAAATTTATTGAAACCATATGTGCAAACCGTGAAAGGCTAGTGAAATTTATTCTGAAATTTGTTTTGGAGTGGCTAAATTGTGCAATTATAGAAATGAATTGTATTGTGATAGTATGGGGCCGGAAATGGCCGTGAAATGCGGAGTTCTAAAATGAGCCGATGGTGTTGAATGTTGGGCAGAAGTAAACCCTAGAATTTTCTTTGTTCACAGGAATAGTGACATGAAAATGTATTTTCGTGAAAATATGTGTTTGGTTAAGTAATTCAAATCGAATTGCTTGTGTTTGATCATTAGCCCAAGTGAGCTAATTTTGATATTTGAAATGATAATTACATAACATGTTTGTGTGATTAAATTTTATGCATGAAATATATTCGTGTTTATATATATTTGCGTGTGAATTAGAGCTGTATTAGGTGGCACACATGCATTCCATATGCCTTTGGAACATCTTGGACTATAGGAGTTAGTGCATGAGATGAGTCTAGAGAAAACGGTTGGAGGGGTATTGTCTAAAATATTAATTATCGGAGGATAGATCCACATACTAAAATATCTCGATCGTCGGAGGCGGCTGATTGATATTCATCGGAGGGATGATCCACAAACAATTAATATCAATCGTCGGAGCGGCCCAATTGATATATATACATCGGTTGATTGTCCACTAATAAAACAATTCTCATACAAGGCTTAGGCGAGGTGTGGAGAGTCGGTGAGGACTCGGGATCACGAGTTGGTCATGTAGATATTGAGTAGGATCATGCATTTAGCGAATGTGTGTTTACTTTGGAACATTACTGCAACACTTAGGTGGTGGGTAGCCCACTTAGGGCGATTCTCCCTGCGAGCTTTAAGCTCACCCAGTCGTGGGACCCCTTTTCACAGTGCGGGGAGCGTGAGAGGAGACCAGAGTTCGATCCCTTGAGGTACATTTTAGAAAGTCGGGATGTAGCTTTGGTGTCTGCGTATACATGTATTAGAATGCTTTTCATTTTTAATATATGTTTATAAAGTGGATTTATTAACTCTTGAAACTATTGGATATAGTTTGGATATATTGTGATGAGTATTATATTGGGCCCCGAGGGCCGTTTGCTAAATGTTGGGATCATATTGAATTTGTTTGGACCCGGTATATGAGAATGCGTATTTGGTGACTCTCCGTACAAATGAGACCCTGCCGGGTTTTTACGAAGTGTCCAGGGTAACCTTCCACTTTGCATTCCATGGGTTGACGGGTAGTCAAACGGACCCTGGGTTTTGGGGCGTCACGGCGGTATCGAGGAGCTTGGGTATCACGAATGCACAGGGGCTCGGTTGGGTATCCATCACCACTTGGGTGGTTTGATGTAAGGTATAGGTATATGAAAACCTAGAGAATAAGGGCTTGGGCTTAGGCCATAGTCGAGTGAGAGCATCACCACTAGGTGTGGTTCGATGTTCGGTTTAGGTATGAGATTACCTAGGAAATCATGGGACAAAACTAGGACACGACATGCATGTGTTTGATGTGTTTTGTGTGATTTGATGAAATGTTGTGTTATCATGTATGTGTAGTATGAATGTTTGTGTGCTTAGGTAAAAGAGCACATGGATAATGTTAAATATCTTTTAGAAAATATTGTGAGATTATAGTGCTTTCATTGCAGGAAAAATGAGAAAGAATAAATTTTCTAAATTTATTTGGTCTATAGGTGATGAAAATAATTTTCTAAGTTGAAGAAAATCGAGGAGAAAATAATTTTTATAAATTTGTGGATGAGAATTGAAGAAAATAATTTTCTAAGGTTTCTATGTGGTGGCGAAGAAAATAAATTTTTAGAAATTTATTTGTGTGATACGGAAAATGAAAAAATATATAGAGGAGAAAATAATTTTTATGATTTTACAAGTAGTAAAATTAGAAGAAAATGGGGTAAAATAAATTTTTATAAATTTATTTGAATGTCAATGAAAAAAAATGATTTTTTTTTAGTGATTTTCTAGCTCTTGGAAATAATGGAAAAAAAAAAAAAATATATATATATATATATATAATGAAAAAAAATATTTGTTGTGCGAGCGGATTTTGGGACTCTTGAACTATATTGTGAAAATTGTATTGTAAGGTACAGATTGTAATTTGCGGCCTAAGGAAAAAAAATATATATTTGTATTGTGAAGTTAGTATTGCAAAGAGAAGGGCCAATTTGGGAAAAATTTTGTATTGCAATACAATAGTTTGTATTACGTTTGGGAGAATTTAGGCCCGGGCCGAGGCTGTATGCGGCTCCTGATCTTGCTGTGTGACTGAAGGGCTGCTGGAGGCTTGGCATTGTATTGCAATACAATGCACAGCCAGGAACATGGGCGGCGTTTGGGGCGCACGCGGTGGGCGGCTGCGACCACGCGGCGTATTTGCGAGCGGGCGAAGCAGCGTGAGGCGACGAGGGCCGCGATAAATTTGGCGGATGCAGCGGGGGCGCAAGGTAGGGGTGTGGCCACCGCGCGTCACGGCCTTGACACGAGTGCGACCACGGCTGGCTGCGCACTCTGCGACACGGCCGGTTGGCACCATTCGCGGCGCCTCTAAGGCCACGACCACGGCATGCGAGCTGGGCATGCTGTCAGCGGGATGGGCGTCTTCAAATTTGGGTCGGTGGCCCCAGTTGGTGCCTTGTGCACTGGCTCGATCTCGCTCAGTTTTGGAGCCAGGTTTGACGGTCGCATTCTTTGAGTGCTGAAATAATTCTTGTTGAAAAAAAAATTCGAAAAAAAAAAAATAATATTTTAAATTTAATTAAAATAAAATAAAAATCAAATAAATTTTGATAAATTTTTCGAAAAATAAAATTTTCAAAAATAAAATTTTTGAAGAAAATAAAATTTTTGTTGGCTCACAATATATTTAAAAAAAAAATTGATTGCGTAATACCTTGAGTTATGTGTATGATTAGTGTCTCGAGTGTGTTTAGGGATCTTGTATTGTATTTAACTACCATTTATGACTCGTGATTGTGACATTCTTTGTAGGAAATTATATGCGTGGTGTAATGCGTATAGGGAATGCTAAGGTTAAGACATACCTTAGGGATATGGATAATGAAATGAACATAAAGCTTAGAATTTTACTATCGAAGACGATCGATGGATTGGTGGTTGGAAGTTAAGCGCCGCAGGAAGTGAGCAGTCGGTTTCATGGTTGTCAAGTCTACTAGTAATTGGCATGTGCGTTGCTAGTTAATTTGAAATAAATACATGAATCTTGTTGCCATTGGTGTATAGATGGCTGGTCGAGACGAGGGCGTGAGGGCGCGTCCACGGGGCAGTCGGCGCCACCGGTCATTTGATCGATGAACTTATGCGAGTTGTAGGTAATGCAATTGCTATCGCCTGTTTGAGATACTTGGTGGAGCAAGAAGATCCTAGTAACCTTCGAGAGGTTTAGGGTGCATCATGCTCACACATTCACGGGAGGAGATCCAGGGTGGTGATGAGACCATTGGTTCATCTGAGATCGAGAAGGTGTTAGAGGTTATGGAAATTACTTTTGACCTTGCAGGATTAAGGTACTTGTGTTCAGCTAGAGAGTGGGGAAGACCCAATATATGGTGGAAATGGGCAAGGACCTCCCAGAGACCTTAGAGGAGCCTTTGGATGTGAGTTCTCCCCTAGGGATTAAGGCGAGAATAAGGACGATATGTCGAGGTTGCGAGTTGGAGATCTCAAAGGACTCTCTCCGCAGTGGACTTGAGATCATGCGACGTGTCGAGTTCGATGTCATCTGGGATGGATTAGGCGGTAGCTTACGGGATCGTTATCGATTGTGAGGCGTAGGGTGTCCACCGCCTATACGCGGGACCCGGTACTCGTGTGGTGTTTCGGGAGACAAAGTATGACATTTTTGCCCATCCCTGGTATATAGATCCGAGGGTATGGGGAGACTGATAAGCGGAGTTGGCTAGCGAGCCTTACTAGAGGAAGAGAAGGAACGGACTTGATCTACCTCGAGTAGTGTGCGGTATGTGGATGTTTTTCAGGATGGGCTACACAGACTGCCTCTCACGTAGGGATGTAGACTTTGGTATCGAGTTACACTGCGGTATTTTACCCATCTCTATGACTGCATGGGATGGCCTTAGGTTGAGGATTGCGAGGGCTGGAATCCCGACTCGCTGAGCCTCTTGGACGAGGGTTCATTAGGCCCAGAGCTTTCACCATGGGTAGCTGGGTTCTATTTGCGAAGAAAAGGCCAGAGACCCTTCGACTATGCATTGATTAAACGGTTAGACGGGGTTCTGATCAAGAATGTCCGGTACCCATTGCGAGTTGATGATTTGTTTAATCGATTGAGAGTCGAGTACACTCCATGATGAACCTTCGCACTTGTTACCATCGGTGAGGGGTTAGGAAGCGAGATATCCTAAGACCGGCGTTTAGGGCGTGTTATGGGCACTTTGCGGAGTTTACGGTGATGCCCTTTGGATTAGCGAATCTGTGCGGCGTTCATGGATCTCATGCATAGGGTATTCGACCCTATCTAGATCGGTTGCCGTAGTCTTCGTGGATGACATTTTGATCCTACTCGGTCGGTGGAGCATGAGTATCGCCGAGATCGTTCTGATTGTTGAGACCATCAAGCTATGCGCCCAGGATCCGATGTAAGTGAGAGTTTTGACTTCTTGATGTGAGATTTTTAGGACCGCGTGGTGTCGGCACGAGAAGTGTCGGTCGGCCTAGAAAGGTTGAGGCGGCGGTGATGAGTTGGGAGGAACCCGAATGTCCCGATCTTGAGATCGTAGTTTCTTGAGTTGGTGGGTATTCTACGGGGAGATCACCGAGAATGGAGCTGGGGTGTCCATTCGGGGCGGGATGTAGGATTTGCCCTGGGATATGGACTCCATGGTTGGAATGACCAGGACCATAAAGAGAGAAATCGAGGATACTTGGAACACTCGGGATACGGTGTTGGTAGAAGGGGAGGATCGGCACTCTCCTAGTTCGGAAAAAGCGAAGACACGCTTCACACTAGTTTCGGGGTAGGGCCAAGATTGAGCATGGTGGCCAGGTTGCCCCCCCGAGACGGGGATCCCAGGGCTGGGACGGCACAATCCCGATTCGGTTTGTAGAGCAGGAGGTATCGCAATTCATTCCTCCAGCCCCAGTGAGGGTTAGAGGAGACCCGGTTCGATTTCGAGTCTTTATCTGAAGCACTTCCGGCCTGAATGGGCTAGAGGGGCGGAGTGTGGATCTGAAGTCGGGGACGAATCGAGTTGCCTTGTGAAGCGTGGTGGACCTTAGGGTGGTGACCCTGACGGTTTGTTGATTGTCGGGCTTGACATGGATGAGATGGCCCGACCATCGGGTTGTCGATGTAGTGAAACCTTAAGTAGAGATCGTCATGCAGGCCGACCGTGGATTTGGGCTTAGAGGTTAAGGCCTTTAGAAGCGGTATAGATGTTCTTCCTAGGATGTAAAGGTGAGAGTTGACTGTCGGTCGGAGATTATGAGTGGGAGATCTCTCAGATTCTGCTCATGGTGGACCCCGGGATTGGGTGTCACAGTATGGCATTATTGCGTTCGCGTGCACGGTAACATCGGGTCGAGTCGGGTGTGGGTGCACGGTATGGTCATTCACCACTCTTGGTGAGTGTGGGTTGAGTTTTCTTTAGGACTACGTCCAATGAAGACTCATTGTTGAATCAGGAAATGTAAGAGGCTCGAAGTGTAAAGCCCAGAAGAGTTATGTAATGTCGAGATGAAAACCTGCGGTCGGGTTATCACGTGAACTTAGAGTTGAGTGATAGAGTCGAGGAGTGACTGTTCAGATTTGGATACCCTTGTCAATTACATTGGGTGTTGTTAAGCGTGAGGGGCTCAGTGTAGGGATATCATTCATGACATGGGTAGGTTAGCCGGTCCATTTGATTGTCGCTTAATAGTGACCCAGGAGGTCGGCGTTTACCGCACCAAGTAAGGGTTGTGTGGGATTATACGTTGTGCGGATTATATACATGTGTTAGAGGACCATATTTGTGACATAATGTCACGGGTCATCACAATTAAGAGGGCATTTGCCCTTAGTGGAGTCGCTCTGACAACGGTGATCAAGCGGGTATCACGGATGACACGTATGGGGCCTTTGTATGGGAGGCCATCTGAATCACCGTTAGGTTGGACCAGGAGTGGAAGAGAGCTCCATCCAGCGGGTCTAATGCGATTAGAGACACCTGCGAAGGTGAGTTTGATCTGACGGCGTCTTCTCCGCGACCGAGGCTTGCGGAAGCGTGCGGATGTGAGACATCGACCCTTAGAGTTCGAGATTGGGGATCACGTTTTCTTGAAGGTGATGCCTAAGAGAGGAGTGGTCAGGTTTGGCAAGCGTGGGAATCTATCGTCGAGATTCATTGGACCTTTCGAGATACTCGAGAGGATAGGCAAATGGCGTACGGGGTGGGCGTTGTTGACCCGGCATGACCAGTGTACGGGTGTTTCAGAATCTCCATGCTGGGAAATATACTCGAGATCCGGCATACATGTGGTGGATTGGGGACAGATCGAGGTTGACACGGATGGGACCTTCAAGGAGGGACCCGTGTGCATTGTTGTGCCGCGATCGAGGGTTTGCGGCCTTAAGGCCAGTGAGGAGCTAGTGAGGTGCTATGGCGGCCTTGTGGGTGGAGGAGTCAACGTGGGGCGAGGACACGATGCGGGCCACCTATCCCTTCTTGTTTAGGGATGAGGCTTCGTGGTTTAGTGGATTTAAGATTTAAATAAGCTGTTTACATGCATGGTAGAGGTACACGTTGCATATGCGTAGAGTGATATGATTGTCTGAATCTTCGGAATGAAATTCCTTTAAGAGGAGGAGAATGTAAGACCCGAGAAATTCCAAATTTTGGAAAAATGGCAAAATCGTAATTTCGTTACAAAATTGTTATTTCAGCTAAAAAAAATCTGTAATTTATTCTCTGGATCTCGGATGACGAAATGGATTTCACCGTTGGAATCATCTCGAAAAATCTAGTTAGCACGTAAAATTTCGTAATATTCCGAGACAGTCAGAGTTGGCACATTTCTGAGGCATAGCGTTTGGTCTTTGTAAAACTATTTTCGATGTGGCCGAAAATCACATATATCAAATACTCATGTTCCATAAGTGGTATGGTAGAAATGATGAAAATGGAAGGCGGGAGTAAGTAGATAATATTGGAAAAGGGGGAATTAATTAATTAAATGAACTAATGAACTAAAGGACAAAACTTGCTACAGTGCTCATCTCCCACATTTCAAAAAGCCAAAAACGTGAAATGGAGGGAGGAAGGAGATGCAGTGGGCTTCAATGGCGTTTTTAGAGAGAAGGTCTCTGACTTCTCTCTAGATTTGCGACAAATCCAACCGTTGGCGGTTTTCGGGCCGAGAAGGAAAAACGTTCTACGCGGAGCAGGCTACGCGTGGACTCCGGTTTTGTGAGTTTTTGACAAACTCCAAGAGGTAGGGGTTTCTCCCTACTTGGTTTTATTCCCTCTTTTAAGCACTGCGAATTTTCGGTTAGTTTGAGGCCTTGAGCCACCGTTTGATCGGTTCCAAACCTTGGGCAAAATGTTGATTTGAGACCCACGAGCAGTGAAGTATTACATTCTGGACACATTTTGGGTGAAATGTGTGATGAATGTTTCAATAAATTATGTATTAGTTAGCTTGAGGCCTGGCGGCCGTTTGATCGATTCGAGCCTTGGAACCGAAATGTTTCGTTTGAGACCCGCGAGCAGTCAGTATTACATTCTCTGAGATTTATTTGGGTGAAATGTGTGATGAATGTTTCAATAAATTATGTATTGGTTAGCTTGAGGCCTTGAATGACCGATTGATCGGTCCTAAAACTTAGGGCCAGACCAGTTTGGAATTTATTAAAAACCCTTATGTGCAAACCATGGCGAGTGAGAAGTACATTACGGGCTATTTTGAATTCAATGCAGTGTGCAATTATGAAATGAATTGTATTGTGATATGCATGGGGCCGGAAATGGCCGTGAAATGCGGGTTCACAAAGTGAACCGATGAATTGTTGAATGTTGGAACCGTAAACCCTAGGGTTTTACTGTTCCTAGGAATAGTGACACGAAAATGTATTTTCGTGAAAATATGTGTTTGGTTAAGTAATTTGAATCGAATTGCTTGTGTTTGATCATTAGCCCAAGTGAGCTAATTTTGATGTTTGAAATGATAATTACATAACATATTTGTGTGATTAAATTTTTATGTGAATATATTCGTGTTTATATATTTGCATGTGATTAGACTGTATTGGAATTGGCACACATGCATTCCATATGCACTGGAACATCCTAGGACTATAGGAGTTAGCGCATGAGATGAGTTTAGAGAAAATGGTTCGGAGGGTAGTCTAAAATATTAATTATTCACCAGGAGGTAGTCCACAAACTAAAAATATCAATCGTCGGACGGCCCGATTGATATTCATGGGAGGTAGTCCACAAACAATTAATATATCAATCGTCGGGTATTTGGTGATATATATATATACATCGGAGGGTTGTCATAATAAAACAATAATTCTCATACAAAGCTTAGGCGAGTGTAGAGAGTCGGTGAGGACTCGAGATGCGGAGTGATGTGTGAGCATTAGTAGGATCATGCATTTGCTTGAATGTGTGTTTACTTTGGAACATTGCACGGCACTTAGGTGGTGAGTAGCCCACTTAGGGCAATTCTCCTACTGAGCTTTAGCTCACCCCGTCGTGGGACCCCCTTTTTGCAATTACGGGGGCGTTCGAGGGGGCGGTTCGTCCCTTGAAATTTATTTTAGAAGAAAGTCGGGATGTGGCTTTGGTGTCATACTTGTATACATGTATTAGAATGCTTTTCATTTTAATATATGTTGTATAAGAGTAGTTTATTAACTCTTGAAACTATTGGATATAGTTTGGATATATTGTGATGAGTATTGTATTATGGAGCCCCGAGGGCCGTTTTACTCATGTTGGGATTATATTAATTTAATTTGGGACGGATATGTCGCGGTCTCTTGTATTTGGGTAGAGCTCAGGTACAAGGAGACTCTTGCCCGATTTTGAAGTGGCGTCGGGTAACGGGCATCCACTTGCATTCAGCGGGTTGTGAGGGTAGTCAACGGACCCGAGGTTTTGGGCGTCCTAGCGGTGTTATGCTTCTCTTATCATATCTTATCATTTCATTTTATCGTATTAAGTCATTTGTTTTATGTTTCATACACATAAACCTTAGAAGTGGATAAAGGAAACTATAAGAACCCAAAGGCGTTGTCTTGAATGTCTGGCTTGGAGTGGTCTATAAGAGACTAATGCGTTGTTATCATTGTACGAGACAATGACCATCTATAAGGGCCCGAAGGCGCTGTTTTCATTGTACGGGACAATGACCATCTATAAGTGCCCGAAGGCGTTGTAATGACCCAAACGGGGCCAACTAATCAGTATGTTGCAAACTTGTTTTTCCCTAATAGGCGTGCCCATCTATCCCTCTACCAGGTTCTAAGCAGACAATCCATGTGTATTTTATGTTCAGAACATATCTTATATTCCCGAATAATTATTGTCATCCGGTGATCATATGCGATATTTACAATCATTTATTCGTATCTTTCATTTTCATATCTATTATAGCCATGAATAACTATGGTTACCATGTATGTTTATGAGCTATTTACTACCATTCCAATTTCATCACGCTATATATGGATGGATTCTAGACTCAAAGGGCTTTTCATAAAGTCCAAGAACATCCAAAACGAAGTACGGACGAAGAAATTATGGCCGTCAGAGTTGAGTTCCCTCCTGAGGTGACTAGAAACGAACCGGCGGGGCCTAATTTTTTTCATGATTTTTTGGGACCTAATATGAGTTCAATTCATCAAGCTATAGATTAATGGATTCTAGACTCAAAGGGCTTTCCATAGAGTTCAAGAACATCCGAAACGGAGTTCGGACGAAGAAATTATAGCCGTCCAAAGTTGGAGACTTCACATGAACAATGACTGCGAGTAGAACCAGTAGGACCCACTATTTTCGTGATTTCTGGACCTAATATGAGTTTCAATATTACCAAGCTATATATGGATGGATTCTAGACTCAAAGGTCTTTCCATAGAGTCCAAGAACATTCGAAACGGAGTTCGAACGAAGAAATTATGACCATCCGAAGTTGGAGAAATTTTGACAGCATCTCCCATAAAACCCCAATATTTCCTTAATACGAATATTCCTCAAGTTAAGTCTTCCAATTGGGAATTCTTACCAACCAAGCCATCCTCATCACAGTGTTTACCTATTATTTGACATAATGTCTCTCTGGTAATTTTGCTTCCACAATCTCTATCTCATATCTACGTATGTGATGAAATGACCAATCATAAAATAGTTCATCTATGATGAATGACTCTTGTTGATAGAAGCAGAACTATGGTAAATAGTTCATCTTGGTGGTTTTAACATAGTTTCAACAACTACGCCTATACTGATACATGAGAGAGAACTATTTTATTATACTATAGAGAATATTACAAGAGAAACCAGATATAATATTGGGTTCCTAAACATCCTTTGTTTTCTTATTCCATATATGCACATTCTAAACTACTAGCTCTCTTGTTTGAATAAGTATGTTCCATTCTTCTCCGGATCTTCATCCGTTTCATATAATCTTTAAAAGCATATCTTCATAAAAAAAAATGGGTTTATGGTTTCTTCTTCATCAAAAAAATTCCATACAAAGTCAAGAGTCAATATTCATACGAAATCATAGTTTTCATACAAAAAACTAGACTTCCATACCTGAAATCTCTTCTCCTTCTTCTTCCTCTTCCTTCTTCACGTGAAGCTCCCCCAAAATGAGAGACTCCCTTTGATCTTATCTCCTTTTTATTTTAATTTCTTTTTCCTTTTATTTGCATTTAGGTCCTCCATCACTCTATTATTTGTAAATCAATTTATGTCATTTCTATAATGGCATATCATCTTCTCATATTATGACTTTTATGTCCCGTTTTAACAAATTACAAATTTACCCTTGTATCTTGTACAAATTTCGGGTTTCGAAATTTTCTCACTTAGAAAAATAATAATTACGAAAAATTTCCAAATCCACTAATAATATACCCTAATTATGTTTAAAAACAACTAAGGTGTATTTTGGGGTGTTACATACACACTTGACACGTAAATGACAAAAGCAATATCAAGGCATGTGCATACTTGAGCATACATCAGGCTGCCCATAACTGAAGAATAAGGGACTTCTTTCATTTGATCTCTCATAATATCATTATGAGGACATTCTTTGAAAAATCTGTCACCCTTTATAATTGGTGTTTTACCAAAAGAACAAGATTGCATATTGAACCTTTTCAGAATGCGTTCAATAAACGTCTGTTGAGACAATCTCATAATGCCACTAGGTCTACTCCTTGAGAGTATCGCCCAAAACATAGATGCTTCCCCCAAGTCTTCATATCAAAATGGCTAAACAACAAGCTGCTTTGTCTCAACTTGATAGTCGGTATCATTGGCGCGAGAGCAAAATATCATCAACATATAAAACCAAAAATATGTATTTTCTCCCACTGACCTTCATATATATGCATTGATCGACGATGTTCTCCTTAAAACCATTGGCATTTGTGAAACCTCAAAAAAAAAAAAAATCTAATTTTTCATAAAATGGCAAAATAATAAAATTGCCAAAATGGCTCATGGAAGCCTAAAAAATTCTCTATATCTCGGATGACAAAACGGATTGTGCCGTTGGACTCGCCTCACGAAATCTAGTGACATGGAAAAGTTTCATCGGTCGAGCCACGGTCTGAATTTTACAGGGCCCTACGGGGTGGTAGAGTCGGTGACTCTAGGGATGGGGCCACTACGAAATCTCATAAGTCAGGAAATGGCTTGGGCTAAGTTCAATTAAAATGAATTTAACTGAAAATAAATAAATGGTTTTAGGACATAAACGTACCCGGGACCGAAGTGGACACGTGGTGCCATGAGGGCCACATACAAACTTAACAATTAAGTTAAGTTAGAAAGGAAAATAAAAGAAAAGATGAAAGGAAAAAGAAAGGAAAAATAAAAAAGAAAGTTAGTTTTAGGTAAGGGAGGACGATTGTTTACGCTAGGAAAGAAAACCCGTAGAGAGAGGGAGAGAAAAGAAAAAAGCTCCCAGACTTCTCTCTTGATCCTCACAGTTCCGTCCCAGTCGAATTCATTGGGCCAAAACCGGAAGTTTATCTACTCCACTTGAGAACTAAATGGAATTTTAAAATCCTTGGGATTTTAAGCTAAAGATTCAAGCAAGGAGTTCGGGAAATCAAAGGTTTCGGGTTTAGGAAGTGTCCACGAGACTTCCTTGATTTTATTCTATGCTCCAAGAGGTAGGGATTTTTTCTACTTTTGTTTATTTTCCATTCTAGGGGCTGTTTGGTTGAGTTTTAATGCCCTAAGGGGTTGTTTGGCCATTTTTCCCCTAAGGAGCTGTTTGGCAAATTAATGGGTTATGGGAATAGTGCCCTGTTTTAACCCTATATGATGTCTAGTCTTCAGGGCTGATTTTCGGTTAGAAAAGGGAGAATTTGGACTACTAACCTTCAAGGAAATTGTAGCTCTATTTGAAAACTTGATGTTATCATTTTGAATCACCCAAATCGGACTTCTAGAACTCAAGTTATGGTTCGTTTCTTGGGACTGCTAGTCCAAAGTGAGAATTTTGACTAGCATTCTTCAAGGAACTTGTAGCTCTATCTGAGAACTTGATTCTAGGTTTTTTGAATCACCGTCGAACCTCTATAACCAAGTTATGAGATTCGTTTTTCGGAACTACTCTGACTTAGGTTGTTTAATGATTGTGTCAGTTTTGTCACAATTGTAGTATATCATTGCTTGGATGGGTGATATACTTGGTTGAAATTGTGTGGAAGTCAAATTGTGTGTTCTAATGGTTTGGCTTGTGATGTGCTTGTACGAATAAGACCATTACATGGCTTATTGTAGGCTAGTTGTGGACATGTCTTATCACAATTCGGCCTAGAGGTTGATGGATGTCGTTACCCGAGTTTTAGTGACTTGTGATGCCACTATATGCGTGTATTGATATGTTGGCATGTATTGTATGATTTATTTGGAATTTGTATGCTTATTGATATAAATGTCCAAATGATGCATGGATAATTATGTATGAGTAGGAATGCACATACAGTACTCATTGTATATGTAGCATGGTATGAATAGGCAATGACATGATTGCATTGCATTATGTACTAATACGTCTCATGACATGGGTGTGAGTGCATGGTAAAGATTGACACTGTGTTTGGTGTTGATGGTGGGCTCGGTAACATGGGACGATGTCCAAAATGAGTCGCACGGTTTTGAGGTTATCGAAGACTGTCTAGTGCTTTTGAAATAAAGCGGTTATCGGAGACTATCCATAACTTGTGAATAAAGCTATTATCGGAGACTGTCCATATCTTTAAAATAAAGTTGTTATCGGAGACTGTTCATAGCTTTAAAATAAAGCTGTTATCGAAGACTGTCCAAGGTCAGAGATTGTCCGGGATCGGAGATTGTCTAGGATTCAAAGATTGTCCAGGGTCGGAGACTATCCAAGGGCTTTGAATGAAGTGGTTATCAAAGGTTGTCCAAAGGATTTGATTTATAAAAAAAAAAAAAAAGCCTTTTGTTTTGGATAAAGGGTTGTTAGTGAAACCTGATGACTGGATTTTCACATTTGGCATATGCATGTGTGGGGGAGTCGTGGGGACTCGGGATATGGGATAGGGTGGAGTCACATTCTCATCCATGACATGTGAACATTTGAGTCTGACGTGCATGTTTTACTTGAATGTGTGGTGTCATTGCATGTACTTAGGTGGGAGTAGCGCATGAATATTTATCTGTTGGGCATTGCTCACCCAGTCGCAGGACCCTTTTTCGGTACAAGGAGTTTATAGGAGACGGCGCTACGGTGTGAAGAGGCCAACATGTGGCCTTGACCGTACTTTTGTAAAAGCATTTTATGTAAAAGAATTGTAATTAAATTCTTTTGGACTATTGTATAAATAGTCGGGTATGTAATTATGGTAAGAGGTCGTGATCGGACTCTTATGGACTATAATTAACTGTTTCATTTTCATATTTTCGATTTAAATATGAATAGATAGATCCCGATAAAGGCGTATTGAGGTGGTGTCGGGTAAACTATATTTGTAAAACCCGACCTTATTGAATGTTATAATAGTAGTTTTGAGCCCGATTAGAGGTCTAATGATAGAAGCGAGGGTAGATTAGAAATTTAGAAACGCTTGATCATTTGGGCATAAAGTGACATTTCGAAAATTTTCACGGATGCCTAATGAATAGTGATTTTCTTATTATATCAGGATGGAGGGTTTTGTGAGAATTTTTAAGAAATTTAGGTTCCTATGACTTTGAAGCCCGATATTTAGAAGAGAATTGGAATTGAAGTGAATAGTGATTTAGGATGTTTGAAATTCGAACTGCCTTTGAAATTTTCGAAAGTGGGCCGAAAATACGAAAATGTCCGGGAGTAATCATAGAGTCGCAGCGAAATGGAGTGAAGCGAGGAGTCCGTTTGGATGAACCGAGGCGATCCGAGCGTAATTCGGATGTGTCACGGTTGATGTTTGTCGGATTTGGAGTTTTAATGATTTTAAATAGGTTGATGATTTGAGCACAGGAATCAACATGAAGGATTACTTAGAGAATATTTCATGGTCAATTTGAAGTTTAAGAGCGACCATAGAACATTTTGACGTTTGTCGGTATAAAAAAGCGTTATAAAGCGAAAGCCCGGGTAAAATCTTATATAGTAGAGATCTTATTTCGTAAAGAAACCAAATAAACCTTCATAATGGCTAAGTTATGATTTAAATAATTGATTAGTGGATTTGTGTCATAAGAATGGACCCGATGACAAGGTGATAATGTAAGTCACTTTGCATCAACCAGTAAAGTTTATGGGCTTAAGTACAATTTGGCAAAGTTGAGGATCAAAATGTAAATTCAAGTTGAGTTTGCTCAAAAGAGGAGAGCTCGGCCATGAGAGGGAAAAAGAGAGAAAAGAGAGAAAGAGAAGAAAAGAAACGAGGAAAAAAAAAACGTCTGAGGCAAGGTGGAGCAAGGTGGGATGTGATTTTCTTCTCCTTCAAGCTTTCCAAGTGAGCTTCAAGTGGAATCAAGGAAAAACAAGAAAACAAGTAAGTTTCTATTGGTGGGAAAGTTGATTTTTATGTTTTTCATGCCTAATGCCTTGATTTTCTTGAATGGATGTGAGATTAGTGGTATTTAAGGTTGAGATGTGTTGATTTTGATATAAGTTGAAAGAAATACTAAGTTAGGTTAGGGTTTGAAAAAATAAAGAGTGAGTGATAGTTAGGGCATTTTGATATGAGTGCATTTTGTATGACATGTTTAAATTGGTTAAAGGATTGGTAGAAATTGAGGTATAAGGTATTAAATTGGTGAGTTAAGAATGAAGATGAAGAACAAATTGAATATGAAGCTGGAGCATATTTCGGTAAAAAGGAAATGAGAGGGGTCAAGGGTAGTTTGGTAATTTCCATGTGTTTTAGGGTGAATATTAACTCTAGAAATGCATTGGAATTGGTTAGAAAAGAAAAGGATTTGAATTGAGGGCATTAAGGTCATTTTGTAAAGAAAAGATAGCCTAAGATTGTTTCCTTAGTGCAGTATTTTTAAGTGGTTAAATGGGATTAAAGTGAATGTAGTGTGGTTGGGTAAAAATAGATATGTATGGTGGATTTAAAATGGAAGTTATGGTTAATGTGTAGTTGTGTGTGGTTTTCTTAGAAAAATGTAGAAGGACTATCGGACGGAGCTTGAGAGGTGTGGGAAGCAAGCGGGATTGAGCGGTGAGCGGGTGAGTGTAAAAATGTTTGAAAATTGGAGTTTTTAAAAGTAACCCGATTTTAATGTTAAAATGAAAAGTTTCATGTAAGAAATGCTTATATATGTATATTAATAAGAATGTAGCAAATGTTATATGTTATTAGTATATATATATGTTTATCTTACCCTAAATATATGTATTTATATTAAAATTATATATGTATGCATATGTTAAGGCGTATGAGTTTAAAAGCGTGTAAAAAAATGCATATGTATATATGTGTTTTAAATGATAAAGTAAAGGATTTAAATGAATTTATAAATGTATTTTGAATAAATGTTTTTACTAATGGTTACTAACCCTATATGACTATTATGACTGATATCAGCTGGTACCTTAAGCATGTAAGGATTTAGAGGGAATAGTTATAGGTTACTAATAGAGGAAGGGAAATAGATTTTTAGTGTAATATCCTTACACGTGATGGGTGCTATGAATTTGGAACCCTATTCAAGCGTGAGTTTCTCCGCGGCATGAGTGGTTATGTTGGATTGGGGCCATCCTCACCGTCGATTGCCGGAATGATTACGATTAATGTTTACCACAGGTTCCATTAGAAAGAAAGTTTAAGGTATAAATTGATTTTTAATTGTATAAGTATTTATTACTTTGATATATATTGGAAATGTTGTCTTAATGAAAATGTACACTCACTGAGCTCCTTTAGCTCACTCTTTTCAGTATGTTTCAACAAACATTTTCGGGACTGAGATAGGTCTGTGGGTAGAGTACCCTCCTGTAGCGGTGAGTCGAGCCATCCCGAGGAGACCGACGTCTGTGACCCCATTGTATAAATATTTTGCATGTTGTATGTTGAATATTTTGTCATGTATGTTGTATATATGTATATATTTTTTGAAAAGAAGACTACGTGGGCTTTGATCCTCGGTGGGTGAGAATACGTGGCGAAGTGAAACCAGTCAGGCTCAAGCCCAATCTTTTTATAAAACTGTGCATGGAATTGAAGAAGTTTTGAATGTTTTGATGGTTGAAGTAAATAAATGTATATATATATATTGTGCTTGATTGAGTTGTGTGCTTAATTGGGTTGTGGACGAGGAGTCCTAAAAAGGAAGTTGAGAATTGAAAGATTAGCAGTGTTTTTAAATGTTTTCGCAGGTTTTTTGTAAATTTGGGAAAGTCAGCAGAGGAAACTACGCCCGATTTTAAATCAGTGTTTGAAAAAAAAAAAAAAAAATTTACCACTTCATCGCATTATTTCTAAAGATATATTAAGGATTGTAAAGGGGTTCGCTCCATGGATTTTATTTGATTGTTATGAGGAAAAGTTTCTATATCCATTGGAGTGCCTGGAGGTCCCCTCGGGTTCATGAGGTTAATCCGGGTCGGGATCTTTCAATATTAGAACAAGCTAGTTTTAATATATGTTATGTATAAGAGTGTTGTAATAAACTCTTATGGATTATTGTTATACAAGTTGTATGTTGGGTAGAGCTCCCGAACAGAGGAGACTCTGCCCGATTTTTGTGAAAATATGGATCCCAATAAATGGGACACAAAAGTGTGGTATCGGGTCACCCGAAATCCATAGGAATTCCACGGGTTGACGGATTGTTAACGGGACCCTCGGATTTGAGGAGTCACGGCTTAGTATGTGGGTTTGTGATTACTCAGGCTGGTCGGCATAGCCACGATTAATGTAGGGGCATAAGGTTTGCGTACGGGGCTGAAGGGCATAGTCCCGATGTAGTTGTCATAGCAGTATCGAGCTTAAGTTAACGATTATCTAGGAGCTTGGGCCTAGGAGCTTGGGTGGGGGTATCCACCAGTGTTTTCGGATATTGGCTTGTCATAGCTTAGTATCTAGAGCTAGGTGTCCGGATACATAGGATTAGTGGGCATGGGTGTAGAACACGACATTATGTGCATTGATTGCTTTGGTGTTCTAATATGTTCCACGGGAGATGTATTATTGGTTGCTGAAAAGATATATGCATGATAGAATGCATATAGAAATTGAAAGAACAGGGTTAGCAATGCATAACCTTAGGGGTTGAAAACGAATAAGCATGATTATAGGAATGGTTAT
Source organism: Tetrastigma voinierianum (assembly GCA_016808115.1). Taxonomy (NCBI): domain Eukaryota; kingdom Viridiplantae; phylum Streptophyta; class Magnoliopsida; order Vitales; family Vitaceae; genus Tetrastigma; species Tetrastigma voinierianum. The sequence continues at coordinate 98,174 of JAEQBH010004183.1, read as the reverse complement.
TTATTGGTGTTGGCATTGTGCACCACTAATGTGATAAATGAAAAGAGAGAATCTCAAATTGCTACCTTAACTTGTGCAGATGGCAAGTTAAGGTAGCGAACTTAAATTAGATCCACGGGACGATAGCTGAGCCGCTTTGCCTTTGACTGACAGTATACATGAGGCCATGGGTGCTGCTATTCTTGCCATTGCATGACTAGTCTGACTAAGTCGGGGAGGACCAAGTAACCTCAAAGGTTTATGGCACATCATCCTGGGCATTCAGGGAAGGGATCCGAGTGGTAGTAGATCATTGGATTCGGAACATGTTAAGAGGATTTTGGGGCTATAGATATTACCTCAGTGCTGCGGGGGATCAAGCTAGCCACATTTCGGCTAGATCAGACTAACCCATATATGGTGGGATTGGGTCAAAGTCTCATGGGATCGGAACTGATGACATGGAAGAGTTAGAGACCTCTTCATGGATAAGTTTTTCGGCCTTCAATTTAGACATCACCTTCGGGAGTTCCTTGAGTTGAAACAGGAAGTATGACTATGCTTTGGTACGTAGCTAAGTTCACGAATTGGCACTTTCGGGGATACTTATGTAATACAATGACGAGGTGAGAAGTTTGAGGATGGTTTGAAATTATCCATTCTGGATAAAATTGTGGGACTCCTCCTGCAAGATATGGACTCTATGGTTAGCATAACTATGGCTATAGAGAGAGAGATTGATGATGCCCGGAGACATCAAATCACGGGTGCTAGTGAGAAAGTGAAGGAGGATCAGGCGCTGCCCCAGGCTCGAGGAAGAAAGCAGAGGATTTCTATTCCACGAGACCATTCCGGTCTGGTCGCGATTGTAGTGCAAGGCCCGAGAGCGGGCATCTATCCAGACGGGGTAGGTGACATGCTATCGCCACCCGGCTTAGACACTTTGGAGCGCAGGTGCCCGCGAGAGGCAAAGATCCCGGGCCCATGGGACACAGATTCCACAACCGGGCAGGCGGGTGACATGCTATCCTTTGCCACCCGCTTTACCTTTACACTTGCTTTGTGGCTTTGATGGTGTGAAACATGTGGACACACTTTAAGGTGGGATTACCCGACGAGGATCAAGTTATGGGAGCACCTCGATCTCGATCATCGGTGGGACATGGAGCATGATTTGTTTTCCTCCTTACCCTAGCATGGAGCCGGGAGTGAGTGTTGTCTAGGGTGCGGCTGGCACCGGTTGATCCGGTTTCAGCCCAGAAAGAGACGGGGCATGGGTTAAGGTCGAGGATAGGGCTCTCAGGCCGGGACTTTAGAGACCCAGGGGCGTGTCTACGCCGTGATACCTCAGACTGAGCCGGCAGATCAGTCGACTCTTCAAGGTATGTTTCTACTCTCTCACCTATGGGCAAGAGTATCGTTTGATTTAGTAGCATATGCATGTGTTTGTGTGTTCTAGTGTGTGTGGGAATTTCAGGACGAAATTCTTTTAAGGGGAGAAGAATGTGAAACCTCAAAGAAAAAAAAAATCTAATTTTTCAGAAAATGGCAAAATAATAAAATTGCCAAAATGGCTCAGGGAAGCTTGGAAAATTCTCTAGATCTCATATGACAAAACGGATTGCGCCGTTGGACTCACCTCACGAAATCTAATGACTCGGAAAAGTTTCATCAAATTCGACATAAATGCGAATTTTCACGAGCCCTACAGGTGATGATCGGTGACTCTAGGGACGAGATTTTTACGAAAATCTCGGAAGTCAGGAAATGTCTTGGGCTAAGTTCAATTAAAATGAATTGAACTAAAAATAAATAAATGGTTTTGGGACAGAAATGAACCCGGGACCGGAGTGGACACATGGCGCCATGAGGACCACATATCAAACTTAACAATTAAGTTAAGTTAGAAAGGAAAATAAAAGAAAATATGAAAGGAAAAGAAATAAAAGAAAGTCGGGTTTTGGCGGGGAGGAGTATATTTTTTTTACGCTGGGAAAAAGAAGACGGTAGAGAGAGAGGAGAAAAGAAAAAAAAAAGCTCCCAAGAGCTTCTCTCTTCGATCTGAGGATTACGTACGCCGGGTCGTTGAGCCAGACGGAAGTTCATTTACTCGGCGAGGCTACGCGTGGTACCAAAATCATGAAGTTTCGCCGAGAGATTCAAGCGAAGTTCGGAAATCAAGGTTTGAGTTTAGGAAGTGTCTATGGGACTTCCCTAGATTTTCTTCTACGCTCTAAGAGGTAGGGATTTTTCCTATTTTGGTTTATTTTCCATTCTAGAGGTTGTTTGGTTGAGTTTTAATGCCCTAAGAGGCTGTTTGGCCGTTTTTGCCCTAAGGAGCTGTTTGGCAAATTAATGGGTTATGGGAATAGTGTCCTGTTTTGACCCTATATGAGGTCCAGTTTTCAGGGCTGATTTTCGGTTAGAAAAATGGAGAATTTGGACTAGTAACCATCAAGGAAATTATAGCCCTATTTGAGAACTTGATGTTAGGATTTTGAATCACCAAAATCAGACTTCTAGAACTCAAGTTATGGTTCGTTTCCCGGGATTGCTCCAAGGCGCCTGTTTTGGCCGAACCTCACGTCGAGTTTTTGTGGCGATTTTATGGCGAGAAAAGTGAGAATTTAGACTAGCACTCTTCAAAGAGGAACTTGTAGGGGAGGAACATATTTTTACGCTGGGAAAAAAGAAAACGTAGAGAGAGAGGAGAGAAAAGAAAAAAAAGCTCTCCCGAGACTTCTGCTTGATCTGAGAGTTACGTACCGTCGAGGTCGTTGGGCGAAACGGAAGTTCATTTACTCGACGAGAACTACGCGTGGGTACCAAAATCATGGGATTTCGCCGAAGATTCAAGCTAGAAGTTCGGGAAATCAAAGGTTTCGGGTTTAGGAAGTGTCTATGGGACTTCCTAGATTTTCTTCTACGCTCCAAGAGGTAGGGATTTTTTTTATTTTGGTTTATTTTCCATTCTAGAGGCTGTTTGGTTGAGTTTTAATGCCCTAAGGGGCTGTTTGGCCGTTTTTGCCCTAAGGAGTTGTTTGGCAAATTAATGGGTTATGGGAATAGTGTCCTGTTTTGACCCTATATGATGTATCAGTTTCAGGGCTTGTTTTCGGTTGAAATGGAAATTTGGACTAGTAACCATCGAAATTATAGCTATTTGAAACTTGATATTTGGGATTTTTGAATCACCAAAATCAGACTTCTAGAGCTAAGTTATGGTTCGTTTAAAGGTTGCTCAGCTGCACCTTGTTTTGGCTAGAACCTCTTGTCCAAGTTTTGACATGGCCCGATTTTAACTGAAAAAGTGAGAATTTAGACTAGCACTCTTCAAGGAACTTGTAGCTCTATCATGAAATTGAAATTTTTATTTAAATATGAATAGATAGTTAGATAAAGGGACGTATTGAGTGATGCCAGGAATGAAACATGTTAGAACAAGCTAGGTTTTAATATATGTATGTATAAGAGTGTTATGTAAACTCCTTATGGATTATTGAAGTACAAGTTGTATGTTGGGTAAGAGCTCTACGAGACAAGAAAGGAGACTGCGGAATTTTTATATGAAAATATGGATCCTAATAAATGGGACACAACAGTGTGGTATCGGGTCACCCAAAATCCATAGGAATTCCGCGAGTTGACGGATTGTCAACGGGACCTCGGATTTGAGGCATCACAGCGGTGATAACTTCATCAAACTTGAGATACCACTATCTATAAGTCCGCACAAACATAAATGGATTTTGAAGCTTCTGAGCCATGTTTTTCCTTACCTGACCTCCTTAAAATCGGTAGGTTGGGACTAACAGCTGATCCCTCTGACTAAATCTTCGTTCAAAAATTTGTCCTCACATCCATCTGATGTAACTTCAAATCAAAATGAGCCACTATAGCCATAATAATGCATAGAGAGTCTTTAGTAGACACGGGAAAGAAGGTTTCCTTAAAATTAATACTTTCTCATTGATTGTAACCCTTAGCCACTAATCTTGCTTTATATCTCTCTACATGTCCCTTGGCATCACGTTTGGTCTTGAACACCTATTTACTTTAATTAAATTATGACTATCTTAAGTCTACCAAAATCCACACTTTATTATGTGACATAGTAATCATCATATCTTTCATTGCATCGATCTAGAAGTTGAATTGAGGACTAACAATGGCTTCTTTGTAAGTAGTTGAATATGATACATCACCCATCATACTCCTTATTCCCTCTGAGAAGTAAACAATGTAGTCATCGAAATTATGGTCTTACACCTGCCCGACCTCCTGGTATATATAAAACTAGAAAAATTTGGAAATTTTTTCAAAAGGCTAGCAGTAGAATTGTTGTTGTTCTGAATCTGAGGGCTGAAATTTTATAGATTTCGGATGATGAAACAGACCTCACCGTTGGATTTGTCTCGCAAAATCTAGTTACCCAAACGAATTTCGTCAAATTCCAAGATAGTTGGAATATCTCTTGTTTTTCGGAATTGTGGTGTCCAGTGAATACAAAAACGGGATTTTGAAAAAATCTCTAGAATTAGTAAAAAATTAAGTACAATTCATTTCCCAAATAAACTTAACTGGCAAGGCGAAATACTAAATCGTTAGGCGAAACGGACTTGAGGCAGGGTTGTGGACGGATGTGACGTGAGCCTCACTTAAACTTAGAGTGAGGCTTGGGACAAAAGAAACAAATTTATGCTGGAAAGAAACGTGTACTCAGAGAGAGAGGAAAGAAAGGAGGAGAAGCCAAAGACTTATCTCTTCGATCTACAGAGTTCCGTCGGTTGGATTCATTCCGGACCCGAAGACTTAGGGTTATCGTCTCGACAAGAATTCTACTTGTGGGCTAAAGGAGGATTTCACTGAAGATCCAAGGGAAGAGATTTTGGGAAATCAAAATTTTCGGGATTAGGAGGTGTTCTTGAGACCTCCTTCGGTTCTACTACGCTCAAAGAGGTAGGGATTCTTCCTACTTTGGTTTATTTCCACCCTAATGGGAAGATTTTGGGGGGAATGTTGCATAGAGGTCCTAAGGGCTGTTTGGCTAATTTAGGAAGGCTGATTTAAAAGTCGTTTTATGGGTTATTTGTGGGTTGGTTTGGTTTTGGTTTTTGGTAAGGACCAAAGATGTGAAAAAAAAATTGATATGTGGGTGGTTGGAAATTCTTTCAAAATTTCCTTAGACCCTTGTCCTTATTTTTTGCCATAACTTGGCTTGCGAACTTCCAAATTGGATTATTCTAGTTGGAGATGAACCCTAAGAAAAAGAGCTACAAATGTCTAGAAGAAGCGGGTTTAAGTAAGAGCTAAGAGCTATTTGCAGAAAATGAATTTTAATTAAGATCGATTTTGTCCCTCTACGGGAGTAGCTCATGTTTGGACCATATATTTGGTCAATTAATCCAAATAAATGTGAATCAAAATCCTACTCAAACTAAGAACACCCAGGGAGTAACTTTCATGAAAGAGTATGGTCACGATATGTAATACCCCAAAATATGCCATAACAGTTTTATATTTATGTTAGGATATAATAAAAAGTAAGTAATATATTTTCGAATAAAATAATTCTAAAAATAAAATAAGCAAAATTAGGAATTAATACAGGGAATTAAGGGTAAATTAATAGTTACCAATTCAGGACCCAAGGGTCATAATTTAATAAGTTCATATGTCAAAGTAGGAATATGCATAAGTTGAATTGAGAATAAGAAGGAAAATGAAGGACCAAATAGTAATTTGGGCATTTTACCCCAACAAATGGGTATAAGGCCAAACAAGCCTTAAAAATATCTCATTTCTTTTGGCTTAAGTTAGGGCATCCGAATAAGAGAGAAAGGAAAGTAGAGAAGAGCAGAAAGGAGGAAGAAAGGAAGAAAGGAAGAAGAAGAAGAAAGAAAGAAGAAAGAAAAGAAGAAAGAAGGCAAGGTATGGCAAAATCAAACCATAAACCCATTTTTTTTTATGAATTTGGGACTTTAAAAACCCTACCTTGGTATATTGGTGGTGTTTGGTAGTTTTAGACTAGATTTGGAGTTGTTTTGGTTTGGTTTTGTGGTTGATTTGGGGTTGTATAGAAACTAAGTATAGATTCCCCAAATTTTTAAGACTTAAGAAACTCTCCTAACCCATTAATTGTGTAGGATGGGGTTAGTAAACTATAAGTCTTCCCCTATATGTGTTTTGGGAATTGTTTGGTTGTGTTTTGGACTTTGGTTGGTTGATTGTAATCCTCAATTGGGGAATATTTGTATTAAGGAAATATTAGGGTTTTAGGGGAGATGTTAAAATTTCTCCAAAACCTCTGTTTTTGTCTTGATCATAATTTCTTCGTCCGAACTCCGTTTCGGATGTTCTTGAACTCTATGAAAAGCCCTTTGAGTCTAGAATCCATCCATATATAGCTTGATAAAATTGAAACTCATAGTAGGTCTAGAAATCATGAAAAATAGTAGGCCTTGCTGGTTCTGCTCGTAGTTATTGTTCATAGGAAGCATCCAACTTCAGATGGTCATAATTTCTTTGTCCGAACTTGATTCTAGATGTTCTTAGACTCTATGGAAAGTCCTATGAGTCTAGAATCCATCCATGTATAACTTGATGATATTGGAACTCATATTAGTTCCAAAATCATAATTCTTGATGACCCTCACGGTTATGCTCGTAGTCACTATTCATGGGAAGCCTTCAACTTCGGATGGTCATAATTTCTTCATCCGAACTCCGTTTCTGATGTTCTTGGACTCTTTGGAAATCCATTTGAGTCTATAATCCATCCATATATAGCTTGATGAAATTGGAAAACAGTAGGCCCTTATGGTTATGCTCGTAGTCATTGTTCATAGGAAGCCTCCAACTTCGGACGGTCATAATTTCTTCATCCGAACTCCGTTTCAGATGTTCTTGGACTCTATGGAAAGACCTTTGTGTCTAGAATCCATAAATATATATCTTGATGATATTGGAACTCATATTAGTTCCATAAATCACGAAAAATAGTAGGCCTTGCCAGTCCTGCTCGTAGTCATTGTTGATGGGAAGCCTTCAACTTCGAACGGTCATAATTTCTTTGTCTGAATCCGTTTTGGATGTTCTTAGACACTATGGAAATCCCTTTGAGTCTAGAATTCATCCATATATAGCTTTATGAAATTGGAATTATAGTAAATAGCTCATAAGCATACATGGTAACTATAGTTATTCATGCATATAATGAGATATGAAAAATGCAAAGATACGAATAAATGATTGTAAATATCGCATATGATTACTAGATGACAATAATTATTTGGGAATATGAGATATGTACTAAACATAAAATACGCATGGATTGTCTACTTAGAACTGGTAGAAGTGAATGGCATTTGTAAGGGGGAAAACAAGTCTAAGCCTTAGTCGACCCGGTTGGCCTCGTTTGGGTGGTCTGACACCTTCGGGCCCTTATAGATGGTCATTGTCTCCTGATGATATATCGCTCCTTCGGGCCCTTTTAGACCATTGTTTCGTACAGTGATGACAGCGCCTTCGGACCCTTATAGTTTCCTTTATCCACTTCTAAAGGTTATGCAAACATAAGAGGAAACATAAAACAAATGACTGAATATGACATCACAAATGCGTATATGAAACGTTGATAAAATGTAACATGATATGATAAGTAAATATGAGATATGTATAAGCATGTTTAAATGATATATGATATGTTAGATGTATGCATGTGTATAGAAGTGTGATGATCCGTGTTGGTGGTGGGTCACGGGTTTATTCCCACTAGGCGTAAAAAGCAGTGAGTTTTCATCAGTGTTGGTATGGAAGCGAGGAGCGAGAAGGTCGGATTGACCATCGGTCTCCAAGGTCAACATATAGTTAGGTGCCCCTTGGAAGGCTTTTGGTCTATTTGTATATGTAATATTCTTTTTGTTGTTTGTAAACAAATGTAAAGTTTTGTATAAATTCGAACACTCCCGTTTGTGGATCTTGAATATATTATTTTGAAATTCATTTATTCTGAGAATATATCTTAAGATACATGCTTATTAGTGTATGAATGAACAAGTTATAGTGTACGGGTAAAATGAACAGTGACACCCTCACCCTACATCGCACGTGGGTGGCGGGTCGGGGGTGTCACACATTATGTCTCTATTGTTCCTAGAAATTCGTCCAATTGAGAACACAATATTGCCCCTAAAAACTATTCAAGAGCAATCCGAAATGTTTTAGCCATATCTCCTACTTTAAAGGTCCAAATGACCTAATCTGTGAGCTTTGAAAAATTAAGACATAGGTGAACATTTTGTTAGAAGATCACTTTGTCTAAAAACCTCGTTTATAGGGTCAAAATTGTAGTTGGAGATGGACTTGGGATGTGCCTGTATTAGGGACTATTTAGGGGACTATGAAGGGCCCGTTTGGCCAGTCTTTGAGCCCTGTTTAATGGGGTTGTTGGGCTGTTGTTGTGGGCACTCTATATGCCACATTTTTCCCTAAGGATTAAGTGTGTTGTTGCTAAATGTGTGATAGAATGCTTGTTTGTTGTAGTTTGGTGAAATGTTAATATGTGTGTCTAAATGTATTAACATTGTTATGAATATTTAATTGGAAATTATATGCATGTAATATAATTGTCTATGATACAAGGTAAATTGTATGGTTTATATGGTCCATATGACATTCATTACATGTGGGACATGGCATTAACATGCAATGGCTCATTGCATTACATCATGCACGGGAACATCGCATTTCATGGGTGTGGGTGCATGGTTAGAATCAAACACCACAATTGGTGATTTTGTAGGTGGGCTCGGTACCATTGGACGAAGTCCAACAGAGTTGCATGGTTGCATAAAACGGAAAACTTGTGTCGAGTAATAGCAAGAAGGGCTAGACACTTCCTTGAGTGAAAGACTCGGACAGGTTTACTACACTCCGACGATGAAAGTCCAAAAAGTGTAGACAGTGTGCAGAATCGGCGGTGAGACTCCAAAAATCCACTATCCACAAAAGACACATTGGTTTTATAAATGAAATGTTCAATCGAGGAATAATATCCAAAAAGTTTTCGTTTATAAAAAAACATGACTTTTGTTTTAAAAAGGATCATTGGATGTAATCCATCAATGACAGTTTTTATCACACATGGGCATCGCATTGTGTGGTGGGAGTCGGTAAAGACTCGGGTATGGGAGTCGGTAAAGACTGGGGCATGGTGCATGAGTGGGTCTCATCTCATTTCATGGCATGACATGTAGAATTTCAACCTAGGATTGTATATTCCTATTTGGAATTGTGATGTGAATGCGGTTTGTTAAGGTGAACATTGCATGTGCACTTAGGTGGGGAGTAGCCTCTGTAGAAATTACTCTATTGGGCATGGCTCACCCTATATGGGATAACATTTCAGGTGCGGGAAATGCATCGGTGGGCGGTTCTCATCCGGAGCCATGAGAGTGAAGGAAGCCGGTTTGTGGCTTTGTGATCATTTTTGCAAAATTTTTGGAGTAAATCCATTTGCTATGTATTAATGTGTAAATGAGTGAAATTGAACTCATATGTATATTTTCATGTAAAAAAGTTGTAATTAAACTCATAAATGGACCCGGTGCTGTCATTATGTTATATTAGGACACCATAGGTGTGTATTGTATAATGTACAGGATGAGAATTGGATAGAGCTCCCCATATAAAGGAGACTCATTTTTGTTAAATTATGGATCCTGGTAAATGGGACACATGATGTGGGATCGAGTTACTCGATAATCCACAGGTTTTCCACGGGTTGATGGGTGATCAACTAACCCTCGGTTTTTAGGGCGTCACTGTATATCCATAACCACATCTAGGGCTACTAGGTCTACATTTGGGCCTATTGGATCTACATCCTCAATTGGTTCATCATCGGTAGTGGCTACTGGATGCTAGTCAACAACAGGACTCGAGATGAAGCAGAAGCAATGGGAACAAGAATAAAAATTGGGTGTTCTTTAAGCCTGATTTCTCTTGGCCTGGCTTGTACCGAGTATCATCCTCAAAATAGATTACTCCAATCGACAAATCCGCTGCGGTGGTGTACGGGTAATAAAACATGGAACCTCTTGATCCCACACAATAACTAATGAAGTACCCACTTATGGTTTTTGGATCAAGTTTCTTGGATTGCAGGTTGTTCGATCTCACTTCCACCTTGCAGCCACAACATGGAATTGACTAAGAGTAGGCTTCTTTTGTGACTATAGCTCATATGGAGTCTTAGGAACAAACTTACTAGGTACTTGGTTCAAAATATAAGGTAGGATTTTCAAGCTTATTTTACAAAGAACTTAAAATTGAGGAATTAATAAGTATACATCGCACCATATCAAGAAGTGTGTGATTCCTCTTCTTAGTAATCTCATTATATTGAGGAGTACCGAGCATTGTATACTAAGCATCGATGCCACATTCCTGAAGGTACTTCACAAATGGTCCCGGGGTTACGTCGGGTCTCATCATATCTACCGTAATGCCCACCACGCTGTCAATGAACCCTTTGATCTTCTTTCCTTATTGGAGTTCAACTTTTGCTTTGAAAGCTTTGAAAGCCTCCAAAGAGTCATACTTCTCACGAATGAGCTTGACAAAACCATAATGGGAATAATCATCAATGAATGTAATGAAATATTTGTGGCCATCCATAGCAAGAGGAGTGAATTACCCACAAATGTCTGTATGAATAATCTCAAGCAACTCAATGCATCTAGCAACCTTGACATTCCTAACCTTGGGGGTCAGTTTACCCTTGATGCAATCTACACAGGTATTAAATCTGAGAAATCAAGATCTAAAAGAATCTCATCCTTAATTAATCTCTCAACTCTATCTAAAAAGAGAATATGGCGGCAGCATGCTTAAAGTAGAAGACTTTTCATTCAATTTCAAACGTTTGGAGCTATTAGCAGTATTAACAATAAGGGTAGCAGAAACAAAAGGCAAAGTAGACAACTCTAATTTGTAAAGACTCCCACAAAGTATTTCATTGCCAATCACTAAAGAATCTCGATACAATTTAACCTTTCTAGATCCAAAAAGAAAACTATATCCAAGTCTATCCAAAATAGGTACTGATATCAAATTTCTCCTGATCGAGGGTATGTACACCACATCCTGCATTTCCAAAAAATCTCTTGTACTAAGTTGCAATCTAACAACTCCCAGAAAATCAACTTGGACTCTTGTGTCGTCTCCCAGGTACATGTACTACTCCAAACTTGATGGACTTCTACTTATCACTGCTTGCATAGAATTGCAAATGTGAATGGTAGCACCACTATCTAACCACCAAGTATCAAATGACACATCAATGACATTGGATTCAAAACAAACATTTACCTAATGATTATCAGATAACTCATTTTTCTCACTCTTTGAAAACTTTGTATATTTCTTGCTAATAGCATCTAAGAACTCTTTTGCATTCTCAATCTTGGGAATGCTTGCATAAATAGATTCCTCCATATGATTCTCTATGATCATCAGACAACATCTATTAGTGTAACGCCCCAAAAATACCCTAAAATTTTATAACTAAGACTTATTATATATTCACGGGTATGAATTGAGCCAAACTTGGGTTTTTTCAGAAAACTGATAAATTGTGAAATGTGAAATGAATATGTGAGCATATGATTAAATGTTATATGCTAAAATGAGAAATTGATTGAACCTAGAAATAAACCCAAGTGTAAAAATGGCAAATTTGGAATTGGTAAAATGAGGACATAAGGGTCAAGAATAGAATAAGCTTAAATGCTAAAGTGAATTAAATGATAAATGAAAGCGAAATGAAGACCCAGGAAAAATGAGAAATGGAATTTGTGTGTAAGACGAGCAGCCTTACACTTCCTATCTTTAAAGACCAAAAGTGGTCTAAGGGAGCTCATTCTTGAGCAAATCCCTTTTTGGAGAAGGAGATAGGAGAAAAGGGAGAAGAGAGATAGGGCAAGAGAAGGATCAAGCTTTGGGTGGGATTGTTTCTCATTTCTTGCTTCTAAGAGATCAAGTAACCTACAAGAGAATATTTGAAGAGATTGAAGGTAAGAAATCAAACCCTAGCTTTCCTCTTTGTGATTTTTGATTTGGGGAAAAAGCCCTAACTTGGGTAAAGGGGGTTTTTATTGGTTCTAACCCACTTTTGGAGTTGTTCAAGTTGGATTCCATGGTGGGTTATGATATACATGAGTTTATATGGAGTTATTTGAGTTTTTGTGGCTGATAAATGGCAAAATATATGCCATTTCACGCGGGCCAAATCCGTAGTGGGTGGGGTACCCATAGCCGCAGAGGAATTAGTCAGGTACCAAAAGTTGGGGTATCAGTACCCATTGATAGTGAAGGACCGGTACTAGTACCGATCAAAGTGGTACCAGTACCGATGCTCCCAGCAACCCTATTTTTGCGTACTTTGCACTATTAAGTCCCATGTTCATACACCAATTATTAAGGAACCCTAATAAAGAATTAATGGGGGTTCAAATAAGAATGAAACTAAGCAAGTTCGTCTTTGGATAGACTTAGTGTCTTAACCCAAAACCGTTAACGAAGATTAATTGTCATTCACTAAAATGTATAACCAGTAACATCAGCTTAAGAGTGGCGTAATTATTGTATGACTAAGGACGGGTGAGGATCACCTAACCTAGGACCGAGATCGAAGGGAAGGAAACAAGAGCCGACAGCTTCGGTTAGTTCTTCAGACCTCTATCCTGATTCAAGTATTGTCAGTTCTTTGTTCACCGTAATTATATTCATATTTCAAGTGTTTGGTAGTTTACTAAATAAACCTGAAATGGGTATATGGAATGAGTATATCTTTGAAATGATATTACGAAAGTACATATGGATTTGAAAATGTGATATTTGAAATGTTTGACAACTAAATGCATGTGAGTGATTCATTGAATTGTAAACGAATTCGTCAATTCTACTTGAAGCATCACTTAAATTGAATCGATATATCGAGCGACCAACATGGAGAGGATGTGCCAATCGAAACATCCGTCATGAAGACAAACTGAAATTGTCCAATGTCCCACGTAGGATCTTTTGGTGATCAAATCAGTGGTGTATGACATTGTTAAAATGTCTCACTTGGCGGGATGCACCAATCGGCATCCATCATCAGTGTATGACATTTTAAATGACCTGCTGGAGGGTGCACCAATGCATCCGTCATGATGGGAGAGCCGAGAGTAAATGTGACACATTACCAAATGACAAAAGGGCGGGATTCACCGACGGAATCATCATGAATGTAGATTGTATAAACAAAGTGAAATAACAAACTCGATAGTGTAAATGAGTTTGTAAACTAAATACATCCCAGGAGTATATGTTTGAATCTCATGATTTGATTATTAAATTGGTTGCATATGAAAATGCATTTTGATATGATCGGTTGCTCAGGCCAAACATGTGTGCATTTTGATATGATTAATGATTTTATGCAAAGTGAAAGCATGTGAAAATGAAAGCATGAGTATAGTTTGATATGAGGCATGCCAAGCAAATGCATGCCATATTAAGCGAATTTGAGAAATAGAACCGTATAAAACCACTAACACAATGCTTATATGATTCTATCTCTCTTGTTTAGTATGAGTGAACTAAGATCAAAGCGTAAGTCATAGAGAAAAGTTAAACGTATAAATATATACCCATCTATATACATATCATTTCTTTTGAACATGTGATATTTTGTGAACAAAAGTTAATCTCAGAACTAATGTTTTTGTATATCATTTATAAAGGCGCTGACACGCCATTTGTAAACGTATTGTATAAAAAGTAAATGATTGTAGACTCTGGTTGAGCTTGACTTCAAATAGTAAACTCTAAAAACGAAATGACATAAATAAAATGTTTTGATAAGATAAATGAAAAGGGTCGGAGTAAACCGGGCTCAGGTTCGAATCTATCCATTGAGATTACGTAGGGTTTGGGTCATTCTTTAAACAAAATCAAAAAAGAAACAATTAAATAAAAAGGTAAATAAAGAATTAAGCAGGCATCCGAGAACCGGTTCGAGGATCGCCCGATCGAGGTTGGGCCAAGACGAGGTGCTACAATTAGAATACTCCCAGTCCTCATAGAACTTTTTCTCATTTGTAAAACTCTCAACATTGGGTTTTGGAGAAGCTTTAACTTTCAAAGCCAAGTTCAGTTTCATAATCGTCAAATTCATCATGAAATATTCAACACATTGTTTGTAATTACGCTCATTAGTTTATTGATGGTGAGAACCCAAAGTATCAAGTGAGAAGAATAAACAAGAGAGCAAATATTAAAAATACATGTGAAACAAAAACTTATGCAAATTTATAAAATTCTTGAAGCTACCAAATGACTCATAAAAGTGGTCACCAAATGCTAGAGTCTATAAAATACAAAAATATTCATACACAGGTAAGAGCAATTCACTAGTCGTCACAACCAAATGCATCAATTTCCCATCGATATGGTAATAAAATTGTGCGGTTCATGACTCTTAAGTAAAATCTCTTCACTAAACTAAACATCATACCAAATAATCAAGTTATCGATAGGACAATTTCACTATCCGTATGAATTTTAGCAATATTGATGCACAAGACGGGAGAATTACAGTCGCAACATCAATTCCAAAAATATCCGATATGCTCAGTTTCACGAGAGGCAAGTTCATAAACATTCAATATTTCTCAATTTTTATCAAAGGGCAATAATAATAACAATAATAATAATTCTATTCATAACATGATGCTATAAATAATCATAAATAGCACAAATATAAATTACTAAAATAATATTATGAAAATAAAATAATAAAAAAAATTACAAAATTGGGTAAAGATGCAATTTTATGTCAAAACCAAAGTTAAATATTGCAAAATTACTAAAGACTAAATGTTACATAATATTATGAAAATATTACAAATTGGGAAAATCAAGAAGCTTTTATTGAAAAACGTGAAAGGCCAATTCCCCAAAAACCTTTAAAACAGAAACCTTTGCCAGTTTAAAGTATCTAATCTCATCCATAAAAAATTAAATAAACAATGATTTCCCAAGGGTGATATTACCAAAAAAATTAAAAATGAAATAAAAACTAATTTTAAGTGTCTCATCCAAAGTTTTAGACCAAATACTTTATTTAAAAAAATTCTAAAATTAGTTTGAAAACCAATTAATCTTTAAAAAGTAATGTAATAATAGATTTATGTTGATAACGATTAAAAATTATTAAATTATCGAATGTAGATTTGTCAGCCATGACGATGATTAGGATATTAAATTATTAGAATGTTGTTGTCGAGTATTAGTAATTAAATTACAGGTTTAAATGAAAATGTCATTATCATGTGATGGCAGATTCGAATATATAATAGTATGATGAGGGAGAAATTGGGAAGGAAATAGGGAAGAAGAGATGAGAGGCAAATAAAAATTGAATCTGGTATCTGAAGAATTTAAAAATCAAAATCACATTGTCCAGACAATATTAATTGAATCAATTAATCAGCGGTTCGTGATTGAGTAATTTGAACTTTTAAAGAAAAAAGCGCTATAAAACCAGCAGTGTTACCAAAAACGATAGTTTGTTTGAAAAAATTTAGTTAATCACTTTTTTCCCTACAAACTCTATTTCTGAGTCTAAATTCTCTCATCCCATCCATCTTGTGATGTCAATCAAATAAAAAAAGCAATGAAAGGCTTATGATTCAAATCTATATCTAATGCTTTTGTTCCCCTAAATTTCCTATACATTATCAAATGTCGATCAAATAAATTATTAAAGAAGAAAAATTTAGCAAAAATTTGTTCTTCACAGAAATCAGGGAGGATAACTTAAAAACACTGAGAGAACAAAAAAAACTACAGGATAGCGATTTTATTCTTACTTAGATTCGAATCAGAGCATGCAAAAATTGAGACATTTTCTTTGGATCAAAATCGGTCACAGCCCAAATGCGTTGAGTTTAGAAATTTTCAACTCTCTATAAGAAAGTCAGAATATGAAAATTTCAATGTATTCTAATCTTTAGTTTTTCATTTCGGAAAATACGTTTCGTACTTGAATTTGGTTGAAAATATGTTTTCATTCAGCCCCATTTGAGTTAATTTTGTTAGATTTAATTCGAACAAGGAAAGCTTGATTTTTCACGCTTGTTTTCGATTAAATATATAAATGTGTAAATAATTGAATTCATTTAAACTTTGTTTCAAAATTTGTTTTAAATCTTGTCTAAATGCTAAGCCTTTGATTTCCTTGTTTCGAAAAGTTTGAATAGAAACGAAAATTTTATGCTCTTAAACGGGGCCCTAAACTTGAAAATTTTTCCCATCACTGGACACAATAACTAATATAAAAAGACAAAACCGGAACTGCATAAATGCGAAAACGCAAGAAATACATATAGATGGAAAAGAACAACACGAACAAAACCCGAAATATAAAAGAAACAAATTTGATAGTTTCGTATAAATCAAAAGTTGCTCTAATATAAAATTATTGGATTATTTTAGCAAACTAAGAGTATTATTGATCCAAAAATAATTGTTCATTAATCAAAAGATCCAATAAATATTCTCATTTACAAAATAATATTCCATTGGATAGAGATTATAATGAAATAATGAAGCATATCAATTCATACTGGGTATAAAATATATCTGACATGGATCCAGAATTATTGACTGTATTTATCTCCAAAAAAATTTGTAAGAGACAAAATCAAAGAGAAATATAGGTAGGGTTGAAGATGAAAAGATATTTTCTTCTCCACTCCAAAATGTGTTTTGCAAACAGCACATAAAATTACAGAACTCTATTTACTTATATATAGAGCACAAAGAGAGAACAGACTGAGTTTTGGTTTAATAAGAGCTTTACTTTAGTAAAGGAAAGATAGAATCTTAGACTCATAACTAATTAATATTAAATCATCTCATAAATAATGTAATTACTTCATGCAATTATACAATTAAAAATATAATTTAATTATGTTTAGCCCATAATTAGTAAATTAATCTAACACCTTTATCATAATATTCAAAGATTTGATGTGTTTTCCATTTTCTTTTCAGGAACTTGACTACTTAGTAGAACACTCACTAATCTCTGCAAGGTAATGTACTGTTTGGTTACTAGGAAAATGTAGGAATCCTGACTAACGCTTTTCCGAATTACTAGCTCCTAAACATTATTGTATTTGTTTGTAGTCGATTCTACATATCTCTAAAGCATGTATGTCGTAAGGGTGGAGTGTCGATGTAATGAACACGTGGACACATATTGTTCTTAGACATTAGTGTCAAATATGTCATGATTGAGACACGGCACCTTTGGGTTACTCTATTGGAATTGCAATTGCAATCAGCTTTGCACACTAGATTTTGAGGAAAATGTGAGATTTTCTTTCACTGCCTAAGTTTCTATTCTTGTCCTGGTTGTAATTGTAAGGATAATTATTTTTTATTATTTTATTATATCGTGTTCTTACCATATTCATGTCCTAGTTTTTTGAAATTTTTTGTCCCCGTGTCTCACCGTATTGTATTCTCATGATTGTATCTACATGTGTTCGTGCTTCTTAGCTATTGATATCAAATCTGCTCTACACGATGAGATTCAACATCGATCGAGCTCTCCCTTGGGCCATTTATGTACGAAACATAGCCCTGAATATCAGTCCACTCCAATTTCCTTCTGAAATTTCAGACCAGCGAAGTGGACTTCATATGGATTTTGCTTGGGAACAAATGGGGAAAACTAGTGAAGCTCTAGTCAACATGGATGAGCGTCCGACACGCGTTTGACACGCGTCCAACACAGATACGTCATGATTGAGACACAACACCTTTGAGTTACTTTGTTGGAATTGGAATTACAATCAGTTTTGTAAAGGTAGATTTTGAGGAAAATATGAGATTTTTTTTCACTGCCTAAGTTTCTATTCTTGTCCTAGTTGCTATTGTAAGGATTATTATTTTATTATGTCATGTTTTTACCATATCCGTGTTCTAATTTTTTTTTATTTTTTTGTGTCCTCATGTCTCACTGTATTGTATTCCCGTGATCGTATCTTTGTTCATGCTTCTTAGCTATTGATGTTGAATCTATCATACACAATTAGATTCAACATTGATCGAAGCTCTCCCTTGGACCATTTTATGTACGGACGGACAGCCCTAAATATCAGTCCTCTCAATTTCCTTCTGAGATTTCAAACTAGAGGAGTGAAATTTGCCATGGATTTTGCTTGGGAACAAATGAGCAAACTAGTCAAGCTAGTGGCCATGGATGAGCATCCTTCTTTTAAAAGACGTATGTATTGTTTTTTAAACTAGTCATTTATTATTAGATAAAATATTTTAATTATTCTTTACTGTTTTCTTTTAAGTATTTTTTAAAATAATTAGTCATATGATTAAAATAAAATATTAGAAATTAAAATTATTTTAAAATATAAATTATTTTGGGGTGGTTTTTTAGAAACGTTTCTAAGCATCTTCTTAATTTTTATGTAATAGTTTTATAAAATATTTTATCAAGATTATAAATTTAATAATAAAATAGAATAGTAACGTACTTTCTCAAATTGGCTAAATAAAAATTCGAAACACATCAAAGACAATTTTTTGGATTTTCAATCACATAGCTTTAATAAAATGCTTTAAATTACTAACTGGAATTATGAGGTTAATAAACAAAAAGTTATAAATAAAATAGTAATTTTAAGTTTTTATGTTTTCCAAGGAGAAGATCGACTAGTTATCAGAAAAATAAGAAGGGTGAATCAGAATACCAGATATATCCTAAGAATCCAAAATCTTACTTAGAGCATCTCCAACCATAAATCTCCATTTCCAACTACAAATTGGCATCTTCTTTATATTTTAGGATAATGAGGCCCACTTTTTGGAGTTTCAACTCTAGCCGACAATCTCAATTTTTAACTCCAAATCATTATTCATTATTCATTATTCAAATCTTTATTTTATCAAATTAGAATATTTTTAGGAATATGATATATGAAATATTTTTATTTTTATTTAAACATAAATATGAAATTATATTAATAAATAAAAATATATTAAAAACTTTAAAATATATTTTAAACTAATAAATATTATATTATAGAGCATCATATTACGTTAGAAAATGAAACAAACGTTAATAAAGCTACATAATAAAATTACACATTAACCAAATAATAAAAGCCAATATAAAAACTAATACGATGGTATATCACCTCCATAATTCCCGACGTCATATTCATTAAAATTACTAAAATTATCACCATTATGACCACTTGATCCACTTGCATGGGATTTACGAGTCATTTTTTCAATATTCTTTATTTTTTTTACCTTGAAATACTCACGTTCGAATGGATCAGATTTGGAATCAAGATTTTTTCTAAAATTTATTTTTCTTGTCTTTCACGTTCTAACTCATATTTGTTGTGATAAAGAAGCTCATTATGCACTTTGAAATGTATTAATTGAGCATTTATAGGAAATGTATAGCATAAATGTTTTCTTGTAAGCTCATATGTATTAGTTTAAGTAAATGACATGTAAAACATCATGTGATGTAATCTATATATTCTTTTTATTTTCAATTTGAAGTTGTATTTTTATTTTGAAGAAGTATTCGAATTAGTTAATAAAAATATTGACCTTATATTTACAATATAAATAAAAATGTAAACTATCTCAATATCAAAAAAAAAATTTAATAAAAAAATTAAATTATTCAAATTTATTAAAATCATTTTACTATATTGTATATAGAAAATAATTTAAAATTAATAAAAATAAATATATCTTAAAAAATAAAATATATCTTAAAAAAATATATATGTTATAACCGTTATAAATGATTCATTGCTAAATGTGAATGACCACACATTTACCGGTGAACAATTATTACGGTTAATGACTGTAATCGATGAATAATTATTACGATATTAATTACTGTAATCGATGAATAATTATTACGGTTAATGACTATAACCAGTGAATAATTATTACGATATTAATGATTGTAACACATATATGGGTTTTTGGAAGAATAAAAATATAGTTTTCTTCTTGAATTATCTCTTTTCTCTCTTCTTTATTTTTTCTTGTAATCGTGCGAGAGAATTTCCAAGCAATCAGCGAAGTCGAGGAAAGCTCAGACCAGGGGAACTCGGACCTCGGGTGATATTACAAAATCATAAAACAAGGTACATTGCATTTTACCCTTTAATTACCTTTCAAAAGTAAGTTATAATTGTGTATTGATCTATCTGCTGTGAAATAATCATAGCCTGAAGCTATGATATTGTTGTAAGATTATGGGATTGTAATATTGAAACCCAGAAAAGAAAAAATTTATAGTCTAAATTTTTTTTTGAATTTCAAAGTGAAAAGCCTGAAGCTTGAACTCTTTGTTGCTTAAGCGACTCCGAAGCCTACGTTTGAAATATTCAAACACAATGCTTGAGAAGATGAAGAAAGAGTTATTTTCTTTTACAGCAGTGCAGAAGCACAAATACGGAATGTTCAAGCCCGAAGCTTGAAGAAGAAGAAAAAAAACAACAAATTCTCACTGTAAATAAAAATAAATTAAAAAAAAAAAACCCTGATGTTCGGTTTTAATTTTACACCAATTACCAATTAAACTCAATTATATTATTATTACATACACCACAAATTATAATTTCCTTCTATATATATATATATATATATATATATATATATATATATATATATATATATATATATATATATATATATATATATATATATATATATATATATCTATATCTATATATTGCTTTGTATTAATATAAGTGTTGGTATTTCAAACGAGGAAAATGTCAATATCACCAAACTCTGATTTTGGTATACTCGATATTTGAGGCAAGAGTTATTTATCTTGGATCTTGAATGCTGAAATCCATTTGGATGCTCTAAATCTTGGAAACACAATCAAATGAGGAAATACCGCATCCCTGCAGGATCGCGCTAAGGCCTTAATATTCCTTCGTCATCATATTGATGAAGGCCTGAAAAATGAATATCTAATGGTCAAGGATCCATTGATCCTCTGGATGAGTTTGAAAGAACGATATGATCACCAAAAAACCCCGTGAATTCTTCGAGAAGGTCCATTATGATTGACTTCATTTCGACTACAAGATTTCAAAGTCGGTTAGTGACTACAGCTCGACCTTATTCAAAATTATTTCTCGGTTAGAGTATGTGGAGAGAAAAAGATTATAGATGAGGACATGCTTGAAAAAACATGCACCCTTTTCCACGCTGTGTGCTCTGCGGCGATAATATGAGGCGTTGTTTTACCAAATATCTTGAGTTAATTGTATGTCTCCTTGTAGCTGAGCAGAATAATGAACTGTTACTAAAAAACCATCATTCTCGCCCTACTGGATCTATACCATTGCCTGAAGCCAATACTACAATTCAAGTTAATGGGCGTAGGCGTGGGCATGGATATTATGGATGAGGCTGAGGCTGTGGTCATGATCGTTATAATTCTTGGAATTGAGGTGATTATAATCAGTCTCAAAACAAGAACAATGCCTACAACAACCAAAAGTTGAATCGCTCAACAAAATTACCTAGAAAGGCAACAGGGCCACATAACAAAAAGGTTTATGAGACTGAATGTTACAGATGTGGAATGAAATGTCACTGGTCTCGTACCTATCGTATAGCCAAGCATTTGGTTAACCTTTATTAAGCCTCCATGAAAGGAAAAGACAAAGAAAATTGAAACAAATTTTGTGAAAAGACAACATGGATCACGATGATCCTTTTCTTTGATGATGATGGTGCGTACCTTTAAGCATTTTGATGTTTACGGTTTTTACCCCAGATCAAGTGGGAAAAAATTGACCATTTGATTAGGGATGACAATATGTGCTATGATCGAGACATATGATTATCCTGTTACTTTTCTATGTTATTTTCTTTTCCATACAGTTATCTATAATGCAAACTTTGATTTTCTATTTAAATTTCGTTTTTATTTTGAAGATATATGTATCCTTCCTCAAAATTGATCAATTATATGTCATCTGTTGGTGATGCATGTCTTGTTGACTGTGCCACAACCCACACGATCTTGCGTGATAAGAAATATTTTTCAACCTTTACATTAGCTCAATCTAATGTTCATACTATCTCTCGGGTCACAATTAACTGATTAAGGCTCAGAAAGAGCCACCATTATTTACCAAAAGGCCCTTTAAATTCCAAATTGAAAGATGCCCTTTATTCCAATAAATCTAGTAGAAATTTACTCCAGTTTCAAAGATATTCGCGAGAAATG
Organism: Tetrastigma voinierianum; assembly: GCA_016808115.1. NCBI lineage: Eukaryota > Viridiplantae > Streptophyta > Magnoliopsida > Vitales > Vitaceae > Tetrastigma > Tetrastigma voinierianum. The sequence continues at coordinate 75,829 of JAEQBH010004183.1, read as the reverse complement.
GATATCATATAGAAACTATGAATCATGGTGGCAGGTATTACTCATTACTTCTATTATTTACGGTCAAAATGTATCTTGGAACAATTGCCTTCTTTATCTTGTGGGTTATGTCGGACAAGCTGTAGATCTATTGAATCTTATGTTGTCATGAACCAGAAGTTCAATGACTCTAATGCATTTTTACTTTGGCATGAGCGACTTGGGCATCCAGGAATTTCCATGATGCGCCGTATCGTTCAAAATTCTAATGGGCATCCATTAACAAGCAAACAAATTTTAGTAACTGATGGTTATACTTGTGCTGCTTGTTCCAAAAGCAAATTAATTATTAGACCATCTTTTACAAAGGTTACATTTGAATCCCAGCTTTCTAGAGCATTATTCAAGGGAATATTTGTGGAATTTGTCACCACAAGTGGACCTTTTAAGATTTATTTTATGGTTTTAATTTATCGTCACTTTCGATGGTCTCAGGTATGCCTTATTTCTAGTAGAAATGTTGCCTTTGCTAGATTATTTGCTCAAATAATTCGACTCAGAACACAATTCCCTAATCATCCTATCAAGACAATTCGTCTTGATAATGTTAGTGAATTCTCATCTCAAGCCTTCCTTGATTATTGTATGTCTATTGGTATAGATGTTCAACATCCTGTTGCTCATGTTTATTTTCAGAATGGGTTGGTTGAATCTTTTATCAAACGTTTGCAATTAATTACTAGACCATGACTTTTGAAAATCAAATTGCCTTTATCGGCATGGGGACATGCTATTATACATGCTGCACATTTAATTCGCCTTTGTACTACAGCTAATCACGATTTATCATCATTATAGCTTGCTAAAGGTTATCAACCTAATATTTCGCATTTGCGAATTTTTGGTTGTGCTGTTTATGTTCCCATTGCCCCCTTTTATCGACTAAGTTAGGTCTCAATCCGTCTTGGTATTTATATTGGCTTTCAATGCATCTATTATAAATTATGGAAGGGCCTCTTCAGGAAGTTTTATTGCTCGATTTGCAGTTGTCACTTTTCCCCTGATGAAAATCTTTTCCCGCCATTAGGGAGATAAATGAATTCAAAGAATGGCGAAATTGCATGGAATGAGTCATCAACATCAACCTTGATCTGAGTACAAAGTAATCCCCGAACTAGAAGTTCGAATTCATTTACAAAGTCTTACGAATCAATTACCTTAGCTTTTATTGATTCAACAAAAGTTACAAAATCACATATCAGTGAGAATATCCAGTTGAAATCCTGACGGAAAATTCTGAAAGCGACATGACAAATGAACCTAAGCCACAATTAAAACGTGGAAGACCTATTGGCTCCAAAGACACAATTCCTAGAAAAAGGAAAAGTGTTATACCTATGACTCCTAAAGAGCATATAACTGTTAAGCCCTAGGTCAGCTGAACACATGTATCCCTCTGAAGGCACCGTCAGAGTTATCTCTTAATGATGTACTGGTACATAACAATGAAGAAATCTCTATCAATTATATACATGAGGGAAGAATATGGGATTGAAATACTACCCATATAAATGATGCTTTTTCTTTCCAAGTGGCTATGGACATCATAAGAAATGATGAAGATAAAGAGCCGCAAAATGTGAATGAATGTCGACATCGAAACGATTGGTTAAAATGGAAAACAATCTAAAACGAAATTAAGATCCTTTCATTCATGAGAATATTTGGACAGTAGTTCAAACACCTATAAATATACAACTTTGTTGGATATCGATGGAGTCTTTGTCTGGCGAAATGAGAAAAATGAAATAGTGCGATATAAAGCACGCCTTGTGGCTTGGGTTTCTCCGCAGACACGGAATTGACTATGAGGAGACGCTATTCTCACGTAATAGGCGCGATCACGTTCGATATTTGATGAAGTTTAGTGATGCCGAAAGGACGATGTGCGTCGATGGATGTAGTCACAACATATTTATATGGATCTCTAGATGCTAATGTATATATGAAAGGCTCCACGAGAAAGTTCACATTGCCGAAGCCCGATGAATTCCAAAACTAAGAAGCATGTATTCGATCAAATTTGCAAAGATCTTTATCACGGATTAAAAACTGATGCGGTCGAATGTGGTATAATCAGTTTAAGCCGGTGTTACTCAAAAGAAATGATGAATAATTCAATTTGTCCATGTGTTTTCATCAAGAAAACGAGAAAATGAATTTTGATAATAGCGTATATGTAGATGATTGTTTGATTGGACTCTAAAGAGCTCATCAAAGCGACCAGCTATTTAAGAAGAATTTGAGATGAAATATCTTATGAAAACAAGATATTGTCTCGGGCTGCGAATCGAAACTGTGTTTGAATGGTGTATTGATTCATCAATCATCATATCTTGAAAAAGATCACGAAGCCCTTTTATATGGATAAGTACACCCATAGTTCCCCATGGTTGATACAGGTCACTTGGAAGAGTAACTGAGATCCATTCCGGCCTAAGGGAAGAAAATGAAAGTTGCCCAGTTACGAAGTACCATATCTGTAACACCCCGTTCCCGATACGACCTAATTGGCGGGTCAGACAATTAGATGCTTTATTACCAGCTAATTTTTTTTGTAGCTTATAAACTTTAAGCCTTTAAAGCATTCATTCATATAATGTTAAACATTTAACTTGTACTATATTCTATAGCAGCGGATTACAAAATATATATACAAGCTCCAATATATGGAAGTGTTCAACATTTACAATATTTACATTTTATACAAAATAAACAAAAATACATATCCATTTGACCAAAAGGTCTTCCAGTGGGCACCTAGTGATGTGTGGCCTTGGACTGTTGATGCGGATTGTCTGTCCCTTTGGTTTCTCTTACGCCTCTGCGGATGAAAGCAGCGTCTTGGCTTTACACTTAGTGGGGAAGGAATTCGTGAATGACCACTAATAAAGTCATCCCACTTTACACATTTACATATACATATAACATATCCTTATACTTATGTCATAATATTCTATACTTGTCGTATACACATGCTTATATATATATATATATTCCGACATATAATTTACACATGCTTATGCAATCTTATACTTTCTTATCATATCATGTTTCATTTCAAGTCATTTACATTTTTCTTCTTGTTCTTATCAACATGTACTTGTCACTTTTTGCATATCATCACATAGTAATGCTATGCTTCTCATATCATGTCATGTCATGTACTTTTATCATTTTTGAATCATTTGTATATACTTGTCATTTGTTTTATGTTTCATGTCTGAATAAACCTTAGAAGTGGATAAAGGAAACTATAAAGGGCCAGAAAACGTGTACTCAACGTGCGAAAGCAGGTGGTGCATAAGTCAAAAGGCCTGTTATCGATGTCTGAACAATGACCATCTATAAGGGCCCGAAGGCGCTGTAATGACCCAAACGGGGCCAACTATACTATATGCTGCAGATTTGTTTTTCCCTAATAGGCATGCCCATCTACCCCTCTACCAAGTTCTAAGCAAACAATCCATGTGTATTTTATATTTAGTACATCTCTCATATACCCGAATAATTATGGTCATCTAGTAATCATATGTGATATGTACAATCATTTATTCAAATTTTGCATTTTTCATATTTCACATATAACAACTTACTATACTGTTGTGCTTCATATGAAATTATACTTGTTCACGATCTCAGTAAGAGTTCACGAACTTATACCCACTCTGGAGGTACTTATACACGTACTTGTACTTCTATCTATCTTATACTTGTTCGGATCTCCTATAGGAGTTCTGAGAACTATACCTATACGGAGTGCTTATACCCGTGCTTGTGCTTCTATCTTTCTTATACTTGTTAGATCTCGAGTGGGATTCTGGAGCTTATGTACTCTGTTTACTTATACACGTATTTTCTTCTATCTATCTTATACTAATTCAAATCTCGAGTAGGAATTCTGAGCTTATACTTGTACTATGGAGCTTATATTTATGCAATTACACATGAGTACTTTGAGGAGCGGTAATGTACATTGCTTTACTATTATTCTTATTGGGTCCCTTATCATATAGCTACTTTTGGAAGCACCTGGCGGGAGTGAGAAGCCTTGGCCAGTGTCGTGTCGCACTAATCGAGAGAATACGAAGTACTAAATGGCGCGAAGCACTATCTCGAGGAGAGTCTTAGTCGCACTAATCAGAGAGTACCGAAGTACTATACGTGTCTACCCACGTAACAGAGGTGTCATGTCATTCAATATTTGGTCTTAGGCAGTCCTACGATTATATGTTTCAGGAACTTACTATATTACCCATAGAACCTACCGTTTTCATGATTCCCCGAGACCTAGCCCATGAGTTCCTAATTTTATCCAAACTATATATGGATGGATTCTTGACTCAATGGAAGTTTCCATAGGAGTCCGAGAGCACCAAAGCAGATTTCGGACGAAGAAGTTATGACCTTACGAGTTGGAGGTCACCCTTAGTCTAACTCAGTAGAAATTTGATGACTTGCGGTGACCTGAACTAGCCGAGCTGAGATGACCTGGCTAAGCTAGGCTAATACCATCAACAGGCACATGAATGTCTTCTTGACTCAATGGGCTTTCCATAGAGTCCAAGAACACCCGAAACAGAGTTTGAACGAAAGAGTTATGACCTTCCGAAGTTGGAGGTCATACGTGGTCAAACCCAGTTGAGCTGACCTGACTTGGCCGAGCTGACTTGACCTGGCCAAGCTTGGCCTAACACCTACTATACTCCCCAGGCATATGAATGAAATCTTGACTCAATGTGATTTTCATAGAGTCCAAGAACACCGAAGCGAGGGTTCGGACCCGAAGGAGTTATGACCTTGAGTTGGAGGGTTATCGTGGTGGAAACCCAGTCGAGCTGACCTGACTTGGCCAAGCTGACCTGACTGTGACTCATCCTGATGCACCTACTGTCCTCCACAAATATGGTTGGGTCACCAACTCAATGGGCTTTCCATGAGTCTAGAACACAGCGGAGTTGAGCGAAGGAGTTATGACCTTCAAAGTTGGGGTCATACGTGATCAAACCGACATTAGCTTGACTTGTAGGAGCTATCGACTGGAAGAGTTTGGCCTGACACCTGTGTCCTCAGGAATATGGAATGTAATCTTGACTCAATGGGCACCATAGAGTTCAAGAACACGAAACGAGGTTCGGACTGAAGGAGTTATGACCTTCGAGTTGGAGGTCATCACGTGATCAAACCAAGCTAAGCTAACTGACTTGGCCAAGCTATACGATTCGAGGGGTAAAAAAAGGACCATAGCTTGGTCCACAGAGTCCAATTGAAATTCAAAGCCCCACATCAAGTTCATTGATGTGGATACAATTTACCAAAAGGACTCACTACCAAATTCCCTTTATTTCTTACCCAAAACTATTTCTAAGCTCCGGCTAATGCATATGATCAAAAATAGGGAAATTTTTTATTCCAAGTACCTTGGACCGCCCACAAAACAATATATAGGAGCCTTAGAGCTCTTCTCAACTCAATCTAACAAGAAACGAGTTTAGGAGTTTCCAAACCCAAACCATACACAAAATAGGGTTTTATTAAATATGTATCATACTTTGGATAAAAAGCCCAGACGAAATACCATACTATTCCATACTAGAATCCATACACAATTCGTAGCATCCATACTCAAATTCCATACAAATATTCATAGTTCCATACCTGTGATCTCCTTTTGCCTTTCCCTTCTCTTCTTTTCTCTTCTTCTTCTTCTTCTCTGCCACTTCTCTTACTCTCTTACATTCGTTTTGTTACTCTCTTTCTCGAAGACGAAGTGAGATATTTATTTTGGTGCATCGCTTATTTGATCTTACCCTTTTATTATAATTTCTTTTTCCTTTTCTTTTTTATTTGGCTTTTACCAACTTTGGAGCAGCATCCTTGACCATCCGGTCAAAGGAGGAAATTTCCTCCCTCTTTCCTTCAAGCCACTTGTCTCTTCCACAATTTTCTTCCTTATTTCATTTTAATATCTTTCTTTTATTACTCTTTGGTCTTCCAACTCTTTATTACTCTTAATTTAACTTATGCATATTCCTACTTTGGCATATGAACTTATTAAATTATGACCCTTGGGTCTTGCATTGGTAAATTATTAATTTACCCTTAACCTTTGTATTAATTCTGGGTTCTTGTTTATTTGATTCTGGAAAAATATACTTTTACTTTTATTATACCCTAAACATGTTATAAAATTGTTATGACATAATTTGGGGCGTTACAATATCTTAGTGCAATTGGTGCACTAATGTATCTTGCAAGTTATACTCGACCAGACATTGCTTTCTCAGTTAATTTATTAGCAAGATCACATTTCGACTCAGCCCAAAGCGGCTGGAATGGAATCGAACATATATTGAGATATCTACGTGGGGCAAGTGGCGGATTATTTTATTCAGCTTAATGGAACCACAATTACTTGGCTATGCGGTCACGGGATATCTTTCGGACCCTACTTCAAACTCGATCACAAAGCGGGATATATATTTACGCGATATATTACAATATCCTGAAGATCAATTAAATAGACGATGGTGGCCACCTCCTCTAATCATTCAGAAATACTTGCGATGCATGAAGCTAGTAGAGAATGTGTTTGGTTGAGATCCATGATACAACACATCAGAGAATCATGTGGATTATCTTCTAGTAAGAATAATCAACAGTATTATATGAAGACAATGCATATGTGCACAAATAAAATATGAGGATATATTCAAGATGATCGAGACTAAGCGTTTAAAGCAAAGAAGTTCTTACACCTTCTTGAACTTAAAAGATGGTGAAATTCAGTGTTGCAGCAAACTAAGGTCCAATGATAATGCAAGCGATTTATTTACTAAAGTCTACCTTACGCAGCATTAAAGAAATTTATGCAGTGAGTTGGCGTCTTAAAGATCTTTAAATTCGAAAAGTTGAAGACAATATAGTCATATCCTTTACCGAGGGAGTATGAATAAAGATGTTAGATATTTATTTACCACTTCGTCCGGTTTTGTCCCAGGTTTTTGCGACAAGGTTTTTAATAAGGCGATCTTAACAATCTAGTGATGGTCATTCGAGAGGGTGTTATAAATGATTCAACGATGGCGTAGACATTGCATTCTTGGTGAACGAGTGATGTGATCCATTACAGTTAATGGTATGGCTGGTGAATAAGTATTACAGTATTAATGACTGTAACCAGTGAATAATTATTTGTAACCGGTGAATAATTATTACAGTATTAAGAGCATCTCCAACTCACTCTCTATTTCTTCTTTTAGCCGCTAGCTAGGCGAAGCACCAAAAGTTATATAAACAACTAAATTATTCTTGTTTGGATGGATATTGATAAACATATAAATAGAGTGTTTGACTCTAAATTCTCCTCTGTTTATTCTCTCATATATATTATGTGTTTTGGATATTTGGAGATGTGTAGATGGGAGAAATGTAGAGTCTGATTGGAGTGAATTTTAAGTTATATCTAAAATAGTGAATTTCATATTTAAATATATTTTGAGTAACTAATTTGTTGAGTGTGGTTGGAGATGCTCTAATGACTATAACACTATATATATGGGTTTCTGGAAGAATAAAATATAGTTTTCTTCTTGAATTATCTCTTTTCTCTCTTCTTTATTTTTCAACAATAACAATATTATTAAAATAATTCTTTTATTATTATAAAAATAAAAGAATGAGATAATAATAATATAATATTAGAATAATAATAAAGAATATAGTAATTACTATTTATATCTAAATTTGGAATGTAGATAATCAGATCTCCATATTGAAGAATACTATTCATATCTCAAATATGGAGGATGGATGGAATGTATTTTTGAGTCAAAATCTCCTAATATGGAATGGAGTAGAATAGTTGAATATGTAAAAAGTAAATTTGGTACCCTTTGAATTAGTTTTCATTCTATTTCCTCTTACTTAAATTTCATCCAAACAATGGAATTGGCTTGAAAGGATAATGACATTCTCATTCCCACGATCGAAACACACCCTAAAGGTAATCATAACTTATCTAGCAAGACGACTTAAACCAAGAATGATTTATTCCAGCAGACATAGTTCCTAGGCATGGGTTTAGGGTTTAGGGACTGTGTTTGGAGTCTTCGCTAGTCTCCACTCAATTTATGCTTTGGTTTCCGTCATCAACTGGAAATATTTTATAAAACAATGATTGTACCTTAAATATTCATCACTAGCAAGGATAAAAATATCGGTTTTTACGGATATATCGGTATTTTGATTTTACGAATATATCAATATTTATAAATTATTCAAAATTTAAATATATATTCAATTTATAAATCAAAATTAGTTTAAAGGTATATGAAATGAATACCTTTCATTTTCTCTCCTACCGTCTTGGTTTTCTCTAATTTTTTATAATAATTAATGATATCAATTATTAAGAAAGACATAAGAATTTCAATCGTCTCTTGATCTTCTTCTCTTTTGTACAAATAATTAATGATAGTAATTATTAAAAAAGACATACACTAAATGATATTAATTATTAAGAAAAGACTTTTCATTTTCTCTCTCATATCTCTTCATCTACTATTTATTTGCTCTATAACAAAACATCTACCTTAAATATTGTATTTATTTTTTTGAAAAATTTCTCAAAAAATCAACAATGGGGCGCCTATATATCGACCAAAATGATTTTTTTTGTTTTTTTTATTTTTGCATTTTTCTACACGGCTACAAATTTTACCGATTTTGATTCCGATATATCAGGTCATAACCAATATATCAATGATATATCGCCGATATTTACTGATATTTTCCGATTTTTCCCTCGATCGACTGTCATTTGTTGATATCGTGTTGGGAAGGCAGAAGCTACGAAATATCGGCGATATATCGTAATATTTTAGGTCATAATCACTAGAAAGATGAAGACCGTGCCTCCTAAGTTACATTCATCTCCATATCTCACTGAATGAATGTGCACGGGGAATTTCCACTTCTCACATTGCTGATACATGCACTCTAGGTAATCCACTCAATGGTTAGTTGGACATGGCTCACTCATACACCTTAGAAACAAACATGCATGGGGCTTAAATTCTTTTACTTATTACAAAAGAAAGTCACAGTGAATGAGCCATCAGCCATGCATGCACAGTGTAGAGAATGTTAAAAAGGTATTTCCCTTTGGTCCTGGGGAACTGCACCTTAATTTGGTTCGTTTCCACACCAAATCAGATTTTTAGCAATTTTCCATATTCAGTAAAAGATATATAATCTCCACCAATTTTGATTATTGCTGCACTAGCATCCTAGAAATATATTGCCTAACTATTAATGATAAGCTGAAATATATGAACAATATAATTGTAGAGGACAAACGGTGGCAGATGAACAAATGCAATGCCATTCCACTCTTCAATATCAAGCTTATCTAGCTCCTGCTGGACAGATCCCAGATGGGCTATATACTTATTGAAGAGTAGGAGCAGGGAAAGGGTTTCTGGTAGCAGAAGATACTAAAATTCGAACTCTTCGATTAGGATGGAGCAGTGACATAAAGAATCAGAATTTCATCCATGTCTCCCTCCCACTATCAGGATGGTGGAACATGCCTCACCCTCTAATGCATTAAAGAGGAGCCAGACTACAATAATACGAAAACAAGTATTTATCTGATTGGCAGAGTCTCAAAATCCTTGAGTAAGATATCAACAAGTTCGGAGCCATTTGACAGCTCTTCCTTCTTGCAGACCTTAGAAACTGCTAAACTCCATGTATCTCCATCAACTATATTTCCTTTCGCCAAGCTACTCAAAACTTTGCACAACAACTCCAAGCTCCCTTCCTGACACAATCCCTCAACAAATTTAGCCTTACCAGCACTCATAGGAGCATAACCTTTAAAAAGCATCTCATCCAAAACAAATGCTGCTTCATTGAACTGCATCCCTTCACAAAACATCAAAAAAGTTCTATAATACCATAAATCAGTTGCACCCATATCAGCATATCTTCAAACAAATCATTTGCTTCTCTCCATTTCCCCTCTTTACATAATGCATTGATAATTACATTATAACTAATAACATCAGGCTTACAGCCCTTCTCCACCATCTCTTCCAAGACACCGTATGCTGCTTGAAAATTCTTCTCGTTACAAAACCCACTAATCATAGCATTATAAGTCACAGTATCAGGTTTGCACCCATTCTCCGTCATCTCCTTTAAAATCACAAAGACCTTGTCCTTCCTCCCAACCTTAAACAATGCAGCAATCAAAGTAGAATAAATTCCCGAATCTAATCTTATTTTATTTTTCACCATCTCCTCCTTAAGCTCAAAAGCCAAACTCAACTCATTAACCCCACAAAGCCCTTTCATCAGTGAAGCATAAACAAAAGCATTTGGTTTAACATTAAAAACCCTCACCATGTCCTCCTTCAACCTAAAAGCCTCATCCAACCGCGAATTCGCACAAAGCCCACTAATCAAAGTAGTAAAAGTCACCACACTGGGGCAGACACGCTTCCTCAACATTTCATCAAACACGTTCCGGGCATCGTCCAAACTACCGTTTTCACAGAAAGCCTTTATCAATATATTATATGTACAAACATCCGGAGTCGCAAACTTATCAATACCCGCCAGAATCTCATCAAATTTATCAAACTCTTTACAGTTCAACAGAGCGTTCAAAAGCGAATTCAGAGATTTTACCGATCTCTGACAGCGAAATTCCGGGATCGATTCAAAGGTCTGGATTGCACGATCGGGCAAGCGAGCACGTCCATAGAAGGAGATGACATTGCAGAGGATGATCTCCTTGGGAGAGAATCGAGTTTCTTGGCGCAATTGGGAGAGGATTTGCTCCATTTCGTGGAACATTTTGGCGCGGCCGAGCTTGGTGATGATGAGGTCGTATGAGAGGTGGGTGTAGCGAAAGGGTTTAGGGTCAGGATTAGGGTTTTGGAACAGTTGGAGAGCGAGTTTTGGGTCATTCTGGAGGCGAAGAAGAGAGCAGAGTCTGAAAGGCGAGATGGGCTTTGGAGGATTCATTTTTCCGAGTTATCTTGAAACCCGAGATTGGAATTGAAAATTCTAGGCCTTTCTTTCCCGCCACAATCCAACAATAATAACCGTCTTTCCATTTTGCAAAAATTGAAAAAAAATTTTATATTTTACGATTTTTTTTTCAAGAGAAAAATAATTTTATTTATTGACTATTAATACGTTGCCAAAAACATAAATCGAAGTAGTTGCATTCGAGTTAATAGGCAATGTATCAGTTTCCAAAATGATATTATTATGGTTAATGACCTGATAAAGAAATACGAAATAAGAAAAGCGGATTTACGTGGCAAGCTGAAAAACCACATGTAGAAGATAAAGATTCATTATGAATTTTTTGAGAGGGATTACAAAAGTTTAGTAGAATACAAATCCTTTTTTTTTTCTCAACTACATTATCGTTGTAGTTGAGCCTCATGACTGATTTGATTTTTATCGTTTGATGGATATATTTTGCTCGTTTAAATTACCCGCCGCCAAATAAGCGTTGATATCATGATTACAATCACACAACTAAGATGAAGACAATTCTGCTTGTGGCCAAGAGCGGTAAAAAGCAACAACAAATAAAAAGCTAGATCATATGGAATAACCATTTTATCGAAGAAGAAAATGATGGAAAGAGGTGTGGAGCAATGATTTAAGGCCAAGAATAGCCAAAAAATCATTAATCCTTCTTCATAGAAAATCGGCTATTAGATAAAAAGTTGAGAGAAAATGAGGCTAAAAAAATTCTTGCTTTCTATATTTATTTCTTTAATCTCGATTTATGTTTGATAAAATGCTTTCATTATTGAGCTTTAAAATAAAATAAATAAATAATAATTTTATTAGAAAAAAAAATTATCTTACAAGTAGACAAAAGCTTTATATACATCTGCATAAGCATAATGAGAGGATAGATAATTCATTTGTCCGACCTTGGGTATGTTCTCAATAATTACTGGTACAACTTCCCTTAAAGCCATTGGAGGATTCGAACATCATGACTACTTAACAAAAAGGATTATATATATATATGCTATGAAGGAACCAAAATTAAGAAGGAAAATAAAAGGCAACTTTTTGAAATCATTAAAACTTTCCATCAAATTAATTAAAATATTCACTAGAATAGCAACTCCTCTTGTTAAGACAAAAATGCTCATTATGTGTTGAGCTTATATATTTATAATAATAATAATATAACATGCTCATTATACTACTGTAATTGACTTTTGACTAATTTAATAGACTTTTGTTTAATGTAACAATTTTTATCTATCAAAACAGACTCAATTGCCCAATGTAACAGATTTTTGCATAATATAACAAACTTTTGTAAGTATGTTACATTAGGCATTCAAAAGTCTATTACATTGGACAAAAATCGATTACATCAGGCAAACGATTATTACATTAAGCAAAAATTTATTATATTAACATAATGGACATATTATATTACTATTGTAAATATGTAAACTCAACATATGAGGAGCAATTTTATCTATATAAGGGGAGTTACCATTCCATTATATATTTAATTAATTGGATGGAGTCATCACATGTTTTAACGGTTTCATTAAAATTGCCTTATATCTTTTTTTTTCTTTTGGATCCTTCATATCATGTTTCCATAAAAATCAATACATAGATACAACATTACCCTTAAAAAGATCGAGAAAGAAAACGAAAAACACACAAGTACAAGTACAAGAATGGTCTTTTTCTTAACGGATGGATTCCCTTAGAGAAAACAACAAAAGAAACAATTAAAAGGCATCCAGTTCAAAGCATCTCCTCATCCACACTCCATACCATATTCCACAGCTTTGATTAATCCACCAAAAGCAAGAGAATAATGAGCAGACCAAATTCAAATTCTGCAACGCCCACCACCAACCGATCGAATCAGCCAACAGACGCGTGATTGAAGCTGAGCAGGCCCTTTTGATCACAGTTCATATACCCTCTCTCCATGCAGTTTCTATATACCCTCCCTCAAGTACGTGCCCAAAGCTGCATTTTATCATGTTCACCATGTGGAGTGGGTGTCCGTATAAAAATACGTATATGTATTTCGTACAAATCTACTTATTCGAAGGCTGCTCTATCTTTTGACCTCAATCTTTTTGACTGGTGGGTGGGTACGAGTAAAGTGTTATAGGCATCACTCTGTCTCTGTAGATCCATCGATCTCCAAGTTTTTTATTCTCATTTGTAGCCCCAAAAGGCCAACATCATACATGAAAAAAAAAAAAAAAAAGGAAAGAAAAGCGCATTGCAACTGCCCACTTTGCAGACGACTACTAACACTAGATCTTCTTTTTTTTCGGAATATATATTTTTATATGGAAAATCATGATTTTATTAGTAATTATGAATTAATTAACTAAAAATACCCTTTATTAAAATTTAATAAAGAAAAGTTTTGTAAAAAATGTTATATTTGATGTGTCTAGAGGATGGATGGAAAATTGGAAATTATTCTTTTAAATATATAAATATTTCTCATTTTCATATCAAATAGACAAATACGTACCACCGATATTTGATCAGAAGTACAAAGCAATATTGTCTTCTATTAAAAATAAAAAATTACACCCTTTATAATTATTTTCTAAAATATCTTCATAAATAAAAATTTATACGTAACAAGTAACAACATCAGTATATATATATATTTTTTTGGGTACATTTTTGTCATTAAAAGTAAAAATAAAATCATACATAGAAACAGAAAATGCGCCTCCATAGCTGAGCCTTCTTCATATTACTCTTGAGTTTGGCAAGGATCCTCCCTACCGGAGCCACCGTCATGGGGACGTCAAGAACAGCTCTCTTGAGACCGGCGGCGACCAGAGGCCGCTTTGCTCGTAATCGAAATCGAACTGCGACGCATCAAAGAATTTGCCGAGAAGCCGGTCCGACGCCGACTTGGAAACAATCTGAACGCTGGGAATACATGGAGAAGAAGAAGAACTCGCCGGAGATGATGAGGACGCCGGCGATGGGGACCGGAAGTGGGCATTGATAAAACGCTGAAGAAGTAACCCAGAAGGGATGGAATATGAAGGTGGAAGATAAAAGAGAGTTCTTTGAGGCACATATAAGAGTGAAAAAGAAAGAAAAAGCGCATGGGTTATGGGGGTCGTAATACTTTATTTTATTAGCCCTATAAGGTTAGATTTGATTTGATTTGATTTTATTACTTCTAATCATGTTTAATTTTTTTTTATTCTGCTTCCAGACTTTAGTAAAAGAGCCTCAAAGTTTTAGATTTGATGTAATATAAAATATTTAAATTAAATAGTAGACTTAATTAACTTATTTTTTTAATGCATATATTATTAAGAATTTGTATATATTTATATATAAACATATTTATTAATTCGAAAGAGTTTAGTCACTAAAAAGTATGAAAACCCCAAATCAATATAATTATTAAAATAAAAAAATAAAAAATAAAACCTGTAGTAATTTATATATTTATTACTAAAAAATTGACCAATTGTATAAAAATTAAAAAAAAAAAAATTGTAAGATGGCATTTTCATAAAACCTTTTTCCTTAACAATGGGTTGGAACTTGGAAGCAAATATTTTTATTTAATTATATATTTTGAATATTTTAACCCAAATACAAGATCGATTTTCAACCAAAGTATTTATTTATTCTTTTATAAGCTTTATTTTAAAATAAATTTAAAAATTGGCTTGACAAAAATTCTCTTAAAAATTATTATGAAATTGATATTGATTTTGAATTTCGTCTTTTCGTGTGGATTAGTATAACTGTAGCAGAGGAACTTTAAGCCATATGTTGTTGGGGCCATCACTTGAAAAGGATGTGAATAAAAATTAGGAGAATCATGGGATTGCCTTTTTAAAACAGTGATATCAGACGGATATAAAAACTGTTAATTAAATTATTTTATAAACAAGATTATGGATCAACAAAGGGATCTCAAGCCCGCAGCCCGAGGCCGCCTTAGATTCGGCCCAACTCAATGAAATTCAAAGCCGCCCAAACACGACGGGCCAAGCCGATAAGCCACGTTTTAAGAAGGGGCCGAGGCGGGGAACTTTATTTAGAGCTGTGATCGACAGATTCATGGGCTTTTTAGGTCCACGTGTCTGAGGCCGCTAAAAAAGCATTACAAACTTGACAGTTGAGTTTTTATTTAAATTGTATTGAAAGTTAAATAAAAAATAAAAAGAAGTAAGACTTAAAAGCAAATTTAAAATAAACAATATTTCATTTTAAAAAAATTTTATTACTTGAATATAATTACATTTGAAATATATAGAAATATTCAATCATTTATAAAATAAGTACGTCTCAACTAGGTTGACACTCTTTGTTATCGATCATTTTTACTACTTTTCATTGTTTTCAACTATAAAAAAATAAAAATACAATATACAATTAACGAAATATTTTAATCACTATTTTCTGGTGATGAGGAATTATTATGGATTCATTCATGTTTTGATAAATTTAAGTTATTTGTATGGAGTTCTTGAGTGTGAACTACCGAGCGTGATCGTCACCGTCTACTTTGTTAGCTAAATTAAATCTTTTAAACATCACTACTCGCCGATTTACTTCGGGTAACAAATTACATCGCTTTTCTTGCTTAGGCTCTTGCATACTTGGCAAAGCGAGCTTCAGATCTGTATCTTTCGCGACGCAGTTAATACATCACGATGCAATAATAGATAACCACGTGGAATTTTATTTGTTGACTTTTTTCGGTATTCTAAAATTTCAAATTTTTCGGTGTCTTGAATGGAATTGTTTACATTCAAGATATCTATCTATGCTCGGTTGTATTATTTGAAAAACTAGCTGTTGCATTTTTTTTACTTTTAAACATTTCTAAAGGGCTTTTATAAAAATATGAGGAGCTTGTCGTGGATGATGATTTTATGTAATATCATTCTATATTTTGCTTTTATAAATACTATAAAATATATAATAATTCTTCAATTTTTAATTTCTTTAATTTTATTTGATCTTCATTGTAAATAACTGCAACCATTCATCTAAAGCATCAAATTTTAATCCCTAGGGTCCACAATTAAACCAGCTATAATAAATCAAAAAGGTATTTACTCTCCCGTATTTTTTTAATATTTTCTATCGTACAAAAATTGTATTATTAAAATTTCATAACTTAAATAATTTTGTAGTATCATATAAATCTTAGTTATTGACTAGCATGTGTAGATGTGAAGTTGGATAATCGCAATACAAAAAATGTTGTTGAAGCGTCAAAATTTGAAAGATCTCGTAGAAGGTCCACAATGTGTAAATCATAATCGTTTAATAAATCAGTCTGCATTCTATTATTATTAGATAGTTGCATTTCGTATAATTGTACTACCTTTTTATATTTTGAAATATTTCGTAAAAGCTTGTAAGTAGAATTCCATATAATTGGTATATCTAAACTTATATTTTTTCTTTTCATATTTTCAATTTTGCAGCAATCGAAAAATAATTCATGTGTTTCAACTTGAAGCAATTAATATTATATGCGATAATATAATTTTCTTAATATCTTGTAAACATTTTAATCCATATTTACAATTAAATTTAAAATATGTGCACAACAACGTCACGTGAAATAATTTTGCGTGATCACTCTTTTATTTGTCGAAATCTTTTTAATCTTTGTATTGTTGCATCATTATTATAAAGCATTATCTAATTTTAATGTAAATATTTATCACGAATACCTAAATCTATAATTTCATCATTTATTAAAGTTGCTATATTTTTTTATCGTATGTGGAATATTTATTGTTTTAAATGAAATTATTCTTTTATTTAACGTGTATTTATCCCAATATAATGAAGCGTTAATACATAAAAGCCTCTGTCGTTAAAGATGTTCAAATATCGTATATTCATGAATTTTCATTGAAATTGCCAAAAAATATTTAAATTTTCACTTTATTTGAAATTTTTCGTATTGCATAACTTTACCGATTTTTCGGATAACCTTTAAATTGAAGATTAATCAATATTTGAATTGTTTTAAATATTCATAAGTTTCCGTTATATTAAAAGGTTGTTGAACACTATTATGTATTAATTGTTAGTCAGCGGCAGTAGACTCATTATAAAGAAAAAAAAATTTTAAATTTGCGTTCGTGCTACACAATTAGCATTATAATTTCTAATAACATATTATCTTGCTTCTATTTATTCATTATGTCTTTTTTAGATGACTTGTGTTCAAATTTGATCGCCATTAAAGTTTGCTTCTAATTTTATATTTTTAACTATTTATTTTTATTATTTTCTAAAATTATTTCTATTATATAAAAAAAAATTCAGTATATTTGAGGCTATTTTTTTGTTTGATGATGCGCAATGGGTGAAGAAGATCTTGCGTCATTATCATTGTAAAATTATTAATAAAATATTATCTTTTAAAAAAAATGAATGAAATAATGTAACAAACAAATAAAAAGAAAAGTAAAGGTGGAGAAATATTACTCAATTGGAGGATCGAAGCGAAATTCTTTAAAGTAAAATTGTTAGGTCATAAATGCTTGATTTGCAATTTTGCACCATCAATAATATCATATAATATGAAGAAGTGAAGAACAATGGAAGAAAATGAAGTATTAAAGAATGTGAGAGAAAATTGAGTAAATTTGTGAGATAAAATAAAAAATTAAAAGACTAATTTGATGAAAAATGGTAAACAAAATGTATAGTATTTATAGGGAAAAAAGAAGTGAAAAAAAAGTGGGAAAGGTTCCAACGGTCATGTGACCGTTGGAAATGAAGAAATCGAGAATGTGCGTTGGGAGAGGGTGGGGGGATATGGGCTTGGTAGGCCTGTTTTGTTTGGGCCAATAAGCTGAGTTATGGGTCTTAAAAATTTCTTAAACCCGTTGGAGACCCCTAGGACCAACATTGTTCAAATTATTTGGTCATATATATAGAAGGTAAACCAAGGAATGAATTTGAATAAATATATAAAAAATAATTTATTTATTAATTCTTTTTTTTTTCTCCGAATCATTTATCTTGCAATTTTTTGACAAACTAAACATAACAGAATGTATAAACCTTTTTTTAGTCTGAGGCATGTATAAGTTCACAATAAAAATGGTCAAATATGACCCTCGAAATTGTGGATGGTGAGATCATGTAACCCAAATCTATGCTCAAATGACAACCATAGGATTTATTGATAATAATAATAAATAAATAAAAAGACTAAAACACATCAAATACCATACAAACATGATACATATATTTGTGGAGGTGACATCTATTTTTGTTAATAAGATGATACATAGGAGGTCTACTCATAGGAGGAGCAACAGAACGGATCCAGGACAGCTCATCCAATTCCGATCCATAACTTTTATACTTTAACACTTAAAAAAATTAAAGAATTTAATTATATCATATTAAAATAAATATATTTATACATCATACCTAATTCAAGTATCCCATGAATCACGCCAAGGTACAATAAAAATAGTTTACTCCTAAGTATATATATATATATATATATATATATATATATATATATATATATATATATATAAAATAGCATAGTTTTTCAATAACTTATTTGACTAAAAAGTATTATTATTATTATCATCAAAATAAGAAAATAAAAACCAAATTAAACTAATTTTTATATATAATCAGGTGGAATAAAATAATACCTAATGTTTTAAAAATAGGATCAATGCTTGAACCAAAAAAATTATCAGTTCATAATTCAAGAGTCGAATCGGATCAGAACAAAACCGGAAATATCATCATGGTCTGATCCTTAACACACTATAATACCCTTAAACGTACCCCATCAAGTATAGTATGAGACCATAACTCTTCACCTCAAGGCTATAGTGGTGTTCATACGATTTTTATTTACTCATCTCAATTTTACTTTTCTATTGAATCTATGTATTCAAAAAAAAAAGTTTTAATACTGTTAAATTCAAAGTTTTTCATACATTCACCTTACCAATGTGAGCCACAACATAACGTATACAAGCATGAGTACATTCAAAGTCTTTTCTTTCTTTTCTTTTTTTTTTCTTTTTTTTTCCTTTATCACATTTATGTATATCATTTTATTTCCTTAACACATTTTTCTACCTTGTTAACAAGAGTGATCTTATTATAATACATAGGTCGAGGCATCAAGAAATGATGATGAGTTGTCTTATTCATTATCATCAAATAGACATTTACAATAAATATGAGTGGTAGAATTCAATGTCGTAGCATCCTACTACCTACTAAACCAACTATACTTGATAACCATTTATGAAGATCATAGTCATCTACATCATTGTAAAATTTAATAAAGTCATTCTATATTGAATGAAGAACTATCAAATCATTCCATATCAAATCTAAAACACCTTTGTATTGTTCAATTTTGGTATACAAAGATCAAAATAAATTAAGTAATATTTAAAAAATTATTAACTTTCGTTTATTTTTGTAATTCTACTTTTTATCTTTATGTTCTTATTCCTAAAGTTTTTATGGAATGAACTTCTTTTTCTAACCGCCATTGGATAAAGTTTTAACACCAAACTAAAATGAATTACCTCATTTAATAAAAATTCTAGATAAATAAAAATAAATAAATTATTTATATAAAAAAATAAATACAAAAGCAAAACTCAGACCAAATTCAATTGTGGCTCCTCCTTGGAGATTTAATGGATGGAAACCAAAATCGTAGGTTAGGGACTATCGGTTTACAGTTTTTGAACTGAAAAACATGGAGAATACAAAAAAAAAAAAAAAGGTTTGATTTCCAATTTTCTTTGTTCTGAAAAATGACTGTGCTAGAACACAAAACATTAATTTCAAAATGGAACTCGTTTATAGTTTTTGAACTAAAAAACAAGGAAAATACATATAATATGTTTGATTTCTAATCTTCTTTATTTTAAAAAATACAAAGAACACATAAAACATTAATTTTAAAGTATAACAATTTAGCACCTATTTGGTTCCTATTGTTAAAAACCATTTTATATTCTAAAAAATAATGAAAGTAAAAAAAACATGGAGAACATATTTAGTCCCAATTTTTTTGTTTTGAAAAATATAAAAATCTTAAATTTAGAAAATAAAAGCAGTTTTGAAAGAATCTGAAAATAATATTATTTATATTTTAAAAACTATTCTCAAGAATTATTAAAAAAAATAAGAACAAAATCAGCTCTTAGTTTTCAAAAAATATCAGAATAATGTTTAATTTGTTTTTAAAAATTATTTTCAAGAAAAAACATGCCCTTAGTCTTCTGTCCTCTACCGGGGACACTGATTTAATGTAGGTGCAGAAGAAAATTAAGAAATCCAACAACTGTCTACATGCAATGAATAAATAATGATGAAGTGGACCCTGCAAAGTACTTGTTCCCCTCCATGGAAGGCATTGCAAAAAATTAATTAAATGTAGACCCAGTAGATACATGTAGTTAATTTGTAAAGGTTTTAAATAGTAAGCAATAAAAATATCCTTTGAAGCCAGAAGGCCCATAACCATGCCCAGTGAATCAGTGATAAAAGGATTAAAGCTTCATATATATTAGAACTTGGATGAAAATACTTTATTTTTTTAATTAAATTTAAGAAAATGATAAAAAGGTCGCTACAACATAACATTTCCATTTATGATAGCTGCTTGCAATTGTCACAAAAAGGGAAAGAAGAGATGGAAAAGGAAGCTTCACCATTCATCTTTCCACTTATTCATAATGACTAAACACAAACAACAAAGCTCAGTTGCCCTGTTCATTAGTCCCTTCTTTTTAATACATTCTAGTTTTAAAGTAGGAAATTATTTTTAATTGGACTCGAACTTGAAATTCCCTCTTTATGTCTTATGCCTATTCGAAACTATGAGTAATTTACCATGATAAACACCTTAGAGCATCTCAATTAGTCGTTTAAAATTAAGCGTCTAAGCTATATTTTCTTTCAAAAATTGTTTTTTTTGAGATTTAGCTAAAAGTTTTAATTAAAAGCGTCTCAGGAAGTAGCGTCAAAGTTTTATCTATCTTAAATTTATTAAATTTCTGCTTTTCTCTTTATTAATAATTACATCGTATGCAGCCCCGTTCATTTATATCATTAAATGCATTTATAAATTTTGTTGTTAGTAAATGGAAATTTTAAATCGCTTGAACACTTAATCTTTAGTGAATAGTTTATGATATTTGAATGATGTTATTAGAAACTATCATTAACAATATTTTACTCTCGTTATTCTTTCCTCTGTTGAATTTGGTTTTTCAATTTGCTTGTCTATATTTAGACTTTTTGCTCATTCTTAAAGATGCTCTTATGTTTGTTCATTAGTACTTATCATAAGCCAAATGCATTGAATTTTGAACTTTAGTTACGATTTTCTGGTCATATGCAATCAAACACCTTGACAGGAGTGTGTTGTAGAAATACCATAAACACTTACGATTTTAGTTGTATTTATTTAGGGGAAAAGTAGGTTTCTTTACGATTAAATCTGAAATGTTTGTACGTTTGACAGAAAGTAAAATAAAGAGGATCGATGTATGCTTTTAAAAAATAATTATGATTCGATTTTAAGATATTTATACTAAAAAAAAATCTTAAATTGTCCTTTATTATGATATTAGATGGAATAATTATGAAAATAGATATAATATATTATGATAATAGTTTTCTATTATCATAATATATTATAATTATTTCTGTGAGCAGTAATGTACAAATAGGAAACCAACCTTTCCCTTGATTCAAACACTGCATCTTCATGGGTCCATCTCCTTTACTTCTTCTGACAGTTCAAAGATTATCCTTATCTCTGAGTTGCATGATCATTCACAATATCCCATCCCTCATCCCTCATCCCTCATCCCTCCCTGCTATAAATCTTAGAGTCCTGCTGAGCTCTAGCCCAAGTCGAGCAGCCAAGATGTCTTCTTCTCCCACTTCATTCTTCCTCTCAATTCTCTACCTAGTCTCCATTTCAATTTCTTCTTTCACTGCTTATGCTTCTGTTCCAGTCAAGAACACTTTCAAGTACGTCAATGAAGGAGAATTCGGGCCTTACATCAATGAGTACAATGCAGACTACCGCGGTCTTCTCATCTATGCTTCCCCCTTCCAATTTTGTTTCTACAACACCACCCCTAACGCCTACACCCTCGCTTTAAGAATGGGGATTCAGCGGACCGAACCAATCTACCGTTGGGTTTGGGAGGCCAACCGAGGGAACCCCGTCGGAGAGAATGCCACACTCACCTTCGGCACTGACGGGAATCTTGTCTTAGCCCACGCCGACGGCCGTGTCGCCTGGCAGACCGGCACCGCCGGCAAGGGCGTGGTGGGGCTCAAACTGCTCTCCAATGGTAACTTGGTGCTTCATGACAAAAAGGGTGAGTTTGTTTGGCAGAGTTTCGACTACCCAACTGATACATTGCTGGTGGGTCAGTCCCTTAAGGTCGGCGGCGTGACCAAGCTTGTTAGCCGGGCGTCCAAGTCGGACGACTCGGACGGGAAATATAGCCTGGTTATGGAGTCGAAAAGATTGGCTATGTACTATAAGAGCAGCAATTCCCCAAAGCCGATGATCTATGCTTCATTGATTAATATCGGTAAAGGTTCTCTACAAAATGTGACTCTGGTCGTCGTTCCTGATGGTATTGGTTATGCTTATGAACTTAATTTGGACTACCATAGCTCCAACTCACCATATCCGGCAACGGGCCGGTATATGGCCAGACCAAAGTACAATAGCACGCTGGCATTTACCTCCGTCTGGGCTGGGAACATTAGATTAATATGCTTCGACGGAGGTGGTTATCAAGAACGGAAGTACTGACGTATACACTTTGTTTTAATAGAATTCAGTAGGCAGACAGGTTGCCAGTTGCCAGGCAGTGCAGGAGAAGTTTGGGCTGTGTGAGGACAGCCAGTGGGTTGCCCGTCTGAAAAGGGGCTGATGGGGTGGAGCAAGGACTGCGCGCCATTGAGTTTATTCTGGCTGTGGGAAGGATTTTCACTGCACCTATGGCTGAAGGGGTTGATCATTTCATGATCAAGTACAGCAATGGAGATGGAGCAGTGAAGCAGACGCAGTGTTCGAATAAATGCAGCAAACACTGCAAGTGTATGGGGTATTTCTACCATACACTCACATCAAGGTGTTGGATCGCGTATGATCTGAACACCTTAATCAGAATCCAGAATTCAACACATTTGGCTTATATTAAGGCACCTAATAAGTAGTAATGAACAGAACAGAGCAGCTGAGGCTTTGTTGTTTGGAGTTAAAATCTTTGTAATGATAATGATGAATGGAATAAGTAGAAGTTAACCCAAGGAGGTAGCTCGGATGGGTGGTGCATTTCAAATGAAAGTGTCATGAGTTCAGGTCTTGCGGACCTTTGTCAGAATTTTGCTTTGCGTCTTCTGCAGTGTCGTGGTTAAGTAGGGTATTATGGCGTAGGGATTAGTCGAAGTGCGCGTAAAGGTATTAGGGCCAGCGCATAGTTATCGAAAAAAAAAAAAAAGTAGAAGTGGAAAAGGTGAATGGTGATTCTTTTCCATCTCTTCTGTACCTTTTTATGATCACTGTAAGCAACCGATGATCAATGGAAATGTGTATGTTGGTGAGAGCCTTTTACATCATTTTGAGCAACACCAATTCAACACAAATCATTTACAGTTTTGTACGAATAGCAATTTTATTCCTAAAATGTCTTTCAATAAAAGAACTTAAAGTTAACTACTGTTTAGGTTATGTTTTCGTATTTTCTTATTTTCCATTTTTAGGAGCCAAAAACAGTATTAAAAATCGGTAACCAAATCAAACCATTAGTTTTCTGCCCTCCCCTCAGGGGACACCGATTAAATGTAGGTGCAGAAACAAACGAAGAAATCCAACCACCTGAATACAGCTGTATGCCCTGCATCTAATGACTACTTCAGGATAAAGTGGACCCTGCAAAGTAATTGTTCCCCTTTCTTGAAGGTACGTCAAAAAATTAATAAAATATTGATACAATAATTATTAAAACTTTGATGAAAATTTATGGATTTCTAATTAATTTTAATTACGGCTAATTTTCCATATTTTCCCAGTATAATAAAAGTGGGAGAAAAAATATGTACTAAATTTTAATGATACAAAAATAACAAAGACGCATTAATAATAAAAATAAGAAATAAATGCTTTAAATCATATTCTAAGAATATAATTTATTTTAACTAAATATCTGATCTTAATACAAATACTAACGTAGAAAATGATAAAAGGCTCACTCAATAGCACATTTCCATTGATCATCAGCTGCGGTCATAAAAAGGTACATAAGAGATGGAAAAGAGTCACAATTCACCTTTTCCCTTTACTTATTCATTCATCATTATCATTACAAAGATTAACTCAAAAACAAAGCCCTAAGCTGCTCTGTTTTGTTCATTAGTACTAGGTGCCTTAATATAAACCCAAATGTGTCGAATTCTGGACTCTGGTTGGGGTTTTTCAGGTCATATGCGATCAAACACCTTGACGTGATCGTGTTGTAGAAATACCCCAAACACTTACAGTCTTTGCTGCATCTATTCAAACATTGCGTCTACTTCATCAGTCCATCCATTACTGTGCGCTCGCCAAAGTCAACCCTTCAAGCTTGTAGTAGTGAAAATCATTCACCCACAACCGAACCTTCAATGGCGCACCTTGCTCCACCCCGTCAGTCCTTTCGGCGACGGGCAGCCCACACTGGCTGTCTCGCACAGCCCAAATTTCCCGCACCGCTCCAGCCAACTGGCACTCTGTTTCATCACCTGAATCTCTATTAAATAGAGTGTAGGTCACTTGCCAGCCCTGATAATCCACCTTGTCGAAATAGGTGTACAATCTGATGTTCCCGTCCATGTCCAGACGGAGAAATGTTGATGTGCTGTTGTATTTTGGTCGGACCAAAATCCGGCCGCCGGTCGGATACTTTACGCCGGAGAGAACGTAGTCCAAATTCAGATAATAAGCGTAACCATAATTATCAGGAGTTCCGACCAGAGTCACATTCTGTATGGAACCCTTGTCGACATCAAACCATACCGAAGATGTAGCATAGATCATCGGCTTCGGGTGCTGCTCTTATAGTACATAAGCCAATCTTTTTCGACTCCATAACCAAACTGTATTTCCGTCTGAGTTTCTGACTCCGACGCCCGGCTTCTTTAAGCGGTCACACCCCCAAACCTTAGGGACTGACCCACCAGCAATGTGTCAGTGGGGTAGTCGAAACTCTGCCAAATAAAACACCCTTTGAGTCATAGATCCGCGGTACCATTTGAGAGTAGTTGATCCCACCACTCCTTGGCGGTGCCAGACTGCCAGAGCGACACGGCCGTCGGCGTGGGCTAAGACAAGATCAGTGCCGAAGGTGGAGTGGCATTCTCCGACAGGTTTCCCACGGTTGGCCTCCACCACGGCGCATTGGGTGGCTCGGTCCGCTGAATTCCCATTCTTAAGGCGAGCGTGTAGGCATTGGGGGTGGTGTTGTAGAAACAAAATTGGAAGGGGGAAGCGAAGATCGGAAGAGTGCGGTAGTCTGCATTGTATTCATTAATGTAAGGCCCGAATTCGCCTTCATTGACATACTTGAAAGTGTCCTTCACAGGAACAGAAGCATAAGCAGTGAAAGAAGAGATTGAAATGGAGAATAGGAAGAGAATTGAGAGAGTGAATGAAGTGGGAGAAGAAGACATCTTGGCTGCTCTCGACTTGGGCTAGAGCTAAGCAGGACTCTAAGATTTATAGCAGGGAGGGATGAGGGATGGGATATTGTGAATGATCATACAACTCAGACATAAGGATAATCTTAAAAAAAAAAAAAAATCGAGATATTTGGTCCTCATTTGTGACATTGAAAAGTCAAAGCAGCTGGCAGATCTGGAAATTACATTATTGAGTATGGGAATAGGTCTTTGAGATTTACCGACAGACGGAAACCTCTTGAGAGTTTCATGTTAAAGTAAATCATTTTTTAAAATTCGGATGATTACTCTTTTTTTTTAAATAATCATTAAATTAGGCTTTTCATATATTTTTTAAAATTATAATTTTAAAAATTAACTTTAAAACCATAATTTGTATAAAACTATGTAAAAGACTAGTTGTGTGATTGTGTTGAAAAGAATGCTATTCATGTAAAAAAATTTTTTTAAAAGAATTACTTTGATAGTATACTCCCCTTGAGAAGTTAAAGGGGTCGCCAATTTTGAACCCAAATTAGGTAGGATTGGACTGTGGGGTGGGGGGCACATGGATTGGGGCCAATACAATTACACATGGTCAGCTTATTCTGACCATCTCAGTCACCCTCCATTATTATTTGGCTGTACTCCTCTGGCGACAGATGAGATAAGACACCATTCAAATTTCAATGATGGTGGCAGCATTATCCACTGCATATAGCCTTTTGAATGCATCAACTTTACAAAATTTGAAAATAAAGATAAAAAAAAAAAATAGAAAATAGAAATACATGTTTCAAGAAATGTAAATAAAAAATGATTGATTTTCTATCTTTAATAACTAAAAAAGTACTATCCTAAATAACTATAAATATTATCTTGATAATTTGATTAAATAGTATTTATAATTATTTAAAATAATAATTATTTAACTCAATCTAAACCATATATTTTACAAGTTACAACCTTGGGCCATGTACTGGATACATGTGATCAAGTCAAAAACCACGACCCCATGGGGTCTTCTGTCTTTTGTGTTTCCCTTTTGGGCTTACTGTGGGTTGCCAATTACTTGGTGCGGGGGGCAGACATCATTTTGCGTTGTATTTGACTAAAGTTAGAGGATATGTTTTTTTTTTCCATATCTTTTAATATTTTAACTTTATTTTCTTTATTTTTTTTATGAAATATTTAATTTTTTTATGATTAAAAGATCTTTTGAAATCTAATTCTTCATTAATTTTTGACCTTATTTTATAAAAAATATCTTCATTATTTTCTTGTAAAAATAATTACTTTTTTTTTGTAAGATACATGTCAATATATAAAATGATAAAAAATATTCTTATCCAAAATAAATTATTATTCAAGAAAATACTATAGGAAGGGATAGATTTATAAAATTGGGCTTATTTGAGGTTTTTTTAACCAAATATTTCTATTGAAAATATCTCTTTAAAGATAGGAAATCTTTCCTTGATGGCTAGCCTCGGCTTATATTTAAGCTTTATGGAAATATGACTATTTTCGCTAGGATGATTGATTGGGTACGGGTTATCAAATTTGGCACTGATTATAAAGTTTTGGGCCAAAATAACTTTTTTTAAGAAAGAGATGTTAAATTTGTTGGACATCTTAAGATCTAGGCCGTTGATCGGGCGCCCCAATTAATAATAATGGGTCATGGGATCACGAAATTATTTCTCGTTAGATGTGAGAGCGATTCTTGATTATTAAGATATAAGAAGGGCGTTATTGGGCGGAATTATAAAGCCCAGGTGTTATAAATACTATGAGGTTAAGGTTAAGCGATCTATAAATATGTGCTTACTAGCCTCTCAGGGGTTTAGAAGTTCCCTCTTATCTTGAGATCACATAAAAGAAACACCTTGAGAGAGAAGCGGCCAGAAAGGTTTTGAAGTGTTTTCGGATCACAGTTTAACTTTACGTGATCAAGTCGCGCCCACACGTGGTCTGTCGCGTAGAGAATAGCTTGGAAGGTCCTGTGGTTCTAAGAGATTTTACCCAGCGGCTCACTACGGTTAGTAATGGGTGATGAAAATATAAATATATCTATTATACGATTTAATCACGCGATTCCCTCAGCTCACGCATGATTCCTTCAATTGGTATCGTAGCACCTGGGTTGAATCTGGTAGTGATAGATTGAATCCATAATTTTATTTCTCATGTATATATGATGTATATTAGATATATGGCACCTAGGGATTCTAATATTTATGTTATTTATAATTTTTATGAATGAATGATTTGGTTTTGGCCTTAATCCATGGTAGATTTTGCTTGTATATATATTTTTTTTTGGATGTAACAAGGAGGCTAATCATAAGATTAGGTTTCCTCCTTGATTTATTTATTTATTTATTTTTCCTGCAATTTTTTTTATATGTAAATTCGGATTTATTATAAAAAAATGTAAAAGCAGCGCTTACGTTGTCGAATGGGTCGATTTGTAGGGTGGTTCTACGCTAGTTTCACCTCCTCAGAACCCTCGTGGCAACCCAGCCTGTGTGGCGGTTCACGCCGCTTTTGCACTCGTATTCAATAAAAGACACGTTATGCTGCTTTTTTTTTGCGCCAAAACCCTTAAAAGCCACTTCCAAACTTGCCCTCACCCCACGGGACTTACAAGACCCGGGAAGAAGTTAAGAAGTACTAGCTTAGATATCAAGTCAGCTCGGGGCCCCACATTATTGTGCTTAAAATTTTCTTTCTACGTAAAACCATGAATTGCGCCTCGTTAATTATTCTATATTTATAATCATAAATTATATACATAACATGTGATATGTGCTAACATGCCATTTAGAATAGGTGGTGCCATATAAATGCATCATTTGATACATACATGTGCATAATAATATTTGTTTTATCTAGATAATATTATTATGGAAAACCCTATTTAATTAATAATAAAAATATTGAATTGGTGAAGGTTAAAATTAATTTAATTAATTCGAACTCGTGCCCATTAAGGGTCCAATAATAAATGGTTAAGTGTGATACCCAACTGAGCAAGCATATCGATTTTATTGATTTGATCTAAAATAATTTCAAAATTTTAATAAGATTGTATATTCAAAGTCGACAATGCTTAGATATTAAAGATAATTTTGAAATTAAAATTAATGGTTATTACATTCAATTTTAATATTAATAACCTCCCAACGAGGCCTGGCCAATGTTATTAAAGACCCAAAAAAGAATATTGAAACAATGGTTGTTTTTTTAAAAAATCACCTTGAAATTAAGGTAAGTGCAAGGTTATCTAGGAAGGCTCGTTTAAGGAGGTAGGTTTTTAAGGAGTCCGAGACCCACCTCACCTTCCCGAGCTAACTTAGTAGGGACACTAGACATGCTCATGTCTGTAAGTTTAGCTTATTACAAATGTCTTGCCCAACGAAGTATTCAGAAGGAAACTAAATTATTAAGCTGCAATAAACATTAATAATAAGTGGGCTTTAAGGATCACATATTTGCATGTTTGTCAGGTGGATTACTCGTTAATATATGTGCTTTTTTTAAATTTCGTAAAATGGCATCTTTAATCCTCTAGCTGCCAATTTTGAGTCAAAAGCCATCGATGAAAACAACTCACACCTATGGAAAACCAATCTTTTCATTGTCCTTGATTTCGAGAATAAAATTCATTACAACAACTCGAAACCCTAGAAGCTCCCACCGCTAATGCTTCGTAGGAAACTAAGAAGCATTTATAGATTGGCAACTGCAACACGACAAATGTTATATTCTTTGCCAAATGTTAACATTTGCGAAAGCAAATTAATGATCCGGGAGAGAGGTATTAGAAATAATCTCAGACTCTAGATGGGATGTTTACTAAAGTAGCAAGATCGCTAGACAAGGTACCATAGGGGCACCACGAACATCAGAGGATCGGGAGGAAATGTGCGAGACCATTTGTCTAAAAATGAGGGGGCATCAAGATCATGAGGTGACGGGGCTAAGTCGATCAAGAGATGAAGATCGGGACTTGATCCTAGAATCTCTACTCAGCTTTGGTCAGCCTAATTGACTATAATATGAACAAACTAAGCCAGCACCTTATTAAACTTATGCACGAGCTTGAGAGTGTCGGGAAGGTCTCTGCGGAAGCAAGGAAGTGCTTATCGCGCTGAAAGTCAAAACCTAAAGGGAAACCTAAGGGCGGAGAAGAAGAACAAAGTCGAAGGAAACAAGTCCAGCCTTTAAACCAACTCCGCAATGAAGAAGCCGGAAGGCAGTGCTTCCAAGTGCGGATAGAAAGGTCACTGGAAGAAGGATTGCCCAAAACTAGGTATGGAAAAAAAAAAAGTAGTATAAATGTTGTCAGGCTTGTTTAGTGGAGAATTACAACATAAATGGATCATTGATTCAGAGCCACTAACCATGCTTGTTACTCTTGCGTGGTTCAAACAGCAAACCCACTCAAGAAAGGACAAAGAAGCTTGAAGTTGGGAAACGGGAATATGTCTTCGTACGGCGTAGGGACTAGTGGAGTTATGCTTTAATAATAAGACTTATGTTTATCAGACTGCTTATTTGTTCTGGATTTTAAGAGGAATTTGGTTTCGTTAGTCAGTTAGCTTGAACATGGCTTAACAAAGGTGCTTTAATTCTCGCCCACTAAAGAGTAATAACGCTTTTATTTGTTCTCGATTGATAAATGTTTATATTTTTTAACTCCTATGTCCTATAGTATTAATGCTATTGAAAATACTGATGGATGAGCAACTTCCTTTATCTAAGAAAAGGAAGGTTTCAAATGAAACCTATATGTGGCATTTACGATTGGCTATGGTTGACCTGTAGAATTCATGGTTTGGTTAAAAGTGAAATTTTAAATTCTCGATCTTTGAACCCACAAAGATAGGAATCATGTTTAGAAGGTAAATGACAAAGAGGCCTTCAAGGCCAAAGGAAATCATGCCACTATACGCTTGGAACACACACCGATGTATGTGGACTCCGATGAGTGGTTGAAATACCAGTCATACCCGCTGGCTCGTTTTATGTTTTTAGCATTATTTTATATTTAAACCATAATTTTGTAGCCCTGATATCCGACGGTGCAATTGGTGTGGAATGCAGCAAAAAGGGTACTTTTGGAAGAATTCTCGAGCGAGGGTGCAGCAGATGAAGATGTCGACGTCGCGAGCCGCTACGCCGCGACGCGTCGCGAATTCGCCGCGACGCCGCAACGCCCCCCATTATCAGGATGTCCCAACGCCGCTATCGCCCAACTTCGCGGGGGCGCAATGTAACATATACGTAAGTCGCCAGCGGTGTCAGCGACGCCCTCAACGCTCGACGCCTCAACAAGCGAGCGCCGCAAACGCCAGAACGTAGCGACGCCGCGACGGACTGCCAATCACAAAAGCAAAAAGGGGAGCAGACTGTGGGACGGAGATCGAGGAGCGTACTTAACTAAAGGCACGGAAATCATAATGTACTGCGACTTCAATTGGAGAAGAATCCATCATTTTGTATTTTTCTTCTTTTTGATAGAAATACTCTATGTTTTATACATTAAACACCGGTATTCTCATATTCAATATGTTCCTAGATCTATACCTAGGTGTTGTTGAGCCCCGCCACAATCAGATGGATTAAAGATTAGTATTTTATATTATTCAATGTTTATAATTTGTTAACACCGCTGAGACCGTGGAATCATTTACATGGTGATGTCTCGGCCAACATTAAAGATGACTATACCGAGATCCGAGATTCGAGAGATGAGGTTACCCAAGGATCTCAGTAGAAAGGTACTCTCTTTCAGTTGATTCAGAATAGAGATATTCGATCCCGAGGGTGGCAATTAAGGTTGTAAACATTTAAGCATTTCCTCGAGTATCGAGTCAGGGGTGTGGATACACTCAACACTACTAGCGAAATAAAGTGGATACACCTCAAGAGAGGGTATTTCATAAGCAAGATCACCTAGCCATTAATAAGTTATAAATAAACTCAATATCATATTTAGGATATAATCCATCGAGTGGCAGGGGAGACATAGCCCTAGTTCCATTATACAATAATTCATTAAGATCGCTTAGTTTAGTTAAGTTCGGGACACCAAGACTTCTTCACACAATACCTTCTATATCCAGATAATACTAAAAGCCAATCTAGACTCAACAACACTTATCCCCGTGGATCGATATCCGTACCATAGGTACACTATATTACTTGGGGCGACGCGTGCACTTGCGCACATAAGTGTACATATATACACACCATGCTTTCGGCCTATCATGGACCAATGAGCGTTCAAGCCCGAGGCGGGTATGAGTATTTCATCACATTTATTGATGACTACTCAATATATGGTTATGTTTACCTAATGCGCCATAAGTCTAAAGCTTTTGATAAATTTCGAGAGTATAAGGGCCGAGGGCGTAAAAGCAATCGGGTGTCCATATCAAGAAGCTTCGGGTCTGATCCGAGGCTGAATACTTGTCCGAGAGTTCAAGTCTTACTTGGCCTGCAGGATAATATCTCACTATCACTGAACGCCAAGAAATTCCGAGTCTCCAGCGAGAAATGTAACCCTTTTAGATATGGTGAGGTCAGATGCTCGCTTATTCATCATTACCAATCGCTCTAAGGATATGCCTTAGAAAACAAATTCTGCATACATACTAAATTTAGTTCCGTTTAAATATGTTTCACGTACACCCACAAAATTATGGAAAGGGCGCGAAGCCCAAATTTGAACCATATTAGGATTGGGTGCTCCAAAGACACGTCTCGTATAGAAACAACAAAAGTCGAATCTCGAACGTAAAATGTGTATGTTTATCAAGCTACCCTAAGGGAACAAGAGGTGGAATATTCTATAATCCAAAGGAAAAGAAGGTGATAGTGAGTACTTATGCCACTTTCTTAGAAGAGGATTATATGAACAATTTTAAACCTAAGAGTAAAGTGGTTCTTGAAGAGCTTGACTCGGTTCGAGATCCACCACAAACTATGCCTTGTTAGGAGAGACTTATCAAGTCGTTTTGGATAATCCTGATGACGACCCTACCACATACGAAGAGGCATTGGAGGATGTTGATGTGCAAGAGTGGAAAAAGGCAATGGATCGTGAGATGGAATCTATGGTTCTAACTCATTGTCTTCGAAGCACCTAAAGGTAAACCAATTGCGTAAGTGATCTACAAGAGAAAGAGAGGACTATATGGGAAGGTTGAAACCTTCAAAGCTGGGATTGGTGGCAAAAGGTTACACTCCAAAAGAGGGTATAGATTATGATGAAACTTTTTCGCCAAAGAGCTACGTGCTTAAATCGTCCCATTCTCTTAATCAGAAGAGCTCTGACACGAGATTTGGCAATGGATGTCAAAATGTTTTTCTAAATGGAGAGCCGGAAGAGGATATCTATATGCAAAGAACCGAAAGGGTTCATGTACTTTAGGTCAAGAACACATGGCTCGTAAGCTGCATAGGTCTATTTATGGGCTTAAGCTAGCATCCAGTCATGAACACGTTTGATCAAGTTATCAAATTATATGGATTTGAGAAAAGTCCTGATGAACCATGTGTGTATAAGAAAATTCAAGGAATAAGAGTCTTTTTGGTAATTTTACGATGATATTCTCGCACCGGAAACAAGGTGAAAGTGTTGCTCGACGTAAAGGGTTACCCTAGTGCGCTGATATGAAGGACTCGGGTGAAGCTAACTATATTCTAGAATCAAACTTTACGAGACCTAAGAATAAGGTGTTAGCTTTATCCTAAGCCTCCTACATTGATAAATAGTGACCGTGTTTGGCATGGAAAATTCCAAAAGGGGACTTCTACCCTTCCGCATGGAATTCATCTTTCTAAGGAGCAATCACCAAAAACCCCGAAGAGAAAGAACTCATGAGTAAAAACCCATATGCTTCTGGGCTTGTCGGGTAGTCTCATGGCGCTATGCTACGCACCAGCCGCATATCCGCTATGCAAAGGAGTAGTGCTTCACCAATCAGATCTCGAGTAGAACACCTGGACAACAAAGTGAAACATATACTCAAGTATTTAAAGAGAACGAAAGGGATTATATGTTGGTGTATTCCGCCGGGAGTCTTAAAACACTTGGTTATACGACCAGATTTTCAAGGGATATTGACTCATAAATCAACATCGTGATATGCTATTCTAAACGGGGAGCCATTTGTCGAGGAGTGTTAAAATGCACTCAGGTTGTTGACTCCACGACCGTCGAATATGTGGCCGCGATCTCTAAGTCAGCAAAGGAAGTCAGATGGCTTAAGAAATTTTCGATCTTCATGTGATACCAGGCGCAGACGCTCATTACCCTTTTACTCCGTGATAACAAAGTGGGGTCGTAGCACAGTCCAAAGAACAAAGGTCTCACAAAAAGCGAACACATATTAAGAAAGCACTCACTCGATCCGTGATTTCATTGATGAGGAGACATGGGGTGGGTTACTGTAAATAGCATATGAGGAGAACCTAGCAGACCCTTTTACTAAGTCTCTTCCTGAACGTGTGTTTGAGAAACATGTAAATTGTATGGGTCTTAAGAGGGTCCCAGGCTTACTTTAGAGTGAGTGGGAGTTGGTTACATTT
The DNA here is from genome assembly GCA_016808115.1 of Tetrastigma voinierianum. Taxonomy (NCBI): domain Eukaryota; kingdom Viridiplantae; phylum Streptophyta; class Magnoliopsida; order Vitales; family Vitaceae; genus Tetrastigma; species Tetrastigma voinierianum. Next base: position 41,401 of record JAEQBH010004183.1, on the reverse strand, counting down.
GTGCTCTAGAGTGACAAGTTGTACTCTCATTTTCGATATATAATACAGTTTTTTACATTATATTTACGCATATGTCCAGATTAATTATGTAGTATATGATCATATGGATACGCCCATTGAAGACATGATCACAAGTTTTCATAATTAATGAATTATCTCACGCTTATTAAATAAAGTTAAGACTTTATTTGGGGACCGCAATATTTTATGAAATGATCGGGCCTCGTTATTATAAAATATTGGAATGAATTATGGTCATTCTCCGAGGACTCAAGAGATTCTAATCAAAGATAAATTTCGTGAGTGAACAATCTCGTGCAATATTAGATATGTTATTTTTCTTAATCCCTGGAGTATATTATTAATAGATAATTAAGTTACTATGGTTCTTTGAGGAAATATCAATATGAGGGCCTATGTTAAACGCACTAATATCTTGATAATTTCGGGATTATGGTATTTTACTATCAAGTATTTATGAAATATACAAAATGGAATTTGTATGAAATATCCTCTGACATGTTTCACTTATATCAGTAAGTCACTCGGCCGCGTACGGGATCCGTTAGAGAACCGATAGTCAAGAGAATAAATAAATTAGTTGATTTGGCTGCAAGAAAATTTATCAATTAATTATTGATATTTTACAAAGAGGAAAATACATTTGATATAAAACATTATTAATTTTGGAATTCACATCCGGGGTTTTTAGTGGAGTAGCTCAGATAAGATTATGGGCCCCGACTCTGTTTCTAAGCAAGTGGGAGATTGTCGATTTATGCCCGTATACCTGCACTGCCGATCAAGAGCTTCCACTAATAAATGGGCCATGTGATCCCCAAGCTAGCTCATTAGATTTACGTGTTTCATTTGAACCCATTATTAAGATACAAAGGCGAGCCCCATTTATTTGGGCCCAAGGTGTTATAAAGCCTGGTGCAGTTATAAAACCCTAGAGGGAAGAAGTTGCGCCTATAAACACACCGCTACTAGCCTCCGTGGTTTAGAAGTTTTACTAGCCTCCAGTCTATAAAACACCTTGTTAGTGAGAAACAAACCTAAAGGTTTCGTGAGTATTTTCGATCTAGTTTTTGTGATCAAGTGCGCCCACACGCAGATCTGTCACGTAGAGAATAGCTTAAAGGTCCCAGGATTCTAGAAGAGATTTTCTCGCACTACTACAAAGTTAGTAATGGGTGATGAAAATATATCTATCATACATTGTATTTAACTGTGGCGATTCTCGTTTCAACAGATGATTCCTTCAAAATTTAACTACTTTGATTTAAAATGACCTCTTCTTAAAAAAAATAAATTGATGTAATCGATCGAGACCTTAGTTCAAAAAATAGCCATAATTTTCGGTTACAAATCCGACTGAAATAGATTTAGTTCAAAACAAATTCAATTGGAAATTGTGAATTAAACTCAATTTTTTTAGACATTTATTTGTTTTATATATTTCGTTATGGTAACATGTTCTTACAAAGAATTCTACTCGGGATGTAAAATAAGTGTGTGTCTTGGACAATCGCTCCTAAAGTCGGGATCGTGTTCACATTCAAATTTTATGAGGCAAATCCAACTTGGTAAAGCCCAACTCCGCAGGGACGCATTAGTGTGCAAGCCATATATATATATATATATATGCAATAAAAATAGTTAATATGCAATATTTACGTGGTTCTAAGACTCCATTCATGCCTGCGAGGTCGTGCCAAGATGAAAGAATTTCCATTGATCTGATTCAAGATTTACAATTAGTCTTATGTGGTATGAGACTTCTTCTCTACCCACGATCCTTCTTGAAACCTAATCATTTATAGTGGAATTAAGAGCGATCTCCCTCAATTCCTCTCTCCATAGCATCACACACTCATATCCCACATTACATCAATATAAGATGAAGAATAAATAGAACATCATCTTTCACACAAGGTGAAAGGCCTTTAACCTGTAATACCTCAACCGGCATTCGCACCCGCACTCGCACCTCTTCACTCATGACGACTCGCCTTTCTTCAAGACTGCTAGAATATATGATGAGCAACTTCCAAACCCCGAATTTATAACCTGTGAATTCGGGCCTGAAGTCCCTGATACACGGATCATTATCCTAACATGACTCCAACTCTACCTTCTATTTTATGTTCTCGCCTTTAAGCTATCACAATGTAAATAGGAAACTTGTTGATCAAGTATTCTCTTCATAATATAAATCTAATTTGTTTCTAATTCTAATTTGATAGTTTAGAAGTTTGAATCTTCTTTGATTTGATCTTTATTCTCTTGTCAAAACGATCCCAAGTGTGTCAGTACCTTACTCCCAAAGTACCTTGACCTATAAGGTTCCAGAACGCCTTGCGTCCCATGTCAACTCTGTCCTTAGTTTGGACTCTTCGGGGCTGTCACATCCCTACACTGATATGACTTAAGTCGGGACTTCTTTTAGGTTCTTCCAAGGACGTGATGCTTAATCCATCAAAACTTCATTAAACTTCATCTTCGAAGTAGCCATCTTCTTGTAGAATACCGGAGCCAAAGATATTAATGATTCTAAACACAATAGGTTCCAAATCTAGTATGATAGTTTGGATGATCATATTGGAGGACTTTTCATTATCAGTGGGATGCTGATAAATCCTAGCTTATCTTGATGCTTCTTCTTAGAAGTTAAGAGACCATAGGAGTCCTCTCTTGAGTAGAGTTTTATGTCAGTGCTAACTCTAGTTCGAACTGGGTCTAGGGATTGTCCTATTCCAAGTAGAATCCTTCACCCATCATGATTCTTGTTACATCAAACCATTGTGGCATAGTCCTAAACTCAGTAGGCTCCTTCTTGTTGTACTAGATCATGTGACTTTGGCATGTGACAAAGCCTCGCATTATCTCATTATGAATTTCAGCATGATCTCTTTATTGAGATTATCTCCAAGTTGTCACAACGTGAATTAGTATACTTGGGGACCAAACAATCTTCTTTAGAGTGGGTTCCTACTAGGGTTCTAACTTCATCCAAGAAATTATTTCATGGGACTCATTCTAATTCGAGTCCCAAGTAAGTTCCGAACATAGTCCTCACTCTCTCCAAGGACTTCATGTTTAAACCTTCATCAAATTTGAACTTCAAAGTAGACATCTTCTTATGAAACACTAGAAACAAAGATAGTGTCAATTATAAATCCAACACAACTCAAATACATTTAATAGAAAATGGGTCATTTTAGACATAATTAAGTTTTACAAAAAGGGCTATTTTGCACCAAAAGTCCTTATTTTTTTTTAAGATAAAAATAATTTTATTGATTCAAACTAACCATACAAGAAACATAGAATCAAAATCGTTAAAAACCATATAAGATGGAGCAGCTTCCATGTTAATAGCATAATAAAAGTTTATATATTTGATAGTTGAGTCGACACATTTGATATTACTATTGTAACACCCCAAATTATACCCTAGCAGTCTTATTACATGTTTAGGGTATAATAAAATTAAATGTATATTTTTATGGAATTTAAGTGCTAAAAATGAAAAGAATAAAATAAGCAAAACCTGGAATTTATCTAAGGGTCCAGGGGTAAATTAGTAATTTACCAATCCAAGACTTAAATGTCATAAGATGAAAAGATTATATGTTAAAGTAAAAAAAATGACAAATTGGAATTGCAAATAGAATGGAATAGAAGGACCAAATGGCAAAAAAAAGAGGAAATTGACCCAAAAATAGGATAAGGCAAAACATGGCCTTAGAAAAATCCCATTTTGGCTTGAGAGTTAGGGCAATTCAGTGGGAGAATGAGAAGGAGAAAAAGAAGAAGAGAAGAAGAAGAATAAGGAAGAAGAAAGAAGAGAAGAGAAGAAGAAGAAGAAGAAGGAAGAAGAGAAGAGAAGAATCCAGGTTTGGATACTTGTTTGGAAGTTTGGAACTTGATATGTGTTAGTTTGGAATATCTCCTTTGTTTGGAAATTGATATTGGTTGGTTTGGATACTTGTTTGGAAGTTTGGAACTTTATATGTGTTAGTTTGGAACACTTGTTTGGATATTGTAAGGAAACTATAGTAAGGATGTTAGTTTGGAATTGTTTGGAAACTTTGGTATTGGAAATACTTGTTTGCTAAGAAACCCTAACTTTTCAATACATGTGTTTTTGGTTGGTTTAAGTTAGTTTTATGGTTTTGTTTTGAAATGGTGTGTTTTTATTGAAAGAGTTCCGACAAAAATGGCCAAAACTGGCCATTTATGTTTCTGCTTGACAGCCCTATGCCTAGGCGTAGAGCTCCGCCTAAGCGAACTCGAGGTCAAGTTTTCTGAACTTTCTAGTCCGCCTAGGCAAACTTCTCCGCCTAGGTGTACCTGTAAGCTCTGTTTTAGTTCCTCTCTTCTGTTAAGTCTAACAATCGTCCATTGGATTAATGAGGATCTTAATAAGTGAATGAAAGGGTTCCATAAATGTTATATGAAAAATATTCTTGGCGAAGTCCGGTTGTTGGGCAACATTATTTCTTACCCTTTTTTGCTAATGAGATTAAGAATGATAAAACGAGTTCTGAAATACATATAATTGTATGCCTGCGTAAGACCAAATAGTGAATGAATAGGCATCTTTGATCGCGTTTATTTTGCTAATGCCACACACTTTGCAAGGGTAGGCAAGTTCGTTCAAGATCACTGCACTTCGAAAGTACTTGTTGTACTATGTCCTTCATTCCGCATTAGGAGGTCTATGCGTGCAAATACTATTTGTTGTATACTGAATTATAAGATACATGAAATTAAATGGATAAGAATCGAATGATGAATAAGAAGCATAAGAAATCACTATTCTACTATGTATTGCACCCTACCAGATATGATATATGTTCTGAACTCCTACGGGAGATATGAAAGTTCCATTACAAAAATTATGTACATGAAAACTCTGTTATAGAATTTCCTATACGTAAATTCTGACATTTGCTTCATGATATACGTATTCTGTAAATGTGGACCACTTCAAGTGGTCATATCGCTTCCCACTGTTTATAGTAAGAAGACGCTGCTTTCATCCGTATAGGTACCGAAGAAGACACCCGTGGCATTTTTGTACGCCTGTACAACACATCTGTAGGAGTCCACCTGATGTAGGTTTTGAATTTAATTTTGTAATGTAAACATAAAGATTTTTATAATAGTGAAAGTTATTTATGTACGAGTAAATGAGACTCAGGAATGTGTATAAGATAGCTAATCACCACTACGGTGATGGTATTAGAATTTTTTATTTCCTTATGGATTTGTTTATTGAAATGGGCCCACCAATGTCCGAAAAGTAGGTGAAGGACTCAGGAATGTTTTTAAATTTAAACAATAAATATATTTAAACTTATCATATATATATATATATATAGAGTATATATATATATATATATATATATATATATATATATATATATATATATATATATATATATATATATATATATATATATATAACCACAATTAAACTTATTAATATATAAGTAATAATTAATTTTATGAAATATTAATTAAATAATTAAAATATTTATAAATTTAGTGACCACAAGATATGACAATAACAGACCGCTTAATGTGGTCACTAAGAAGGAACTATTTTATTGTGATATACAATTCACATCAAGAACCATACTTTAACGACCACAAGATTTGTCATGGGGACCGTCACTATCTACGATTTGGTCTTCTACTAATTAGATTACGCGACCATTCAAGATTTATTTGTGACCACATATGACATTATCCTGTGACCACATTATTGCGGGTCGTTATCCGTGGACCACATTGTCGTGGTCGCTTCAAATTAAAGACCACATTTGTGAAAGTCGCACTTTGCACCACTTTGGCCACCGGGATTTGCCTCGCGATTTGCATTTTCTAAGATTACACGTTGGCGGTTACCGGGTGGTCGCTATACCTCTCTAGCGACCACTTCGACCACTTTGTGGTCTCACTTTGTCGTTCAGAGTGCAAGGGCAGGGCGTGACAACTAGTCGCATTAAAATACATAGCGATTCAAATTTCCGCAAAGATAATAAGACCATCGATTGATTGTCACTAATCGAATATACTTTACTCACCTAAATCGCTCTCATACAAATAAATGTCGCACCACGACGACGATAAACAAACGCCGCACCAAGACGACGACACCATACGTTGCACCAAGACGAAAACAATCATATGTCGCACTGCTATATTAAATCAAACAATAAAAACAAATAAAACCTAGATTCATGAATAATCACTTTATTAATAAAGAAAATAATGGAAAATGTGTAGATGAGTGATTTCATAACAAGACTAGCCAAAAAATTATCCCTTATTACTTAAAGAAAAATAGGCTAATAAAAAAAAGTTGAGAAAAAATGAGCCTACGGTTTTCAATGCACCAGAAGTCCTTACTAATATTATAAGCGCATTTGTTGCTTAACACCTTGCTTTTGGCTCATGGGACATCTTCAGGTAATAGGGCAACCAAAAGACCTCTTTGCTCTCTATTTTTCTTGTATTTTCTTTCCTTCTTATCTAAAGTTTAAAGTGGCAGTAATCACTTTTTGCTCCTGCATCAAGTAAATGGCAACCATAATTGGCAAGAGGAAAAAACAAAAGACAGACTCATGGGTGGTCCAAGGTTCTATGGCACTTTTTATATATCCTAATGGCACTATTAAAGTGGATAAGCCGCCACCATTATCGAAGGAATAAAGCCAAATGATGACATTACTACCTTGCCTTCCCCATCACGTTCACAATAGGCTTCACTTCTTTAATTTGCACCATAAAGCTGATCCTCTAGTATTATTTTTCCTTTAATCCTTATAATATTTTGCCATTTTAATTATTATATTTATATAATTGGGGGTATTGGGGCTAACTTCGCGCATTTGAACTAGTTTGAATCTAAAGTTAATAGCGAGTCGAGCAAACCTCCTGTGACATGAGGGTTATGATATGACTGGTATATAAAATGACTAAAAACTTCATTATCATTCCTTATATAAAAAGGGACTATACTTAGGGTCTTTTTTTATAAATACTTTTAGAAATAGTTTTGAAAATTTGTTGTAGGATAAAAATTTATTTCGAAACTTGAAATATTTTAAATTTGTTTTATTTTTAGTGTTGTATCTGTAACCATTTTACATATGTATGATCATGTCTAGAACAAACTAAAGAAATAAATGCAAATAATGGAAAGCAATATGTTCTTTAAAAAAAATGCTTTATTTTTATTTATTTATGGGTTTAGTTATAAAAAACTCGTTCTCATATGAGAACGAGTTTTACATCGTTAGAGGGTGATTTTATTTCTTGAGATCTGTGTTTTGTTAGATAAAATTTTAATTTACATAAATCTTAAGAGATAAAATCATCATCTAATGGTGTAAAACTCGTTCTTATATGAAAACGAGCTTTTTATAACTTAACCCTTTATTTATTGTGTTTAAATTAGTACCTCATTCTTTTTTTAACATTTATTCATTTTATGTTACAAAGTTATGGTATTACGTTAATAGAACCCGGTCCCTTCCCATAGTTCCCTATAACCCACTCTACCGCTTTCCTTTACTTCTCTATACCCTGTCCACCCAACCCCCGGATGCCGAGTCCGCCTCATTCCAGAACAAGAGAGGTGATTATTGTGAGTATTTGCACTGTACCAAGCACCCACCACTCAATGGGGCCTAAAGATCCACACTCCGCCCATCGTCTCGACCAAAACCCCACGACCCAAAATAGCCTGTCACATCAAACCCATACAGGAACTAATCAAACGGGAAAGTCCTACATCCCGTCTGAAGTCCCAAGTCCTTGAATCGACACTTCACCGCATACAAGGATATTTATCTACCTGGGGATCCTCACACCCCACCTAAGACGCCTCAAACCTAATCCTTAGTAAGGGAGGAATTGGCTCCTTGATAAGGAAAGACAAATTTTATCACTACCCGCATCTGCCCTCTTCAAAAATCAAAGGCACTGGCTCGATGAAGGAAGAAAAGATTCTATCGCCAAAATCACAAGATTATCCTTTCAAGAATCAGGAAGAAATTCATTTATAAAACAAAAACTCCCTACAAGGGAAAGTTATTCAATTATGATTGCACAGACTTTCTTTTTCATCTTCTCCATTCTTTTTCTGACTAAATACTGAGAGGCCAGTTTACACACCACCGCCACCCTCATATAGCTTCTCACATCACTCCACTGATGCCCCGAAGATCAGACAATCCAGGTAACAACAATTATTAATTGTATCGTCTTCATTGTTTGTTTTGAAGAATAAAAAAATTATTTTAAAATACATTACGAAACAGCTCTTTAACATTAATTCAGTTCAATCCTAATCAAAAAGGCGCCCCCCACACACACACCCAATTGTCTCAAATTGGCAACTTCTCACGATGCACACCTCAAAAGTATGGATGTACTTTATATAAAAATACTTATCCATGTCCACATGCAGGTGAGAGAGAATGATTTCTTTTATCTTCCTTCTGCCACAATATGCGGTTTCTATATTGAATATTGAAGGCCTCCATTGAAGACAAGATCTATAGAGACCATAGAAAAGAATTTCATTCACAACCTCTCGCTCTCCCTCTCCCTCTCTGCCTTATAAATACAGGCCTGCTTCGCTCTAGCTAAAGGCACACTAACAAGATGTCTTCATTCTTCGTCTCAATTCTCTTCCTATTCTCCATTATTTCAATCTCTTCCTTCATTGCTTATGCTTCTGTTCCTGTGAAGGACACTTTCAAGTATGTCAATGAAGGCGAATTCGGGCCTTACATCAATGAATACAATGCAGACTACCGCACTCTTTCGATCTTCGCTTCCCCCTTCCAATTTTGTTTCTACAACACCACCCCCAATGCCTACACCCTCGCCTTAAGAATGGGGATTCAGCGGACCGAGCCAACCTACCGCTGGGTGTGGGAGGCCAACCGAGGGAAACCCGTCGGAGAGAATGCAACACTCACCTTCGGCACAGACGGGAATCTCGTCTTAGCCCACGCCGACGGCCGCGTCGCCTGGCAGACCGGCACCGCCGGAAAGGGTGTGGTGGGGATCGAATTGCTCTCAAGTGGTAATTGGGTGCTGTACGACTCAAAGGGGAAGTTCATTTGGCAGAGCTTTGATTACCCAACTGATACATTGCTGGTGGGTCAGTCCCTTAAGATCGGAGGCGTGACCAAACTTGTCAGCCGGGCGTCCGCGTCGGAAAACTCGGACGGGAAATACAGCTTGGTTATGGAGTCGAAAAGATTGGCTATGTACTATAAGAGCAGCAACTCTCCAAAGCCGATGATCTATACTTCATTGTTTGATATTGATAAGGGTATTTTACAAAACGTGACTATGACCGGCACTCCCGATGATCTTGGTTATGCTTATTCTCTGTATTTGACCTACTACCGCTCCGGTTCACCATATCCGTCCGGCGGCCGCAATTTGGTCAGACCAAAGTACAATAGCACATCCACGTTTCTCCGTCTGGACATTGACGGGAACATTAGATTGTATACCTATTTCGACAAGGTGGATAACCAGGGCTGGGAAGTTACCTACACTCTGTTTGATAGAGATTCTGGTGATGAAACAGAGTGCCAGTTGCCGGAGCGGTGCGGGAAGTTTGGGCTGTGTGAGGACAGCCAGTGTGTGGCGTGCCCGTCGCCGAAAGGGCTGATGGGGTGGAGCAAGGACTGTGCGCCATTGAAGTTGTCTGGTTGTGGGGAGAGCGATTTTCAGTACTACAAGCTTGAAGGGGTGGATCATTTCATGATCAAGTACAGTAGGGGAGATGGAGCAGTGAAGCAGACGCAGTGTTCGAGTAAATGCAGCAAAGACTGCAAGTGTATGGGGTATTTCTACCATACACTCACATCAAGGTGTTGGATCGCGTATGATCTGAACACCTTAACCAGAGTCCAGAATTCTACACATTTGGCTTATATTAAGGCACCTAATAAGTAGTAATGAAACAGAGCAGAGAGCTTTGTTGTTTGGGGTTAATCGTTCTTCAAGATTTGGATGATGATGAATAAGGGGAAGTGGAGAAGAAGATCAATGGTGAAGTTTATCTTTTCCTTCTTCCTTCTGAATGTATGTCTTCTTTTCTTCTTCTGATAAGTAGAATGTACCAAGTTTGTTCCAAAATGAAAAATTAAAAAATCACTATGTTGAATTCCATTTATGGGTCTATCACTCCATTTATGGGTCTATCACTGGATGTGATCAACTTTTTCAAGGTTAGGTTTACAATCCTTAATTTTGTCATATCATATTTCCAATGGTAACTTTTTGATCAGAATATTTTAAGTATTTGATAACAATTCAAAATAATTAGAAATTTATATTCAAGTTATTATATATCTTGATTTTTTTTTATTGACTCATTTCAATCTCAAAACAGATAATAACCGATGAATCGAAAACAAGTAATTAAGAATAAATAAGAATAAAAGGGTTTTTTTTTTTTTTAGGAACATATGTATCAATATGCATGGATCATACCTTTTCTTCCACTTCCAATCCTTAAATTTTTTTTTAGTTTTACATCTATTCACTTTGTATTAGTATAGTATTATACTATTACGTTCTCATGGAGACTCGGACTTGATCTCTTCCTTATGCCCTGTCTAACCCTTAATCATTAAGATAGATCTCATCGACTACCATCCTTAAATCTTAAATTCTCTTATTTTATGATTAATTAATATATTTTAATCCATAACATTTACATTTTAAACTCCGCTAAAGAAATTATTGTATTCACAAAAATTATCACAAACTCTCAAGATCATTTTAAATACCACCTCCACGATCCTAAGCCGAAGATACCAAATTATTTTACAATCTTTATCCCTTCCTTTGTTCTCTCTTTCAAGCTCTAATCGTCTTTCCCTATGTTTTCCCTTTCAAACCCTTCTTGGTTAGACACGAGGTGTAATTTTTTGACAAATATTGACAAGAAATTATTCATTTCATCGTTTCTTCTCCAAATATAAGTTTTCTTTTCCAATAAAGTGGTTTCTTCAACATCGATTTGGGTTTGCCTTTGTTTTTTTTTTTTTTTTGGTCGACTTGTTGCGGCGTGTTTTGTGGTTTACTTGTTCCGTCAACTGGTTGTGTTATCGATGGTTGGCTTCTTGGTGGGTTTTTGCATTGGTAATTCAGATGGTAAAGTTTGATCCAACAAAATCATCATATCAAATCTTGTTGGTCAATATACTATAGATTTTGAATCTTAGGTATTCAAGGCATTTATGGATTATCAAATATGTATCTTGAGCCGGTCATTTTTGCTATTAATATGGATGTTGTGTCATCCTCTAAAGTTTTTAACAATTTTTATTGTGTGTTTTTATCTATTGTATTATTAACCTGAATCTATAAATTTATCTCTTTTCAAAAAAAAAAAAAAAACTAGAAGATACCATAATGCCTATATTGAAAATATCTATTACTCAACATATAAAGAACATTTATCCGTCCTAAGATTTATTATATTATGTGATATGCCATATATGGAAAAATTTTCAATAATTTTTCTAAACAAAACCCTTTTTCTTGATTTAAAAAAAAAAACAAAACAAAAACAAAATCCTTTTTCTTCTCTTCCTCCGAACACATGCCACTAGATCTAGAATATGGTATAATATTGAAAGGCACAAAATAGGAACATCTGCCTGTTGACTGGCTGCCACTTTAACAATATAAAAATGTTACAAAACGATTTTGAGTGATCTTTTTAATTTATTCTCTTCCTCCAAACACATGCCAATATAGATCTAGGACATGATATAATATTGGAAAGTATCTAGTTGGTGATTGTAACAATTTACAAATATTACAATATGATGAGTGTAACAGTCAGATTCATGATAATATAATTTAATCTAGCCGAACTTTACAACAAATTAAGGGAGGACCATAATGTTACCTTATAACATATATGACTTCACCACTGATAATGAATCAAATAATATTTATCATACTGACGTGAACTTAAAAGTATAGACTATCCTAGTACATCTCATTAAAAGCGATAGATGGCAAAATTAAAATGACTCTTTTGGGAAGTAGCTAGATCACGAGGCTGCCGTTTTTGAAACACTCTAAAATTAGAGTTTTGTCCCATAATAGTATTTTAAAAATAAAAAATATCAATATAATACATGTTTGAAAACAGATTGTCAAAATTAATGCGTCATCATCAAAATCGTAGTTGGTGAATATGGTTTAATTTTTTTTTTAAATAATTGAAATCATAGTCACCAATTACGGTTTTAAACACTAGTTTAGGTATTTTCTTCAAATCTATACTAGATTAGTATTTTTTTTATTTTAAAAGTATTATTCTGAGACAAAACTCCTGAAATTATACATGTCACATTGTACATCAAATAGTGAGAAAATTTATTGATATTATATAAGTATGAACTCATTTTCAATTTATAGATATCGCCTTGTATGGATTATTACAAATGATATCCATCTCTGTACATCAAATATTAGAGAGAAAAGTTATTAATTTTATATAAATATGAACTCCTTTTAAATTTATAGATGTCTTATATGGATCATTACAATTGATATCAGTTCCGATATTTATTATGTTTGCACGGTTGTCTAACAAGAAAGTGTCCAAAAAAACCTCAACTTTTTGTTGGCAAAAAGTCTTATCCTTGCTTAATTAATTGGATCTTCTAAGAAATCAAGGGACCTCCTTCTATCCTTCCTGAGTACAACAATGGATGAAATGTTGGGTAATTATGCGGATCTTTTAAAAACCATTCTTGTTCTCCTTTTGCAGAAATTCTGTAAATTATTGCTAAACAAAGCCTATTTATGATTAAGTGGACAAAAATATTACTTTTTCTTTATGAACATGAAGGCACTAGGATGATGGCTTATGAAGTGTCGGTGGGTTTAAAGTACTGGTTGGATTAATTAAAGAAGAAGCTCATAGTGATTAAAATTTGACAAAACTTTGGTACATAAAGCAATTCTCATCCCCACCCTAATATAAATAAATAAATGGGTTCCTATTTTATTTATTTTAATCATTTTAAATTAAATTTATGTGTAATGATGGGCAGTATGGCTTCGATACTTCAATCTCCTTTAACGAATTACATGATAGAGGATGAATCAAAAAATGAGGAATGAAATTTTTAGATGTATGTGTTTTTTTATAGTTCTATTTCATCAACAATGAGGTTTCTATTTTCATGAAAAAGATTTATGATCTTTTCAATTTATTAAATTCAACTATTTAACGTAGAATATCCATAATTACTTCCACTAACAATTCTTCGGTAGAGAAAGTTAATACATAAATGTTATTCTTGGATAATGACTTTTCTTTATCAAAAGAGAGTTAATCAGGAGGGCACCTAGGCGTTAGATATGCAATGTAATGCCCCTTCCCCTCAGTTCGACAAGCGAGGGGACGCCACATAGAGTAGAGACATGTTAACCTAATTTTCTGGAATTATTGGAGACCATTTCAAGCATAGATTCATAATTGACATAAACTTGTTTCAAAAAGTCAGAATTATGAAAATTCTTGACCACACATCATAACCTTGTAAAACTACCACCATAGTGGTATTTAAAATGTCTTGTACATATATGCTTGAGTTTATAACTACTTGTATTCATACAAGTTCCACTATTACAAAATATTATATTTACATTTACATTTCAAAAACAAAGCCAAGGACCGACATAAGAAGGACTCCTAATGTTGTGTTGGCTTTGGCAAGTGCGGGATGTCCCTAGCGTCCTCTTTGGTACCTATACGGATGAAACATCCATGCTAAGCTTCTAGTTTAGTGGGAAAACCGAATAACATATATGACCACTTGTAGTGGTCCTCAATTACAGTATACATGTATAAACAATTCATATATCATAGTATTCATCTCTCCCGAGAGAGTACATATAAGAAATTTCATAACATAAGATACCCTTAGGTACACTACAGTACAAAATTGAGGTATGCCTTAGCATCTGAGCTTATTACTTTGTTTTCATATTATTCACTGTTCAGTTACATTTCATATAAATGTTTGTCTGCATAAACTGGTGACAATGGATAACAAAGACTCGGTACAATAGGTACCCGTAGGTACAATATAGTACATAACAAGAAGTGGTTGTAAACAGAATCCACTTAAGGGCATCAATAGAACAGGAGTGCTGAATAACACTAAACAGACGTACTGAATAGTACGAAATATGCATGCTGGTTAGCATGAAACAAAAGAGTTGAATAGCACTGGTCCCTATTTATTCACTATGCGGTCTTAAGCAGACATACAATTATATGTGTTTCGGAGTATGTTATATTGGTCTTAATATCATTCGTGTGTTTATGTAATTCAAAATGCAAGAAAGCAAAACGGGGACCAGAAGTACGGGTTCGCCTAGGCGAAGCATCCCTTCGCTGAGGTGAATGAGGGAATGGCCATAAGACAATCTATGGTTCGGCTTCGAGGCGGCTGAGGCATGGCCGGCTGGGTCTCGTGCTCGCCTAGGGCGAAGCAGACCTTCACCGAGGCGAAGAGACAGAATCGAGTGACACCTGTAACACTTAAAAATACCCTAACATTTTTATAACATGTCTGTGGTGTAAAATAAATTAAATTATATTTTTTCTGAGTTTAAATGGCTAAAATGAAAAATGATAAACCCTAAAATTTGGCGTAAGCCAAATAAATTTGGTAAAAATGTCAAATGAGGACCTAATGGTCATAAATGAGGAGTGTAAATGTTAAAATGAAAATGAAATGAAATGAAGTGAAAATGAAAGTGAAATGAGGCTTTAAAATGAGAAAAATGAGATAAGGCCCATTTAATGATAAGCCAAACATGGCCTTAAGTTAGATTGGGGATTAAAGACCAAAATGGTCTATGGAATGCCCATTTGGGCATTCACGTTTTTGAGAGAGAGCTAAGAATTCGGTTGAGAGAGAAGAAAAGAGAAGAAGAGAGGGATTGTGGTTTTCTCCGTGAGATCAAGAGTTTAAGTGATCAAGAAGAAGGAAGAAGAAAGAAGATAAAGGAAGAGATTTAAAGGTAAGAAACAAAACCCTAACCCCCTCTTTTCTTGTGTTTGGGTTTGGAGAAAAACCCTAGCTTTGTGTAAAGTGTTCTTGGATGGTTTTAGTTCAGTTTGAGGTTGTTTTTCATTTTTTTGATTGGTTTGGATTGGTTTTGAGGAATTTTTGTGTAAAGGAAATGATGAAGTTTCAAAGAAGTTGCTGTCAAAATTTTTCAAAACTCCTGTTTTTGTTTTGGCTATAGTTAAGTTATAATCATCTAAATTGAGTGATTCCAATTGGTAAAGAACCATAAGAGCTAGAGCTACAAATGTATAGAAGAGACTAGGAACAAATTGTAGCTCTAAAGCTCCTGAATATGGGCTTAAAAGTAAGTTTTTGGTAGCTAATGGGTATGCTCTATTTTGGGTGTGGTTGTGGTATTTTAGCCGTAAGTTGAGTTTCACTCATCCAAATTAAGTGATTCAAAATTTTGGATGAACTATACTTCTAGGAAAATAATTTATTTGAAGGAATTGTATTCAAATTGTAACCCCAAAGTGCCCAAAAATATGTCAAAGTGGAGCTATGTGCGATTCTGCTTTGCAAATTAGAGTAATCTAGATGTAAAATGCAATAACTTGAGTTTTGGTTATCCAAATTGGATGATTCCAATTGGAGAAGAAATATTAGAACCATAGATTCCGTAGAATGAACCATTACCAATTTATGGAGTTAAGACCCCTGAAAACGTGAGTTGGGCATACCAACCAGTTTGACATTAAAATGTCGTAACTTGAGTTTAAGATATCCAAATGAGGTGATTCTAATTCCTACTAAAAATGGACTCATAGAGCTATAATTTTCGTGAAGGAAGCATGAGCAAAATATGGCTCATGTGTCCCCGTAAAATTTTGCAAGTGAAAGTTATTTGCATCAACCCTAACTAAAATCCTGTAACGCACAACCGATTTTTTTCTTGCTGTTCTTTGATAGTGACATATTTGTGATGGATTAGGTTGGTGATGAGGAAGTTTGATCCAAGAACTGATTCAGTGGAATTGGAAACAAAGTACAACAAGCTTTTTTGGTTTGTTCTTTCGAATTCCCTTTGTTTCCATTTTGGAGTTTGTTCTCCACTCAATCTCGTCTGATTCATCTCTTACGATCATTATTCTATTATTGAAATGATTTCACAACCGCATATTGAAGTACGACTGATTTGAGGCAAATAATGTGTCGATTTGCATATGAAAAATTACATGAGTGTTGAAAATGAATTATTTTTATAAAGATGTATATACTATATTGTGGTTTTTTCTATGAATGATTTAAATGCCCTTGTCAGAATGTTAACCGTTAAAATTCGAGTTAAGGATAGATTGCATACCAATAAGGGTCAAATTAGCAAGATCGCGCCAAACATAATGATGTGTCACCCGATCTTATAACCCACCGGGATAAGATTTCCGTAATGTTCACGAATTGATTTTTTTAATAATCCGCCAGCCACGAGACCGCATCGCGGTTATAAAATTTTTTTATACCGGCCCGCAGCCTTAAAGGACCGTGTCGTGATCTGGTCATCCCAATCGAAGCATAAGTTAAATTCGCTATGGAAAAATGAAAAGAAAAATTGTGAAATGCATGATTTGTGTTTTTAAATAATTTATTGTATATATTATTTTAATGATCAATAAACTATAAATGAATGTATATGAATGAATATATGTGGTCAGACAGAACATCGATCATTCAAAAGTTAAAAGGGTATTGTTTTAGAAAATGCATAGAGTTGGGATTTAAATTGAAATGAAGAAAGATAAACCACTAAGCATGAAAATGCTTAGCTCGTTGTTTTTATCATCGCGCAAGTATCGAGTAGAAAGTGGTAGAACTGAAGATTGTCGGGCGCAAAGTCACTGTCAAACAGAGTGGAGTATAAGTAAATGTTCCGTCTCATGCATATCATTTCATTCATGATATTTTGTAATTATTCTGGATTGAACTCAAAGATGTAAAAGTCTTCATAAGAAGATCACAATTTTTTGCATATTTTGAAAGTATGGAAATGTATTTTACATATCAGGGATAACTAGGTGAACTCCATAATATTTTCTACTTGTATTTGAAAAGGCATGGAATGCCAATTTGTATAAATGCGTTATTCAAGAACATTTATGGACCCTATTTAAATTAAGGAATGTATATTTTGTTTTATCAAAGCTATAGTAAAATTGTTATAAAAAGGTCGTATTTGTATTTGTATTGGTATTTGAATATATTGTAAAAGTAAAAGTATTGGTGGCGCATCGACGCTACACACCGCCATTCGCTAATATGACTCTTCGCTCTAGGCGGCGGTATCGAGCGAAATGTAAATGCGTTGCATTTTTAGCTCCTTATTGCCGGACAATTTCCAATCCAACCAAATCAGATCAAAACAACTCAAAACCAACAAAAGCACAATTATGGAGAGAGAGTTTACTTTTTCCCAACCTTGATGTCTTAAACTACTAATCTAGCTTCCTTTCTCTCTTCTTCTTCTTCCTTCTTCCTTCCTTTTCACATGAAACATGGAGCCCCCAAGCACGAAGTAGAGCAAACTAAAATTAGTTCTTTCTCCCAAACCGAATGCCCTAGTTTTTTAGCCAAAAATGGAATACCCCATTCTAAAGACAAGTTTGTCATTTTAAGCTTACATTCCAAATTCTCATTATTGAAGGTCCTCCACTTCATTCAATTTGCAAATAACTAGTTAATATTCTACAATGGCATACTAACTTCTTATCTTATGTCTTTTAGGTCCTTAACTGGAAATTTACCAGTTTACCCTTTTTCACACTTAACTATTAAATTTCCAAAAAACACAAATTTGACATCTATTATACCCTAAATACGTCATAAAACTACTAGGGTATAATTGAGGTGTTACAATTCTCTCCCCCTTAAAAGAATTTCGTCATCGAAATTCATACCTGAATTAAAGAGTTGTGGGTATTGTGCCCTGATTGTCGATTCTGGCTCCTAAGTTGTTTCCTCCATACCGTGGTGTTGCCAAAGTACTTTTACAAGAGGGACTTGTTTGTTTTGCAATTGCTTCACTTCACAAGATATAATGACTTTTGATTTTTCATCATAAGTGAAGTTTGATTGCACTTGTACATTTTGTACTGACAAGATGTGCGATTCATCACAACGGTATCTCCGAAACATTAAGATATGGAACACATTATGTAATTTGGCCAATCCTGAGGGAGGGGTCAATGATGCTGCACTGGTCCACCTGCTCTAAATCTCATAAGGTCCGATAGACCTTGAACTTAGTTTTCTTTTCTTTCCAAATCGGAGTATCTTTATCCATGGTGATACTTTCAAGAATGAAGAAAACTACATACATAAGAAAACATAATTTTGATAGTTGGAGCTGACACATATATTATTATTGTAACTAGAATAATATATGATTCTAATTCCAGATATCATCAATCACTGATTTAATTTGTCGTGGATCTATATACTTTGGGTCGTCTAATTTATATAAATAAACGTCGCACCACGACAACTATAAACAAACCCTGCACCAAGAAGACATCAACCATACGCTACACTAAGACGAGGACACCCATATGCCGCACCAAGGTGACAATTGAAACACAAAAAAACAAATGAAAACCTAGATCTTGTGGAATAATAACTTTATTAAGGAAGAAAATGATGGGAAAAGGTGTAGATGGGTGATTTCATGACAAGAATTGCTAAAAAATTATCCCTCATTGCTTAAAGGAAAAGAGGTTAGTAAAAAGTTTGAGACACTCATGTGAAAAGGTCTTCATTGACAGCGCTTTTTCACCACAAGATATGGATATCCGCCAAAGTAGACAGAAGGCGCACATGTCATCTATGCCAGTTGTCACAGGCAGAAGGTAGCTTGACACATGCATATGTCAAGATTATGTTAAATATGCGGTTGACTCATTATTTCGTGAAGATTATATTCGTTATATGTCAGTTTCTATATCAAATATAATTTTACAATGCTGATGGTTTTTTTTTTTTTCAAAGTTAAACTTTAATATGTTATGGTTCCTTTGCTCTTATGTCAAGGAATATATTTTATTTTTTGTCAAGATTTCTTTGTTCACATATCAAATAAATTATTTCATTCTATGTCAAGGTTGCATATGAATGTGTCAAAACTTAAATTTGTTGCCAAAATGATTTGAAGCCAAACTAAACTATTGCAAAATTGAATAAATTCCATATCAAAATTCAATATTAACTTTCATATCATAGAACAAAATCTAATTATCAAAACTAAAAATTATATATATATATATATATATATATATATATATATATATATATATATATATATATATATATATATATATATTAATTTCAATATATTATACATAAAATATATACAAAAAAAGATATAAACATGTAGCCAATATATTGAAATAAAAAGAAAACCTTAATATCTACATGATCTTCATTGTCAATAAATATATCCAAAAAAAAAAAAAACAAAGCCCAATATGTGCCCAAAAATCCAATAGTTATGCATGATATATAGAATGTATCCTGTGGATCTGCCCTGAAAACCTAACTATTGCAAATGTCACCTCGCAAGTAGGAAAAAAGTGTTAGTTTAAGTTTACGTTTGAAAGATTAATAAAATAAATACAACATACCCAAATGAATTTACAAAACAACCTAGCAATTTATATTATCATGTTATCAATGTTACCCAACCTCCAAGAAGTAAGAAAAATAACATTACTATATGTTTATAGCTATAAGTTTATTAAAAGTTCAATGAGAAAGAATTCATGCTTTAGGTATCAAAGATGTCACTCCAACCTCAAGTATGAAAAGCAAAATATTTTTTTTATGTTTATATTTGAAAGTTCATTAAAAAGATGTAAAACATGTGCCCAAATATATCTAAATGTATCACAAACAACCTAGCAACCATACATGATATTGTACTATTATAAAATATATCCAAAAAAAAGTGATAGATATTTACCCAAAAATTCAATAGTTGTATATGAACATGCAAGAACTTATATTAATTCATACTCTAAAATTACAAATGTCATAGTGTCACTCAACCTCTTGCAAGAAAACAATATTACTTAATGTTTATATTAAAAAAGATATAAGCCTTTTACCCAAATATATCCAAATGTATTCAATAAACTGACAAACATACATGATCTTCTACTATCAAATATGGAATGAGAGAAGACATAAATATTTACTCAAAATTCAGAAGTTGTAGATGATGACTATAACTTATGCATGATCTTGCACTCAAAAAACTGCAATTACTGCAAATGTCACCCAACATCTTCCAAGTAAGAAAAAACAATATTAGTTTATGTTTAGATTTGAATGTACCAATTAAAAATATATAAACCTATATTCAAATATATCCCAAACAACAGTAGTAATGTATTTTTAGGAAAAAACTAGATAATGTATGTACCTAAAAATATCCAAAATAGTTACACCTTACATGATAGCAAGAACATATATATTATTTTCAGACTTCGAAAGTAAGTCAGTGACGCCTAAAAATCGGGGTCCGTCGACCACCCGTCAACCTCAGAGAATACAAGTGGATGCTCAAGTTACCCGACGCCACTGGGGAAATCAAGCAGAAGCCCCTGTACGGGGAGCTCTACCCACTAAAACACTCGCATGAAACCTGTCCCAAGCAGTCCAATATAATCACAATGATACAACATTGACAAAACTACTGGGGCCCATACTACAATACCCATAAAAACAGTTACTCAACTATATCCAATAGTTTCTAAGAGTTCAAATGTTTACTTACACAACATATATTAAAATTAGAAATTTAATATATAACATTTCATACATAACCATTAAGGCCACAAAGATTCTCAAAATGCACTACTAAACTCCAATATACTGTAGAGAAAAACCATATTTATCAAACATTTTAAACTACTAAAGATAGATAACAAAATATAAAAAGAACTGAATATATAATATCTAATAAAAATGAAAAATAAGAAATATACTCATCATCATATATAAGATATAAAAATCAAAACAAAATCATTGATTTTATATATATACAAGATTTATAATTATTCAGATTCAAAATTTAAAAATATAAACTCGTCACATTATTTGTATGAAAATAATATTAATAAATTTATGTCATAATTTATTTGAAAATATAAAATTCATATTCATCGAGTACTTTTGATCAAGATAATAGAGTAGTATCAAAAATGAGTACCATTCAGATCTCATCATCAATCTGCTTCTTGAGGTTTTTCTTCAACCAGCACTATAAAAGTCATATGCTAATACATAACACATCTACACCATGACAAATACATAGGTAAATAAACCCGAGATGTTAAGAGGCTTCTATTTGCACGAGAAAACCTGCGATGTATCGTATGACAAAATATCCGTACATGACACCATCCAACTGCGAGGCCTCGCAAGGAAAAATTATATCAACAAATTTTCATGACTCAAATATGACATCAAGAAATTTGGTTAATTTTTTCTATCATCCTTCACATTTTTATAAGAATAATTGAATGACATAATATTAATTTGAAGCAAAATTACACTCTAAATGAAGTCAATACATGTAACATAATACTTGTGAGCAGAGGACCCTAAGCTCCAAATTTCAGACTTGGAGGGTTCAACCGGGTTTATAAAATGCAGTTATAAGAATGTCACAATATGTTCATGTAAAATATGGATAAAAAAAAGTAATAGATGAAGACAATGATTAATTATATTTATTAAGAATGGCGATTCACTATTAAAAAGGGTAAGAATTCAGCTTTGTTCATTGTGATAATATCCAGTATAAAATATCATGATTTTTAAGGTTTCATTGGGTATATCATAATCAAGTTTTAAGAGAAGCCACAATAACATATTTAGAAATATGTGGTATTGACTCCTTATTACATCTCATAGATTATCATTATAGAAAAGAAATGCAATTAGCAATTGAGTAAGAAAAAAATTGTTTTGCAAATGAATTGATTAAAGATGGATAAAACAATAGAGTTTTATTTAAAGAGAGAGAGGGTTATGCCCAACAAGGTGAGTGTAAACTAAATATAGAAAGTATACAATACATAATAAGGCCAAACAGTGATATAAGAACAACTCACACATAATTAGTATGTGATCAAAGTTATCTATATGCTTTGAATTATTTCACTCCACAATAATATTATAAGAGAATATATGGATATAGTGATCAAAGTTTAATAATTGTTCTTCCTATGACCAACATTGTGAATTGACTAATATAAATTATTAAATTTTTTTGCTTGAATTTTCTAAGGTTTGATATTCAACATTAGAATATGATTGAAAAAAAAATATTGTACTCATGCATTATTTACAAAATATTTCTTTTTTCTTATAGCGTTTCCATTATTATTTTTATTTATTAATTGTAAAAGTGCAAATGAATCATAAATCTTTCAATCACATGATAAAATAATGGTTCCTTTTAGTACTACTAATACTAGGAGGAATAGTGGACATATGAATGCATTGTATTCATAACAATTTAGATTATGTTTCTCATAAGGTGATCAACCAACTACAATATATTTCTAACTGGAAGTTAGTTTACAATATCCTTCTCAACTCAAGTTAGGAATAGGAAATAAAACTAAACCAAATATAAGCTAAGAAAATTCATAACTAAATGCAATTATATAAATATCCTTACATTCAAAATCAAGTGAACTTTTCAATAAAGCAATCAAATGTAGGTAAGTGTTAAAAATTAGAAAATGAACAAAAGTTGAAGAGGGGAAAAATATTACCTTCATTGTCCATCCATTTGAGCTCTTTTTAGATCCTTTCCTCTTTTGAGATCCAAAAATTCAAAACCCCTAAATAAAAGTTCAAATTAGTGTTCATTTGAGACATGAAAACTAAAATTATGATAGACTTTACATGTTCACGATATCTTTAGATCTTGTATGGTTGTTGCAATTAGAGTCTAAATAGTAGACTATTTGTGATTAACACTACGCCTAAAAACCTAATGAAATCTGCTGGATATCAACAAGGATTTAGATAAACAACATACATAAGGGCTAAGAAATTTAAAATAAATAATGATTAACAACTTACCGGTTATATGGAACAAAAATAAGGTCCGGCCTAATTTAGAGTCAATTAGTCGACCCAAGTAATGAACCTTGCTCGTTTTCTCACTTGCAGCTACTTAATCCAGCCCGACACCATCCCCGGGATGAACAAATATTTTCCTGTAGTACTATCCAAATGTGCATGCAACCACCTAATGAAATGCCTACCCAATTTAGGAATGATCAAGAAAAACACTCACTATTTATATTATGAACATAACAAAAGATTTATAAATATCTACCAAATATAGAAGCATAAACAATTCATATTCAACTCTTTTGCATAAATAGACTATCCATTTCGCTTGTCAAGAGGAAGGTTTGTGCCTCATCCCAAATACATTGATTGGAAAGTTAACTTTGGGTGTTTACATCTTCCATCAATGCCGAAACCTGCTTTTAGGAAAAATGCTTGTATATCTCTAGGATTTTCATACTGGCTTGGGATGCCATATCTTCTTCATTTTATTCTTCCTTTTGCCAACATCCTAAACACGTATAAATAGATGCATGACATAAGAAAAACAAAAACCAAGAGTGTAGGAAAATGCAATTAATCTGAAAATTTAGTTATAACACTAATATTCACCTATCATTTTCGCTATCTATCACAAAATGGTAGGCCACAAACCTCATATCCAACAAATTTCCTTTATTGTATGTATGTTTTCAAGAAGGGAATGGAAGAAGTGCATGAAGCTGAAGAGGATAAAGGATGACCACTAATATATCGTAATCAACAAAGTGGAACTTTTAAAAATCTCGTAAATAAGTTCCATATGCAACAATGTTTTCCTTGAGTTTGAGAGCCAATTTGCATTTATAAACTGTAAAAACATACATTTATAAACTGTAAAAACATATATTATAATCCTTAATCTTTAATTTTAGTTATTTTATATATTGTTTCTAAACTTAACCTAGAAGAAGCCATATATACTGAGTTGGTTGAGAAGCTTACGATCCTTGTGATGATGGGTCCTCCATGAGCACCATAATGAGCCTTTTCTTGTATTTCTTCATCTTGCAACAATTGCTTCCTTATGTTTGTCTTGCTTCACTTGAGTGGGGTGTGAGGGTTCTTTTTTGTTTCAAAACAATAATCTCCTCTTCCAAGGTCTCACTTTCTCCTTAACATCCTTTCGCGTTCTCTTTCTTAGGGCTTTTGAAGGTGTTGGTGTGTTAAAGAATTGTTTGGGCTTTTTTTTTCCCACCCTTTCCCCTAACTTGTCCAGGATGCTCCGGTGTACCCAATGCTAAAGTGAGGATATCTTTTTGACCAACGCATGTAATCTTCCCTTCCTCAACATCCTTCACTAACTCATCCCCCAAAAAATATAAGATGCTTCAAGTCATATAAAATAAGAACATATAGAAATTGACTATATATATATATATATATATATATATATATATATATATATATATATATATATATATATATATATATATATATATATATAAACAAATAAAAATTGACTAAATATACATATATAGGTTTAACAACTACAATCTTTTCTCACTACTGACCCCTTGTAACATCATCGTATTCACCTTTCTTCATTCTCCCTTTAGCTTCTGCAGGGATCATATAATGGTTTCCTAGAACCTGTCTTTGCATCTTTCAAAAATAAAAAAAAGAGAAATCATTAAATTTTACAAGGTAAAAGTCCAATAAATAAAATAAAATAGATTAACACCGATTCTTCTTGAAGTCACGCATATCCTTTCCTACTCACTCTGTGAGTATAGATGTTTTTTGCCCTCCTTTCTTTTCCCTTTTTTGATTTAATTTCAAACTCTTTTGACAACCTATTAGCCACTAATTTTCTCCAATCTTCAGTTGGAATGTAATTATATTCAATTGGTGGCTGCAAAAGGTCTTTCGAGGCTTATCCTTATAAGAGGAAGGATATACTCTTTTTGTCAATGTGTGCACGAATGATCTAAAGAGACTAGTCCCTATGGATGACATGATGTTGTTTTGCTATTCTCATCAAGAAGCAAGAATGCACCCTACAATATAAGAATATCTTAATTATTCAATAAGCATGTAAGTTATACACAAAATGTAGAAAAATAATTTCACAAGATTATTTATATACCTTCCACACAATCCATTATTTCTCCTTCCAATTAATTTGGCATACCTCCAATCAATATGATATCTTTGGCACCAATTAAAGTGCTAACACACCCAAGTAGCAAAGATTAAATTTGTACATATCCTCCCCCTTTCCCTCACCATCATCATTATATTGAATATCAATTTTCACTCCCTTCACTTCTCTTTTTAGCAATTCGAGGTTTTTAAAGTCGGGCCTCTTAACCTTTCGGGTGAAGTAATATATTTTTTCCCTTTCATCCATCACATGGCAATAAAAGAATATGATCAATCTCTCATAATATATATCTTACATTCAAAACTAAAAAGCATGGTATTTTAGTAGTTTACTAACCGCTTTGTCTCTTCTTGGTGAAGCATTTATAAACATGTATAACTTTTCTTACAAGTTCTCAAATGATTACCCAATTAAGTAATAATAAACATCAATTGAAAATGTATATCAACTCAATATGAAGAAGTTAGTTACAAAATTATTCCATTAGTAAGAATTAATTAATGTTCTACAAAATTTCCAATACATGAAAAATCTTAAATCTTGATAGCGAAATATTCACAAAAGTCGGGAGGAGAATCTGTGCTTAATCTTAACAACAACATGTCAGCCGAGTTTTAAGAAAAATACTACTACTTATCTCATTAAAAATAATAATAAAAACATATTCCACCATTATGGCTTGATTAAATTATATCTATTTTATTCTAGTGTTGCAAGGTTCTAGTTAGAATCAAGCTTCAAGTTGAGATGTAATATTCATAAAAAAAAAGTTTAAAAGTGTGGGTTGATGATGCATTTGCAAGGTGTTTAGTTTTCCCTCTGTGAAGCACATAAAGCGTTGATCAATTGTAATGATTCTAGGATACAAGGCTTCCTTATGTAACATTCATGATAAGGTAATGCACTAATAGTTAACAATCACAAGCCAAATACATAAGTTTTATTAAGTTAAATTGAGTGAAGAACATGTTCTCTAATTTGACATTTAATCGCAAATCCATTACTAGATTTACATTAGTAAAAACTTTATTCCAATTTTCTAAAACTAATGTTATTCAATTACCCCAAATTTGCAACTTGCTTACTAATTTCTCAAAATAATTTTGTTACATATCATAAACAAGTTACCTAAAACAAAGGAAGCAGCAAAGAAGGCGAAAATCAGGATTCTTAATATATTGTTTTAGTGGGAAAACGAATATTCAACAATCAATTACAAAGTAATTCTTTCCTTATTGGATGATTCATATACAAATCAACCTTATGTATGACAATTTATTGTTATTATGTTTACATTTATTTCATTAAATGTTAATTAATGATATTGAAATCCATGGAAATATTTAATGAATTTTCCCTTAGTTAATTTAAAGTATCCAATATGAAATAAGTGAGTGATTGTTTTATCTTGTCAGTAAAATTGTGAATTTAGAATACCAACATACAAGCAACATTTATTTATACATATCAATTAAGATCAAATAGAACTTAAAATTATTCAATAGACATGAAATATGATACTAGCTCCACTTGACTAGAATGTCTTAGAAGTGTATAATAGGAAAAACATATTTAATAGGAATCAAATTAAAAACGTAACATTGTATATCATCACATTGTATATTAACAACTCAAAAAATCACACAATACATAGCAATTACTTGAAGTAGTCACATTACAAGAAAATAAAGCATGCCTAATATATTTGATCTTCAATCCAAGTCCCTCCTGATCGAAGTACGCATACAAATTTCATCACGGTCTTGACTTCATCAGAAAATTGATAATGAGCATCCCATTCGCAAATGGGTTATGCTCCATACAACTGTCAGTCAAGTTATCATCACCCTCAATGTTGAAGTCCTCCATTTTTTGGCCTTGATAATGCAATGGACCATCTTGGATCAACTTGGTCTTCTACACAAAATACTTGTTTGGCTGCGTTGCCAAAATGAAAGGATACGATTTATGTCTATCTTACCGAGGATCAGCTAATGTAAACCAAGCTCCTCAACTTTGACACCATTTGTACTATCAACGATCACCTTAAAAACACAAATATTAAACATGACATAATTGAAGTCCATATATACGGCAAATCCCATAAAACACATGTGTCACCAAGCACGGGATTCTTATCTTTGCTTTTCGCAATTTGCATGGTCGATGCCACAATACTAACGCCTACTATTTTGGTTGACTCGTGTCTCATCCCGATAGCGTATATTAGCGACAACCATTAATGATATAACGGGATAAGCAGCATTGCCTTGGTCGCATGCAAACCACTTAATTTACTCTTCAATAGGTACTTTCTTACCTATTTCATCTGAAACTCTCTGATTGATTGATGATATGTAAGTTTGTGTAATTTAAAATTTATAACAATTAAATTTAAGGGAGTACTATGCGTATTGAGTTTCTGCTTTTTCTTAACTTGATAGCTAAATGTGTGCACATGTTCATCCTCCAACCACTTCACCCTCTTTGATTGACGAGGATATTTTATCTTCAAATATTTCATATGTTCACTATAAAGTAAAAACAGGCCAGTCATGGTTTGCATAAATATTAGTTAGAGTACTAACAAACTCATATATCCACATTTGTGACGCACTCAATATAGGTTGCATTAGGTTGTATTTTGTAAGAACATAATGATGTGCTTTCTCCACTAAATTTATAATCATGAATAGTAATTGTGCGACCACCAAGTAAGGTTTCGCATTTCCATTCATCTTTCATACTACAAGGAATCCCAATTGCATCCATGCTTGATATGTACTATGTACAAAACTCTAAAGCTTCCTCTGCGATATAACACTCAACAATGCACCCTTCTGGGCGATTACGATTTCGAACATAACCCTTTAGGACTTTGTAACTGCCTAAATGGGTACATCCATCTCATATACACCGGTCCACATAATCTAACCTCTCTTACAAGGCTGTTAAATGAAGCATGATGTCAAAGATCGAAGGGTGGAAATACTTCTCTAGCAAGCATAAAGTGACCGCCATGTCTTGTTGTACATCATTTAGTGTTGACACATCCACCACCTTTGCCTGAAGTGCATTAAAGAAAAACACAATCTTGTAATAGCATATCGCTTGCTTGAAGCAACACAGATCCCTAATTACTCACGGCAATAGTTGTTGCATAAGTGCATGATAATCATGAGACTTAAGACCACTAAGCTTTAGCTCTTCCAGCCAAGGCTTTCAAGGTTTCTAAAGTTTACAGACAATAACCTTGAGAACCTTCAAATCAATAAAGTTTGCAATACCCTTTTCTTCTCCTTTCTACTTAGAGTATAACATTACAGGAAGATAAGTTCGCTCAGCAAATTTGGGTGCTAAGTTTGATCATATGCCCATTTCCAGCAGAGATCAAGTCGAGACTTTACTCCATTATTTTGTTTTACAGGAACATTAAGCAAAGTTCCAATGATGCTCTCACAAACATTCTTCTCGATATCATGACATCAAGTTGTGTAGATATAGAAATATCTCCGTTATTCAAGTTCAAGAATATAGACTTCTTTTTTCCAACAACTTGTGGGATTAACTAAAGGATTGACATTCTTTCTATGCCCAACCACATTGAATTATGAATCGTATCAACCTTTCTAAATATTTCATCTCCAGTGGCTGGGAGCAACCTAAACTCTTGTTCACCATTAAATGCCTTCTTTTTGGCACCTAAATGGATGGTTGCATGGAAGAAATCTTCTATGGCACATTATCTGAGTTCTTATTCCATGTTTTTAGCCAATGAGAATATGTTTCTTCACCACTCGGACAAGCATAATATCCCTTAACGATTGCAGCGGGGATAAGTTCCATATACGGGAAATCATTAATTGTCCATAGCAAATAGCCTTTAATGTAAAAAACTCTTTTGATGCATCATGAAGCTACCTACCTCCCATAAGTTTTCAAAATCATCCACTAAAGGTGTCAAGTAAACATGGATATCATTACCCGGTGTCGTGGTCACGATATTAGCAAAGATAACATCATAAATTTCCTCTTTCATGCATAACCAAGGAAGGTTGTAAGTTATTGTGAGGACGGCCATGACTATGCTTACTAGTCCTTAGAATTTGTGAGGATTGATGCCATCTCTTGAAATAGCAAGTCTTAAGTTTCTACAATCTGAGCAGGAGTCGAGGCCACATTTGGTTCACTAGTTGCCGTTGGAATCTACGGTCTTCGAGGATTTACCATTATTTTCTCTTTGTGCATGCCATTTTAGGTCTTTAGTTGTTTTGGGGAGATTGAAACATCCTCTTAAACCTAGGGATGGGTGGGAAATACCACAACACCTTTCCGGGAATCCTCTTGAGTGCTTACTTTGCCTTGTTTGCCTTCCACCTTGACATTTCCACAAGTGGGACATGAAGATGCATCCTTCAACTCATTCTGTAAAGAGTAATGCAATCATTTGGGCATGCATGTATCTTTCATATTCCATGCCTAATGCATTCAATGTTTTTCTTAACCCAGCCTCATACATAGATAAAGGCATCTCATTGTGTAGGAAGCATATCCCCTAATATTTGGAGTAAATGCGAGAAGCTTTATCGACCACCATATCGTGCCTTCACGTTGTACAGTTTAACTAATAATGCGAAAGCTTTGTAAGTGTACACAACGAGATCTAAAGGGTTTTTCGGCATCTTACTAGTAATTGTTTGAATGACATTGGATTAGTCATGAACTCATCTTCTATGGCATGAACCATTTCTATTAATGCTAACAGCTTATCACCACGATCCATTGTATCATAACAGCATTGCCATTTCATGGTTGCTTACTAGTAGGACTGCTTCTCAATACCAATACCATCTATGATAACTATGGTCAATACCATTGAAAAACATATGTTCAGTCTTGTTGGGTGTATGATGTATTAAGTTTCCATCGCATACGGGGACAAACGAGAATGGCACTGATTCGAACAATGTTGCAATGCAAAAAATTAATGAAGTATTCAACTCCTTCCTCGTACTCCCTTGACCTTCTATCTTTAAACATCAACTTCGAGTCAATTCTATGATTCAAATACAAAATCTTAAACCACAAGAATTTTAACATTATAATCAAGTTGTTAAGAATAAGAGGCTTTTTTTGCCTCATGCTTTATATCACTTTTGGTTCTACAACAAGTTATTGTTTTTAATACAATTTGAAATTTCAGTCCTATATCATATACCAAAAGAATCCATCATGTAATATACCCATGTTGTCTACAAGTATATCAATGTGGGATGGTTAAATTTAAAAATTGTGTTATTCAATTCTTGTCATTGTAGTTCATGCCATAAATTATTAATTTAAAATTGCATGTCTCTTATTACTTCATAATGTTCCATCTTATTGAATATATGTAATTTCATATGTATTGAACCAAAGTAAAATTGATGTTTCTTTTATAGAATTATGATGCTTATCTAGTTCTAAATGTACTACCATATAAATGGAAAATCAAGATATATTAGATTTATCTAAGTCTTTGTTCACTTCTCGTATCTTCAAAAATCTCTTAATATGTATATTTACGCCAAGAATTGTAATAAAATTAATTACAAAATATTAAACCTAGAAACAAACTTAACTATCATTCTATCTTGTTAAACTAAAATCAACTTAGACTACGTGTCTTATATTTGTTTTCTAAATTTCCAACTTCTAGTTTGGAATTAGTGGTTCATATCCCATATAGAATATAATCCCTATGTGTCCATTGCATTATGTTTCGTTTCACTTTAGAAAAAATTCAGCAGCATTCCCCATAGTTCTCCAAGTACACAAAATGGGAAGGCTATTAGCCTTACCCAGATATGCACCCGAGAGAACAAAAGGGTGACAGGTTGAAATTTCTAAAAAATGAACCAAGCATAAAGAGTAACTTCAAATAAATTATGTTTTCTATCGCATCCGATCGGACAATTCCAAGCATCATTTGAGAAAAAATGAACCTCATTCCACATGCTAGACAAATTTAAAAGTTGTCAACTTCCAAACTAGTTCATTCATAAGAACTATTTTAATCCTTTGACAACTAAAAGAAGTCTAACATGTAATAAGAAAAATTTTGTCATACAATGATGCTAGAATGGAGAATCTAATCTTTCATGCATGTACTTAGTGTGAAATTCTACCTAAGTACCCTAAAAACATTACAACTTTGAAATATATTTAAATCCTTTAATATATTTGCTATTTTCCAACTAGAAGAAAAAAAGAAATACATTCGCTGAAAACTCATGAGTAGAAATTTAATTAGACTTGGCAAGAACAAAAATGAAGTTAATCTCAAAATCTAAAAATCGTATTGACTACGAAGCAAATTCATATGTATGATAATGTAACCTATTTAAGTTTCTAACATAGGCAATTTTCTTTCCGCAAATACTAGTGACCAAATTAAACATCCATATGTAGCCTAATGGCCATGCTGATATAATTTGCTTAAGGGCCCACCCACGGCTACTCGACGAGGTGGTCCCACTCTGCTTATCCTAGCTCGCGGGGTTTCTTTGCAAGCTACTCAGGTGGGCTCGAACCTGGGACCATGAGCTTAGATACCCATTCGAGGTAGTTCCCACTACCACTAGGTGTGGTTTGACGTTGAGTTTAGGTATGGGATTACCTAGGAAAATCACGGGACAAAACTAGGACACTACGTGCACGTGTGTTGATGTGTTTTGTGTGGTTGATGAAATGTTGTGTGTTTGAATTGTACTTGACATGTTTTAGGTGTTAAAATGTTTGTGTGCTTAGTGATTAGCACATAGGAAAAACATGAGGTGTTGGAAAATTTTTAAAGTTTTTACAGTGGGTAAAAACTGGAACAAAATGAATAAGTGAAAATAAATTTTTAAATTTATTTGGTTTTAGAAGATGAAAATTTAATTTTAAGGTTTCTGAGTGTAAAAGAATGAAGTGAATGAATAAATTTTACTAAATTTATTTGGATTGTTGGAAAATGAGAAGAAATTTTAAAGCCAAGAGAAAAAATAAATTTTACAAAAATTTATTTGATGAGAATGAGAAAATATTTTCTATGATTTTACAAGTATAGTAAAATTGAAGAAAATGGAAGAGAAAATAGAAGATTTTTATAAATTTGTTTAGTGGAGAAAAAATTTTGATGGGCTTGGAAAGAAATAAATTTGCCAAAATTTATTTGGTTAAGAGGAGGAGAAAATAATTTTCTAAGGTTTTTATATAGTGTAAAATTGAAGAAAAGTGAAAGAAAATAAATTTTTATGAATTTATTTGATGTGGTATGGAAAAATGATTCTAACATTAGTTTTTAGAGATTTTTCCAATTTAAAATAAATGAAAAAAAAAAATTAATTTTTAGGCAAAATCGTTTTCAGACTCTTGCCCAAAATATGTGAAAAATTTTTTTATTGCAATACGATTTTTGTGATAGGGGAAGCTTGAAGGGCTGGAGAATTGTGTATTGTGAGAACAAAATTTTTGTATTGCAAGGTTGAGGTTGTGCATTGCAACTTAAAGGGCTTGTAGGGTGAGGTGTATTGCAATAGAGGGGAGGTAAGGCTAGCCATTGTATTATGAGTTAGTATTCTGAGGAAGGCTTAAAAAGTAAAGGAAATTATAAATGCAATACAATTTTGACATGTATAGAGAAGAAGGCTTGAAGTAGCAGATTGTATTGCGGGAATAGGTGTAGGTTGAGTTGCAATACAAATTGTAATGCAACCTTGGTTGTGTAGTGGCTAGTGATTGTATTGCAGAAGGAAATTGTATTTGCAACATTATATTTACCAATATAATTGAAACAAAGCAAACATAGAATTGTATTTGCAATATACAAGAGTGTATTGCAAGGAAAGGAAGTTGGAAAATTGTATTGCAAGGTAGTAGTGAACAAGGTAAATTGTGTTGCAATACAATTTTTGTATTGTGACGAACAGTACCCGTGAACAGTACCCGTGAGCAGGTAAGTATGCGGTGACGGTGAAGCATTAACTGCATTGTAGGTCAAGCGTGAGCGGTAATTTTGAAATTTTTTTTTTTTTTTGAAAAATCAAATAAAATAAATTTAATAAAATGAGACAAAATTTTCGAAATAAAATAAAATAAAATAAAATATTCAAAAATAAAATTTTTGAAAAATAAAATTTCTCCGAAAACAATATTTTAAGCGCGAAATTGATTACGTATACACTGAGTTATGTGTATGATTAGTGTCTCGAGCTGTGGTATGCCTTAGAGATACTGTATTGGATATAGTTTGGATATACTGTGATGAGTATTGTTTATGGGCCCAAGTGGCCATATTGGATGTATATTGCATATATTGGACTGTTTGAGACAGGTAAATGCAGGTTTTGTAATTGGGTAGAGCTCCCCGTACAAAGGA
This sequence comes from Tetrastigma voinierianum, assembly GCA_016808115.1. Taxonomy (NCBI): domain Eukaryota; kingdom Viridiplantae; phylum Streptophyta; class Magnoliopsida; order Vitales; family Vitaceae; genus Tetrastigma; species Tetrastigma voinierianum. The sequence continues at coordinate 7,608 of JAEQBH010004183.1, read as the reverse complement.
GACTCCGCCTGATTTTCTGAAGTGGCGTCGGGTAACCCGACATCCACTTGAATTCCGCGGGTTGACGGGTAGTCAACGGACCCCCGGGTTTTGGGGCGTCACAACTTGGTAGTGAGAGTGCTCCCCATTTCAATATGTCCCTTTGGTCTTGGGTTCGAGCTCTCACGGAGGCGAAAGAAAAGGGCAAAGGGACATGCCCCTATAGCCTGTGAGTGGGACCACCCCCACGTCGGGTGGGCCGGGGGTGGGGCCCTTCTGAAAAGGCGCCTTTTTTTGTAGGGGCCCCGCCTGGCTCACCTCCCAGCTCACCCGGGGGTTTCTTTCGCCTCAGGTGGGCTCGAGACACGGGACCATGAGAACTGAATGCGAGATTCGGGGTAGTTCAGGCTGCCAATTGAGGCTGTGGCTCGATTGGTGAGGCTACGCCGAGATGGAGGTATCTAGCTCATGGTCCCGAGGTTCGGCCACGGTGAAAAGAAACCGTGTAGAACTGTGATGGGACCACCCCTCGTCGGAGTGGGCCAGGGGGTGGGGCCCTTACAAAGTAGCCCAGTTGGTAGTGGGAACTACCTCGAATGGGTATCTAAGCTCATGGTCTCAGGTTCGAGCCCACGGAGGCGAAAGAAACCCCTGTGAGCTAGGGGGATAGCCTGTGAGTGGGACCACCCCTCGTCGGAGTGGGCCAGGGGGTGGGGCCCTTACATAATTTAGATGAAGTTGCCATGCAATAATGTTGGATCTGTCATATCCCTATATGCAAAATTAAGGAAGTTATGATCTTCTATTGTCTAATTAACTCAACGTCAAACATGCCTAAACAAAAACACATATATAGAAACACAGTATTTCCATTATTATTTTCTTTTTCACATATGCCTTAATTGTCAATGATTTCTTATTTTTCGATTTCAATTGGAATTTAATCACTTTATTCCAATTTTATTTAAATTATAATCCTCTTGTCTTACCTTAACTCTATATATATATATATATATTTAAATATTTTTAAATTTTATATTTTTGTAAAATATATATATATTCTAAGTATTTTGAAAAATAATAATTCAAATGACTATCATGAGTGAATACTCAAAGAAACATATTTAAGCTACGTTTGGATTTAAAAAAAACCCCTTTTCAATTCTATATATTTATAATTTTCTCGATTTATTTTTGTAACTCTATATACTTAAAAGTAACAATTATTAAGTTTTTTTAAATTCATGGTTTCAATAAGTTTTAATTCTAGGTTTTTTTAGTTTAAGCCTACATAGAAGGTAAAAAAACATTGTTGAGATTACCTCAAAATATTAAAAAAAAAAAAATGGGAGTAATCGGTAAGTGAAATAGTATCATGAATTAATGCAATATTATAATAAATCACTTTACTTTCACTGTTATTCTACTTCATAAACAAGACCAATATAACTTAAAAATAGAATTCATACTAATTTGAGTAAAGAAACACGTATAAACATAAATCTTATTGCATTCATGCTCAAATTAACCAATATAAAAGTTTATAAAGTTGAACCATGAGCACATATCCGCAAATTCATAAATAGCAAACTATTTTAGATGGCTAAAAGGAGATAATTGAAAACAATCAAAACAAAAATGCATAATATTCATTATGTCTTGGAGCTTTTGGACACTAAATTCAAAATAACAATCAAAATTATAACATTAATGCATTGGTTATAAAATTTCGTCGTTTACCATCCAAATAATAAATTGAGCCCTCATGGAAATGAGTTTTTCTTACTATGTCTAATATAAATAATTTAAATCATCAATCGATTAACAACTCTCTCTCTCTCTCTTTTTAAATTGTTTCATTGAATGAGTAATCTTATTGATGTGTAGTTTAAAAATTTTATAGATGTGTAATCAAATATAATTATAATTCTTCAAAAATTTTATACATTATTAAAATTCTTAGTCCTTTATAATAGGAGGTGGGTTTGAATAAACATATATAATTAATTTATTAAAATTAAAAAAATATTTTTTAATTTTCTTCCAAACTTTATTTCTTTCCAATTTTCCTCTATATTTTACATTTTATTTTCTTTCCTTCCTTAGTACTTTTGTAGAAGGGTTAACATGATCGGCTGAACGACCCACTTAAAACTCATGCGGGATGGAATTGATCAAGCAAATCAAATAGGAGCTTCGGCCAACGCCAATAAGTTTATGGATCAATCTTAGTGTGCCTTGTTTAATACCATTAAAACATAGTAGGTTCATAAATAAAAATTATCAAGATGAGTACACTTTATTCTTATCATATCTAAAGATCATCAAGCTTCTCAAATTTTACAAAAACAAAGGAAAAGGCATGCATAGTTTTCCTAATCTACATTTCCTATAACAACCAAAATAAGAAAAGTAACATCTTCTGGTTTCCAAATACACACCATAAATGAGGTACTTTGAAATACACGAGGCATATCTAAAATAACTCACATAAACATTCATATATAAGCAAAAATTTGGGACCTAAATGGAGTGTTGAGCGGGGCGGAGCATACTGCTGTTGTCTCAACGAGAAGAGGCCGAGGGTGCCTCTTCATCTAAAAGCGCTCGGCCAGTTTGCCTTTATCGTCGCATTACCCCGCCCAAAGCAGAAAACCGGAAAGACCACTCCATTGAATTCAATCCAAGAGCGTGCAGAGAATGAATGCTTTGCTATTTAGGCATGCCATCACAATTGTCATATCACGCAGCTAGATTTCATGGTGTGAGAGCATGTTGATAAGCTTGATGGCTTGACATCAATTCAAGACAACGAGGGCCTATAACCTATGACTTCATAGGACGTGGGTGGGAGACTAGTGTTCAAGTAGAAAAAGAACCTTTTTGGCACAAAACTCAACAATGGAAGTATTGTCATATTTAATAGGTGAATGAGATGTGTCTTGGTAATGATGGTGTAAATGTCCCTTTCCATGTAAGTACATGTACCTTGTTGAAACATTTTTATCAAAATTTTATCTTTTTGTAAATAAGAACAGACATTGCTCCTCTTAAATTGGCATTAACTTTCTTCACTAAATCAAAATCACGGCCCCGCTGACATGTTCTACAGTCGACTAAAGTTTTATTTGTTTTTTATTTTTTTTAAAGGTTAACTTGCACATATGAAGATTTTTTTTTATACGTAAATAGTATTCTAAAAATAATGGGTTGTTTTTGCTTTTGACCTTTTTAGTGGTAGGGCCCACCACCCATTACATTCTTTTTTTTACCCCTCGTCATATAATTCTTTCTCCAGTACTCATCATATTCTTTTGCTTATTTAACTTACCATTACACTTTAATTATTTATTTTATCTAGCCACCATTTATCTCTCTTTATTTATTATTAACCTTACTTATTTTTAATCTTGTATATTACCTTAATGCTCTTTCTCATCATCCTTGTAATTTTCACTAATTATTGATTATCAGAATAATTCATCCCTAGACATTATTAAGTCCTATTTGTTATATCATTAATATTATATTTATTGATTTACTTATTATCTTTTTATTAAATAATCATTTATTATTCAATAACCATTCATTACTTATCAATTTTTTTATCATCATTCTCTCTTTTTTTTACTTGTTAATTTACTATCAATCTTTGTGAATGTATTTCACATTTACTAATCTTATGACTTCATTTTATTATAAATTATTTTGCTAATTTTATTTTTTTAAATTTTCTCTCATTTATTTGATTTTATTTTACTTTTCAAAAAAAAAAAAAAAAATCAAATTCTTTGTTCATAGTTATTAGTTGACCGATTCTTTGTTCTGATTACTATTCATCGATTCTTGTTCATGAATTAATGTTCACCGATTCACGTAGGCTGATTCTGTAGACGACTGGATTGCAATACAATAATTGTATTCTTATTGCAATCTCAAACAACCTCCTATTCCCGATACATCCTATTGTATTGCAATGCCAACTCAACCATCAAGCCCTCCATTCTCTGCTTGATACAAATCATTGCCTATTGCAATACAATTTTTAGCTCTTTTACCCATCTTTTAATACAATCCTCTATTGCAATACAATTTGACATTCCAGCAACTCAAGCCTTCTCATTCACAATACACTAAATTGTATTGCAATACAATTCTCAACAGCCTTGCAACCTAGCCTCTTGCAATACAATTCCTCATATTTCAATACAATTCCAACCACAAGCCTTCTCTTTTGCAATACAATGCCGGCCTCTCCCGGGACCATGTCCTGATACAAATCCTCTCTCCGCAAATACAATGCAGGCGTTGCCCAATCAGTTTACACTTTTTTTTTTTCGTTTTTCCCAGCTGGAAAACCTGAAAAATATATATACTATATATATTTTTTTCTCATTTTCAAAATACTCAAATAATTTATAAAATTTATTTTTCATTCATTTTCTTTAGTTTTACGTTGTAAAGGCAGAAAATAATTTTCTTCATCTCTTCATTTTTTTCTTTTAAAATTTCTTTGGGAAAATCACCAAAAAACATACACACACACACACACACACACACATATATATATATATATATATATATATATTATTAATTTTTTTCATCTTGCTACTGGACTGGAAAACACCAAAAAAAAATTTTATATCCATTTTTATTAAATTTTATATCACACACACACACTCATTTTATTAAATTTTTTTTTATTTGATTTTTAAAAAAAAAAAAAGAAAAAAAAAATTCAATCTTGTTCACAGTTGACGATTCTTATCTTGTTCATAATACATTCATAATTCTTGTTCATCGTCTTGACCACTAAGTTGCAATATAATTTGTTTAACCTCCATATGTTGCAATACAATGCAATACCACCCGCAACCCTTATCACAATCTGATTTTGTATTGCAACACAAACCATCATTATTTCTCTTTTTAATACAATTCTTACTTAAAAGACTATGTGCAATACAATTTTCTCCCAAACCGACCACCTCTATTTACGATATACTTGACCATCTTGTTACACTTCCTCCTTAAACTATACCTTCCTACCCGTTAGGTTTACTGATATAAATCTTGTCTTGCAATACAATTACCTAGCCAAACCAACCTTCCTTTTCTATTACACTACAACTCAAGCTATTCAAGCCCACCACTTTGCAATACACTCCTGCAATACAATCCCCTCTATTGAAATACAAAATATTTTCTCCACAATATTGTTTGGGCAGTAGCCCAAAACGGTTTTCTGCATAATTTTTTTTTCATCTTTTTTTTTCTTTATTTCTAGCAGCTGGAAAATCATAAAAAATACACACCTATATTTATATTTTTTCATTTCCATAATACTCAAATAAATTTATAAAAATTTATTTACCCCCATTTCTTCAATTTACAACTTGGCAAATCTTAGAAAATTATTTTTCTCCTCCTCATAACAAATAAATTTATAAATTTATTTTCTTTCTTTAAAATTTCTTCTCATTTTCCAACAATCCGAATAAATTTAGTAAAATTTATTTATTAAATTTTCTTGATTTATCTTGTAAAGCCTTAAAAAATTAGTTTCTCACCTCACCCAACCAAATAAATTCATAAAATTTATTTTTAATTTTTTTCGGTTTTCACTAGAACAATTTCTCCACCTTATATACATATATTATTTTTTTTCTTCTCATTTTCCACACTCCAAATAAATTTATAAAAATTTATTTTCTTCCATTTCTTCAATTTCAACTTGTAGAGCCTTAGAAAAATCATTTTCTTCGCCTCACTGTAAATAAATTTATAAAAATTTATTTTCTTTAATTTCTTTCCGAGTTTGCCTTAAAACTCCATATTTTTTCCATTTAATTAAAAATGGTCTGAATTTCCTCAAAGCCTCTTTATACAACAAACCACAGTGTTCAACACTCAAATTTTTTAGAATTTGTTTCATTGTCGATAAACCAAATAAATTTCTAAAAATTTATTTCTTTTATTTTATGCTTACAGTTTACACACTGTAAACTCCAAAATTTATTTTCCATAAATCCTCTAACACACTAAGTGCTGATCACTAAGCACACATACACAATCTCATCACACAATATGGTAAGCATACCATTCGCACAATAATTCATCAAATCACACAAAACACACAAAACACGTGCACGTAGTGTCCTAGTTTGTCAGTGATTTTTCTGGAAGTAATCTCATACTACGTAACATGAGTACACTTATTGGTGATGTTACGACACGACTCACGGCACTGGCGAGCCCTCAATCTCTGGAACACGCCTATTCTCCACATCAAACCACCTAGTGGTGATGGTTACCCAAACCGAGCTCCTAGGTATTCGTATACCTAAGCTCGATCTGCATTTGTAATGTACGTTCGGGGGTAAGTTGACTTCCCAGCATGAATCTTTTGTGAATGTCGGTGTGACATTCTGCGGTCATTTCTTTGGATACATCGCTTTGGAACCACGTTTTGGCTCCTTTTCATTTGGAAGACAAGTCACTATTCCTATTTTGTCTTCTAGTGACTTAAATCAATTCTCATAATGCCAATTTTGTCCCTCTTTTCTCGGTTTTGATATTCGGCACTATCTCGGCCGTCCATTTGCATCATTTCTCTACTCATACCGCCCATGGCGCGGAGTGCGTGTTATATGTGACTTTAGTCGCATCGACGAAAATCATTCTGGCGCCTCGAGCGTGATGCCTGGCGTGTCAACTCAGGCTATCTGGGTTTCACGAAATTTTCACGTGCTAGCTAGGTTTGCCTGGGGCGATTCAGCGGTGAATCCGTTTTGCCATCCGGATAAAATCATTCACGTATTTTTAGCGAAATAACAGTTTGTAATGAAATTCTGATTTTGCCATTTCACGAGATTAGATTTCTGGGTCTTCAAGCGATACCAAATTCTGAGTATCAATTCGACCTGGAAATGACATTAGTGATAGCCCCAGAATTGCGGGCGAATTGCGGTGAAATCCGTTCGTCATCCACGTGAATCTAGAAAAATTTTAGTTTTACGAGATACGATTTTATACTTTTGAAAATTGGATTTTCTGAAGTTTGCAAATCACCCCTCATACCTTATCTTACTCATTTTAATTTGGTATATTATTTGTGCTTCTCCAATTAATTTGCCACACCTTATATCATATTTCTCATTTCTTATCTTTATTATTTGTGCCCTTGTTTAATTATGATAATAATTTATATGTTTCGTAGTTTAGTGTAGATATATATCACTATATAAGGATATATTATTTGATAGTTTTTTATACTAAACATATGCCATAATATTTTAATATGTTTCATTGCTCATATTGTTTCTCCTATTATTTAAACGATTTTATAAACAGAAGTAATATCTATTTATCTTCAATATCATTAAAAATACTTATACATTCATTTTCATATTTGGTTTGATGAGATTTTATTTTTACTACTTTAATTTTGAAACTAAATTTATTATTTTCTAAAAATAATTCTAATAAAATTACTAATGTACAATGGCATTTATATCAAAAGAAACAAACGGAATAGTGAAATGCCTAAAAATGAATGGAAAATGAAATGAAATTAGAGTTCAAAAAATTATTTATTACTTTAAGTCATTTTCATTATCTTAACTCATT